>CM028690.1:49946293-50433499 GCA_016771965.1 Brassica carinata
GAAAAATTTGTAACTATTGAAGTTTACAAAATATTTTTTGGACGATTTTAAACATTGGTTACATTCGATCCGAACCGAACCGAATCCGATCCGATAATTTGTAAAACCCGAATAATACTTTTAAGCATAACACTGAAAATCGAATCACCCGGACCGATACCGAATGGACCATCGAACGCTCATGCCTAGTTCAGATCGTGGTAAATCGTGCAAATTGAGTCAGGTTGGAGTAATAAACGCCACCGAGTACTTACGATATTAGAAATTCATGGCTTTTTTTCTGGCAGCTCCCGATCATTAGATTGTCCACCACCCTCCCACCCTCCCCCACATCTCGCATTGCTTGTTTGATTGTGGCACCTTTCATTATGGGTGAAAAGTTTGGTTAACCTAATCCATGATCTAACCTAAAAATTCCAAATTTATTTAGGTTTAAGTTTATTCAGAAATTAGATAGATTTAATTAATAATTAACGTTGTGACTTATGTTACTATAGTGTCTATATGTATAAGGTAATTTGTTTATTATTAACTTATTTATTTATTTATTTATTAAAGTTGATTAAAAAATTTATTTCAGATATCATTATTATTTTTATAGAAAAATTAATAGTGAATCCAATTTTAAACCTAGACACCAAATACAATTAAATTAAGAGTTTTTGGTGTACATATTTACAGATCTGTAACAATCGACTTCTAGTTAAAATCATCTCTTAATAACTTATTGGTTGGGGTTTGCAGAATTGTTAGATACTTTTTTTTTATGGACTCAAGGATCGCTTCGCTCTCATTATGATTTTGAGAGAATGTTTTAAGCTTTAGTTATTCTCATCATTGATTATGTAAGAGCCAGTATGGGTCTCCTAACTTTTAGTTATTTCTCATCATGGATATGTAATGGCTGACAAAACAAACATAAGATTAGTTAATGCATTTGGGGTTGCTTGACAAATAGGCTTTAAAACATATATAATTTTTCAAATACAGCTTCTTAAAATTGTATTTATCCAATATAATTTTATTGATTTAAGATTCTTTTTGAAAAAATGTTCTTATTAATACATGGTCATTTTATTTGAAACCATGGGAAAGAGACAAAGATCAAGGAATCTTCATTTGATTCAAGACATCTTCATTTTATTTGAAACCTTGTTTAACCAGTTTTTGCTTCGTTGCACAATCTCATGATCATGTATGTACATTCGAGCCAAATATTTAGATCATGTGAAGGGCCAGCTCAAAGCCTTTAGGACTCTTGGGCAAAAAAAAAGTTTTTGGCCCCTATAATTATTACTTATTAATATTTGAAATAATCATTTAAATAATTAATTAAATTTATTTATTGTTATTAACTTTTTTAAACGGTTAAAATATTTAACATTATCATGTTTTCTAACAACACTATTATAACTAAACTTATTATTATATATGATATCCAAATCTAAAAATTTTAAAATTTATTATCATGTGTATTAGTTGTTTAAAGTATAATCTCTATAAATTAATACTCGATAAATTAATAATCTCTATAAATTAATAAATTTTCTCGGTCCCGCATAGAGCCAGTTCAAAATATGACACAAATCGATAAAAAATTAAAAAAATTTATGTAAATATAGAGTCTCATTAAAATCATAAATTAATAATATATCTATATATACATTTCATATAAGTACAAACTAGACATTATATTGTTGGTTCTATATTCACAATGAAAATACCTCTGTTTTTTCCATCATTTCAATATATTTTGTTTATATTTAGTAAAATTATATTGAAAACCCACATATAAGTTATATGAAACATAAAAATATAAACCAAGTAATAATAAAACAATATTAAATTCAAATTTCTACAATTTTATAAATGTATATACGGTAAAATCGCATATATATTTATTTTATAAATAAAAATATTCAAAAATATAAAAAATATAAAAATGAAACTTTTTGTAAATTAATATCTCTATAAATTAATAAAATTTCAAAGTCCAAACATTATTAATATATAGAGGTTTTGTATATGCATTTATATGACAATTTTGCATATTATTTGATGCATTTAAATATTATACATATTATTTGATTAACTTTTTACATTCACAATAGTGTATTAGGTATTTATATGCATCAAATAATATGTATAGTATTTAAAAATTATATATATTTTTTTATAAAAATGTAAATATGTTTTAAAATACAAAAAAATTGATAAATGGTACAATTTTACAATAAACATAAGTAGGAAAAACATAAACTTGTAATGTAATGCATTTCAAAAATAACGTATATAAATAAATTATGTTTTTAATTTTAAATTATCATTAGAAACTAAACTAACTTACTGATAC
Organism: Brassica carinata; assembly: GCA_016771965.1. NCBI lineage: Eukaryota > Viridiplantae > Streptophyta > Magnoliopsida > Brassicales > Brassicaceae > Brassica > Brassica carinata. The sequence goes on from CM028690.1 coordinate 49,948,647, forward strand.
AGATTCACATGTAGAATAAATAAAAAAATCCAGAATATGAATATGAATTTGTTGCTCCATTTACGTCCTGTGGATAAAAGAAGTTTGTCTAATGGTAAAATCGTTATTATTTATTTTCTGCTTAAGTAATAAAATAATATAATGGTATTTTGTAAAAAATTATAGTAAATGATCTAGTGACGTTATTAGTATCAAAATAAAATTAGAGTTAACTTAGTAATAAAATGATGAACTATGGCTAAATTAAGTTTTTCCTTTTCTAAATGAATACATATTGTTTAGGTAACAATAAATATATATATATATATATATATATTTTTTATAAATAAAAATATTCAAAAATATAAAAATGAAACTTTTGTAAATTAATATCTCTATAAATTAATAAAATTTCAAAGTCCAAACATTATTAATATATAGAGGTTTTGTATATGCATTTATATGACAATTTTGCATATTATTTGATGCATTTAAATATTATACATATTATTTGATGCATTTAAATATTATACATATTATTTGATGCATTTAAATATTATACATATTATTTGATGCATTTAAATATTATACATATTATTTGATGCATTTAAATATTATACATATTATTTGATGCATTTAAATATTATACATATTATTTGATGCATTTAAATATTATACATATTATTTGATGCATTTAAATATTATACATATTATTTGATGCATTTAAATATTATACATATTATTTGATGCATTTAAATATTATACATATTATTTGATGCATTTAAATATTATACATATTATTTGATGCATTTAAATATTATACATATTATTTGATGCATTTAAATATTATACATATTATTTGATGCATTTAAATATTATACATATTATTTGATGCATTTAAATATTATACATATTATTTGATTAACTTTTACATTCACAATAGTGTATTAGGTATTTATATGCATCAAATAATATGTATAGTATTTAAAAATTATATATATTTTTTATAAATAAAAATATTCAAAAATATAAAAATATAAAATGAAACTTTTGTAAATTAATATCTCTATAAATTAATAAAATTTCAAAGTCCAAACATTATTAATATATAGAGGTTTTGTATATGCATTTATATGACAATTTTGCATATTATTTGATGCATTTAAATATTATACATATTATTTGATGCATTTAAATATTATACATATTATTTGATGCATTTAAATATTATACATATTATTTGATGCATTTAAATATTATACATATTATTTGATGCATTTAAATATTATACATATTATTTGATTAACTTTTACATTCACAATAGTGTATTAGGTATTTATATGCATCAAATAATATGTATAGTATTTAAAAATTATATATATTTTTTATAAAAATGTAAATATGTTTTAAAATACAAAAAATTGATAAATGGTACAATTTTACAATAAACATAAGTAGGAAAAACATAAACTTGTAATGTAATGCATTTCAAAAATAACGTATATAAATAAATTATGTTTTTAATTTTAAATTATCATTAGAAACTAAACTAACTTACTGATACAGATTCACATGTAGAATAAATAAAAAAATCCAGAATATGAATATGAATTTGTTGCTCCATTTACGTCCTGTGGATAAAAGAAGTTTGTCTAATGGTAAAATCGTTATTATTTATTTTCTGCTTAAGTAATAAAATAATATAATGGTATTTTGTAAAAAAAATTATAGTAAATGATCTAGTGACGTTATTAGTATCAAAATAAAATTAGAGTTAACTTAGTAATAAAATGATGAACTATGGCTAAATTAAGTTTTTCCTTTTCTAAATGAATACATATTGTTTAGGTAACAATAAATATATATATATATATATATATATTTTTTTCTTTTTTAAAAGGAACACTTTGGAATATGGGAAAAATGGCGAGTAGCATTTAACAGTTTTTGTAAATATCTTTAGTATCTAAAAGATATCATTTGTTAATATATATTATTTGTAGTTTACAAAAAAAAAGAGTATATTATTTGTACTTTTGTGTGCTAATTAATTTCTATGACAATAAAAGTAAATATCTTTTTTATTCACTGAAGCAAACCGGTGGTAGTTATTGAGGCTCCTCGTTCTCCGATTGACGCAACTGGCCGCTTAATCAAACTCAGATCGACGAATCGATTAAGAGAGAGCAGAAGAGCCGCCTACTCGATCACGAGATCGTCGCAACGTCTCTCAACCGCGTAAGAATTGAGCAGAATCGGAGTTCGCAGGGTAGAAATGCTCAACGATAGAGAAGAGACTCTTACTAGGTGACTCATACAAAGTTCCGATTCTCTTGTGTTCCTTTCGTGTTTGAGAGTGTTGATGAACAGTTTTCAAGTAATATTGCTGAAATTGAACTGAGATCGTTACTTTGATTGAGTTTTGGTTTGTCCACCATCATCAAATGATTAATCAGATTGTGTGTGATTCGATCCACTAGGAAAGGTTTTTCTAAGAGTAGGTTTGAGTTGATTCATGTTACGCAGGCATGAGATTCTGAGCATGGTGAAGAAGCACTCAAAGTCTTTGGGAAAGGCGTCTGTTGATGAGCAAGAGGCGTCGGATGTAGAGATGGACTCTAATTTCTGGCATGGTGTGTTTGATGTGTACTTCGTTCGATGCATGGAGTCTAGGAGGCGGCAAGACGATGATCTTCTATTCTTTGTGAGGAAATTGGTATGTTGCTTCGAATCAAAAGTTTTAACATTCCCGTGCTTGTTAACGTTGATGAGTGTTCTGTTACTTTTTTTCCAGAGCTGTAAATCATATGGTTTGACTGAAAATGAGGATGCACCAGCTCCTTACTTCGTGCGCAGGTGGGCACCTAAGGTAAAAACTGTAGGAAGCAATGCATTTCTCTGGTTAAGTGACTTAACTTAAGTCTAAGTCTTATGAGGTCTGGTTTTGTCGATATGACAAGGTATTAGCTTGTAGTTCCGCAGAAGGTAACGCAAACGTTGATATACTAATTTCTTTTCTTTTTTTTTTTCGGATGAGGGAGCGTTGTTTAAGCTACAGTACTACCTATCTTATAAGGGATTGTTCTTTCATGAGCCTACATGCCAAAGCTTTTCATTATCTGTCATATCTTATATATTTGAGAATTAGACCCATTGACACTTTAAAGTATCCATTATCTGTTGTGTTGCACCTTGGGTGTATTGTTTATAAACATATGTTAATCAATTGTCCTCCTCTAATAAATCAGTTGGATGAGCTGCTTGGTGAAAGTCTGGCTGAAGTTGATTGGAGGAAATCATTTTATTTGAACATGGTTGCTCACACATCATTCACCGTTACGGTGGCGATTTGCAGGTAACCGTGTCACTGTCAATTGTGATTATCCGCATCATGTCCTAATTTCGTTTCAGTCTCTTATATTGGTTGCAAACTCATGGATTGCATCAAGCATTACTTAGTGTAACTCTTTGCTAGGCTGGAATGACTTCTTCGATTCAGTTATTAGGCCTTGTATCATTTTACTAACCTGTTTCTTTGGCGACCCATATTCTATTTATCATATGGTTTCTTGTCTTTCCATTTAGTTCATCATAGTAACATTGAATTCATGTTTTTAGTAATGAGGCCCTTAAGAAGTACCAAGGAAGTAAAGATACAACACTCTCTCCTATATACAAGGTTAGAGATCCAGCGTTGGATGAAATTATCTCGACTTTTCAGCTCTTCTTTAATTTTTTCTTATAAAAAAGCAACTGAAGCCAAAGAGTAGTTATATAAGCTACTGTTCAAAATGTGTAATTCCAGCTTCCTTTTATCATGAGTATATTAAGATAAGAGTTAAAACGGAATATGAAACCAGCTTCTTCTTTTTTCTCAAAAGAGAGGACATTATATAAGCATATATTTTATATTTTATGAGCCTAAATTGGTTTCGTATTATGTAAGCCAATAATGATGATATTACATTCATTTCATGCAGGTTGTAAAACAGTGTATGCATCACCTAGTCGCGTTAATTTTCATCTGGACTCAAAGAAGGCAAGTATAGTTGTTTTCACGTGGCAATGTTTATGCACCTGGAATTCGTTTTGATGATTTTGATTACCTAGGAAGTGGAGACAACACCTGCTTACCCAGAAATTTGTTTTGCCGTAGATGATTTCGACTCAACATTTGATGCGTGGTAACACATTTCTTTTCCCTTGCTTTGTATTGTCCTTCCAAGTACAAAATGTCCTCCTGTTCGAAAACTCTATAGACATGAATGGATGCTATGGAAGTGTGAGATTCTGTTCGTAATGAAATGAGCTCTGGAAGATACATGTATTCTTTAGTTCCATCTTAATTGGATAGCAAATTCCTAGTTGGCTTTTTATCAGAATCCTTATATTTAACTACCTTTTCAACTGCTTTTAAAATGTTTCCCTTGAGTCTGTTCTTCGATTATATTCTTCAGAAGATTGGCCAGCATTCTTATTTAGTTTATGGGAAATAGGAGTTTGGCTTTATAGCTCCTGTTAATCACTTAGTCACACGTTAATTTCCCATATGTTTTCCAACCATGTTCATTGGCTTTCTCACTGATGTTTACAGGTTCTAACAGAAAAAGATCATTGCTATTGTGTACTTCTTAATTCTCATGATGGGGCAGCCTTTCCAAGTGCAGATGTAAAAACTGATAAAGATTCCAGTGGTTCAAATCCAAATACAGACCCGAGAAGGGTGAAAGATCCTAAGGTCTAGTGGTTTTCTATCTAATTTTACTATTCTTAGTGGTGGCTGCCTGCCAATTATCTACCAAATGTTCCTTTGCTACCTTATATTAATATGAGTTTCGAAGAGGCTCATATGTGCTTAATAGATTTAAGCCATAAGGGTTGTAAAAGATATGGACACATAAAATAGTAGTGACATGCAAATGAGAAAAGAAGAACATAAACATGCTTGGTGCTCTTGGTTTCAGGTTACTCTGTTTTCTGGGTTTGTCAGCTATCAAATGGTTCGAGAAGCCTATGAAGGTCGCTTTACAGTTTCTTTTCTTGTTTTATCCATCTATAGAATCGAACTCAGTCCTCTAGGAACTCTTGTAGTCATGGTCCTGATGCTTTGTTTCGCTAGTTATTTGCATAGGTCCTTTCAGTTCTTAGTACTACTATTCTTGATCTCGGTCTTTATATTAAAAGTGCTTGATAATTTGAAGCTTGTTCTCGAACTTGCCTCTACTGTAGCACACAGAATCCATTAGTGGTTATTGATGTCATGGTATCTGTTCCAGTCAGGAACATGCAGTTTTCATCTTCATGCTTTACTCATTTGGTGGAATCTATTACTGACCCAAAAGCGAACTTGCAAATTTTGGAAATGATATGGTTCTTATAGGTCAAGGTCGTATGGTATGTAATGGTACCCAGCCTCAAGATGGCTGGTATACACAATTAACTTCTGTAGACATGAAATTTTGAGATACTAAGACCTAAACAAAGCCGAAGAAAAGAAATTGCTTTTTGTCTTGACTAAATAGGCTGATGACGCTTATTTTTGATATGGGCCAATTGCTTTCACACTTAATGTTTAATTTATCTGTAATCTTTTTCTTTTGTTACAGGGGGGAGGAACCGGTTCGGAAGTCTTTTATCACTGGGTCATCACTCAGGAAAAGCAGACAGACTTTATATGAAAGGTCCTGGAGGGCGTGGAGAAGTTGAGGTAGCTGTCTCTGGCGTTATAGGTAATGTTCCTTTCTTATTCTTGATTGGCTGCACAAATTCTGGCTCTTTTGTATAGGAATTTCAAGAGGATTGGGGATAATTAAAGAAATATTTTATGAATTACAATCGCCTACAATCAAAGTAGCAGTATATTTAAGAAAGTAGTGGTGCTTTAAGGGATGATTGTATAGAAATTGCTTTTCTCAGATCAGAGCCAAGTAGTTTTAGGTCCTGTTTCACCAATGTCTTCGAAGAAGAGCATCGATCTCGGCTCCATTTTCCGTAAAGCAGCATCTGTTGCATCTGTGGCAGCTAAACATGCAATAGCAGCTGCTACGGCCTCCTATGATGAGGACGAGATGTTCCCTCTGAAATGCTGCTTAATGTCCATCTCGTTGCCATGGGACACTATAGCTCATGATCTCTTATTCAAGGTAAACTAATGGATTTCTTTTCATCTCCACCGATCATTAAAAATTTGAACATGAGAGGATCTTTAAATTCGATTTATCTGTTGCGCTGACTAATAACACTTAACGTGTTGATTTAGGGATCTCCACCAGTGAACATGGAGTAGAACATTGCACCTCAGATTGTAAAAGAAAGTGCTGGAAACAGGAGTTGTGTGTTTTGTTCAAATGATGTTCTTTGATTGAATTGTACTGTGTTGCGAGACTCTGGTTTACTACATAACAGTTTTACCTCCAGCAATAAAATGAATGTGAAGTAAATTTGGAATCTATAAAAATCATGTACTCTTCATTTTCTAGGTGTAAACTCACTTGAAGAGCTTATCTCAATGGTTCTTACCAGTAAAAAAAGGGGGGGAAATGACAAGAATCTTTCATTTGAGAAATAGTTGAGATTTCTGAAAGCATATCTCACCAATAAAAATGCCTTTATGGTTATTTATCCATCTCCTCCGGTACAACTGAGAACACAAATATTATTGAATTATAATATTGTGCTGTACTTTATATATAGAGTTGTATATAAATACAATCTATCTTAGAAATTAGCTAAATTTTGTCAATATATATCTAAACTAACTAATCTTTTATTATAGTATGATTTATAGTATTCTTGGGATTTGGTTTTACGAACTTTATGTTTTTATGAGAAAATTAATGGTCCGAAATAGCCGATCTACAAGCAGAATCGGCCTTGAACCATAGCTGATCTACAAGCAGGGTCGGCCATGAACCAAGCATAGTAAAACAACATTTTTTTCTGTAACTAATCATGTCTAGTGAAACATTTGTAATAGATCTCCAAAACTTTTGAAAAAAATTACATATATATAAGTTTCCAAAAAAAATTTTAGATCCCCAAATTTGTAAAAAATGTTTTTTACATAGAGATAATTTCAAACTTCCAAAATTTCAGGGCCGACTCTGTCTGCAAGATACATTTTGCTCCAAATATTATCTCTAATACGACAAACATGAGATAACACACAAATTCTCAATTACAAAGCATACGTGGTCTGTCTTGGACAATATGTCAAGGACGGAAAAACATGTCGATAGACTCTTTCGAATATAAACTTCTCATAATGGTTATATAACCAAAATATCCAAACTGTTAGAAACTCTAAACTATATAATATCTAGGGTAAACCTACTGTATGGACACAAGAGCACCCGCAATGGGAATCTTTAAGGGGAGTCTTTAGAAAAAAAATAATTAAATAATCAATGGATTCCACCAAAAGTTAAGAATTCATTTCCAAAAATCTCTAAATTTTAGAAAAAAAATAATTAAATAATCAATGGATCCCACCAAAAGTTAAGGATTCATTTCCGAAAATCTCTAAATAAGGATTCATTCTTAGTGAATCCTTACACTATTCGCGGGTCCCCACGAGACGTGGCGATCCGCGATTGGTTGATATTTTTTTTTATCTTTTTTAAAAAAAATCTGAAAATAAAAAAAAAATAATCAAAAAATGAAATTCTAAGTACTCCAATGGGTAACACAATTGCGGGTGCTCTAAGGGTAAATAAACTAATAGTAAAAATTTATTTAAAATCTTTAATTTACTTTTAACTAAAAAAAATAGCGCTAATGTTTATAATTTTTTTACAACAATTTTGTCTATGTATTTTACTATTCATATTAGAAATTATAACTTGTCTAATTATGATATAAATTTTAAAATGTAATTTCTTACTTTCTCGCAATTAGTTTAACCATACCAATAAGTCACATAGATTTTTTTTTTAAATTACAAATACAATAAGTAGAGAAAATAACTTTACTCTACTTATTGTATTTGTAATTTAAAAAAAGTAGAGTAAAGTTATTTTCTCTCTTTGTTATATATTTGTTTCGCGTATTATATTTTTTTTTCTTTATACATATTTTGTTAAAACTAATGATTTGCGATATAAAAGAAATAATTTATTCATTATAACTAAAAATATGTTAAGACAGATAATAGATAATATGAAATTATCGTTACTATTTATACATATTATAATCTTATGTAATTATTATTATATATGAAAAAGAAGTTAACCATATTATAAAAATAATTGATTAGGATTTTCAAAATAAATGTTACTGGCTGACTTATAAAATATAATCATTACAATATTTTTATTATACATAATTAATTATTATATATTGATTGTATTTTATTATTGAATAAAATTATTAACATATCTACAGTATATAAAGAGAATGCAGCAACACTTTCACTTGTGTTTTTACTTTATCTTATCAAAAAGATAAGAAAATCCAAAACACAAACAAAACTTAGACGTAATATGCTTTTTGTAAGATACTTCGTCATTAAGTTAAGCCCTCATCTTCGTCTTCGTCTTCGTCTTCGTCAACGTCAAGACCCACATACCATTTTCTCCCCCCTTAAGTCGTACCTTTAAAAGCTGAAACAAACTCCGAATCTTTTAAGTTTTAACTGTGCCCAAGAGGAGAAAACAGATGGCATAATCTTTTTGGATATTATTTACCGACGGGACGTCTAGGTTTTATCTTCTATATAATTTTTTGAGATAGTAGTTCTTTTGTATTAATTGTTTTAAAGCCCTTTAATATGATGTCAAAAAGCCCTTTAATAGTTTTTTTACAAACCGTTAATAAGATATATAAGTTATATTGTTTCGCCGAAAAAATTATAAACACTTCATTAATCTAAAAACATATAAGTTTATATTAACCATGCCAAACTAGGTATATATTTTTCAACGTTCATTTCAAATTAGTTACATTTTAGTTTTAACAAAAATCAAAAGATATCATATTAAAATATAAGAAAAAAAATTTCAAATCTAACGGTAAGAAAAATAAGAACTTATGCATTTCGCCAATAAAGCACAAAATCTTCACTTTTCCAAAAGCATATAAAATTGTTTTTTTTTTGACAACATTGTATTGATCAAGGCAAATTACATACATTTTGTCAATACTAATTTTAACTTAACAACTATTTAACTTTTTTAAAAAAAAATCATAATTCTTACAACCCTGATTTAGATAAAAAAAACCTTGGACATTCAATGGCATTAATTTGAAGGTAACTGTATCACACAAATTTCTCTGCTTTATTTCCATGTCCATAACTTATATCAAACCCCATTATAGAACAATGTTTTGTTTTTAATATCTATTTTCATCACAAATGTAAACAAAATAATATTTATCCTTTTCTTAATTATAATTTTGTGCTATTAATCTCTTTGTGTATATATCTATAAATTTCTGTTTGGAAATACCAGAATTATGTTGGACAAAATGGTAGACAAGGATTTAAATGCACTAAAATATATGCATATGGTTATTTTTGATGAAGTGCATGAAAACTTTGTGGTGTGATCTTTTTCTTATATGTATGTATTAAACAGTTTCGGACGAAGAATAATAACCTCGGTTACACTATATAGATTATGATGTCGTTTATAAGGTTCTTAACTTGTTCCCCTTCAACCAAACTTACAGAGTTTATTTATGTGATTTATTGCATGGTTTTCTTAATTGATACATGCAATGCAACTGCTGACATAACAAGGTACATAAACAACTTTAAAAAATCGACAGAAGTGAATACCGTCTAAATGATTTTGGTTGAAATTAGTGTCCGAAATTTTTATATCTAATTTTTCTTTTGAAATTATAAACTTTTGCATTTTATTTAGAGATGTGTAAGTCCGGTAAAGTTTTGAGTTTTCGTTTTTGTTTTTTTTTTTTGTTCTTATGTTCTTAAAGCCATGTTTAGTCTCCGTCAAACTAAACATATGCTAAGTACAAATTAATGTTGATTAAATATATATTTAATTCAACTCAGTCGAGATAAATTTATATCTTTTATTAATTGTATATGTTTTTATCGAAACAATATAAGTTTAATATTTTATTGATCGTTTTCTCAAAGTTTCGTGTTGGCTCTTATAGACGACATTCTAAAACATGATATACGTAACATCCAGTGCTGATGATAACTGCAATTTATTGATTGAAAAATACAAATTAAAATACACTAATCTTACAAAGACAATTTGAAACTAATACACTATCTCTATAGTTAAAAGTAGTGCTAAGCAGCCAAGAGATTAGAAGATAAAGTTTAAAAAAGCAATCTAAACAAAAGGTCTCAAGAATGAAAAAAATTAATTTAGTAATAACTATATCCAGATCGCTAATGGACAAACATTGCAATTTATCTCTTAGATTCTCTATAAATAACCCACTCATGGTTCATTTACATCTTCCCCTTCCCTCTCTTGCTTTCCATCCCAAACTCACAAAACAATATTACCAATAACCAGTTCAATAAAACCCAAATTGTTTTTCGACTAATTAAGAGCAATGTTTTCAACCAATTTAGAGCAGACTCAAATCTGCTTTGATGATGCTACCATAACCGGAGATGAAATCACAGAAATTTTAGCGTTTCTTCAATCAGACGAGTTGAACAATCCGAGTGGTTCAAGCGAGTTGCTAGAGCCAGTTGATGAGAGGAAGAGAAGACGAACCATGTCGAACCGGGAATCAGCAAAGAGATCGAGGTTGAAAAAGAAAAGACGTGTTGAGAACTTAACCGAAGAGGTAAACCGGCTTAAGATAAAGAATCAGGGGCTGAATTACCAGCTGACTAATACGTTGAGCTGTGGTAATGTCATATCAAGGGATAATAACCAGTTGAAAAACGAATCTATTTTCCTTGAAATCAGGCTTCTAGAATTGTACCGGTTACTAGTGGCCATACAATCGCCAATCTCAACGAGGCTAAATTATATTGCAAAGCTCGGGTTTTAATAGTATTGATAGAAAAAAAGCTAAGCGAGATTATGTATTTTGTAAAGGTTTATGATTTTAATTAAGAATTTTTCACTTTGGTTACAAGATACATATGTTTATATGTAAATTTTGATAATATGTGATTTGTATGAGAAACTTTTTGTTCAAAAAAAAAAAATCTGTATGAGAAACTTTTATGTTTTGCATTCTATACTAGTGTGGATATAATATTTGTGAAACTTTTGATTCCCTCTGCATAAAATACGATTGAAAGTACAAACAAGACCGGTTCCCACTTCAAACCGATCTACAATTTTCAAGTTCAGAATAGCAGCAAATGTGTGCGATTTCATCATTATTTAGGTGCCAAAAACATGTTACATTTGTCTATTTGATCCATACGTAGAGACAATTTGAAACTAATACACTATCTCTATAGTTAAAAGTAGTGCTAAGCAGCCAAGAGATTAGAAGATAAAGTTTAAAAAGCAATCTAAACAAAGGTCTCAAGAATGAAAAAAATTAATTTAGTAATAACTATATCCAGATCGCTAATGGACAAACATTGCAATTTATCTCTTAGATTCTCTATAAATAACCCACTCATGGTTCATTTACATCTTCCCCTTCCCTCTCTTGCTTTCCATCCCAAACTCACAAAACAATATTACCAATAACCAGTTCAATAAAACCCAAATTGTTTTCGACTAATTAAGAGCAATGTTTTCAACCAATTTAGAGCAGACTCAAATCTGCTTTGATGATGCTACCATAACCGGAGATGAAATCACAGAAATTTTAGCGTTTCTTCAATCAGACGAGTTGAACAATCCGAGTGGTTCAAGCGAGTTGCTAGAGCCAGTTGATGAGAGGAAGAGAAGACGAACCATGTCGAACCGGGAATCAGCAAAGAGATCGAGGTTGAAAAGAAAAGACGTGTTGAGAACTTAACCGAAGAGGTAAACCGGCTTAAGATAAAGAATCAGGGCTGAATTACCAGCTGACTAATACGTTGAGCTGTGGTAATGTCATATCAAGGATAATAACCAGTTGAAAAACGAATCTATTTTCCTTGAAATCAGGCTTCTAGAATTGTACCGGTTACTAGTGGCCATACAATCGCCAATCTCAACGAGGCTAAATTATATTGCAAAGCTCGGGTTTTAATAGTATTGATAGAAAAAAGCTAAGCGAGATTATGTATTTTGTAAAGGTTTATGATTTTAATCAAGCATCCCCCTCTCTGGTCAAATTTAACACATCATGTCACATTGCACATTTGTTTTTATCTGGGCAATGAGACTTTCTTGGTAGCTATCTCCATCCGTTTGTAGCCTTGAGCATTACACTCAAGCGTCTTAACAAGAAATATGGTGTTAGGCCATGTGCGCAGACCAAAGCGTTAAAAGATAACAGCATATGCTCATTTATCTCTTCAACTTCTTCTCAGGAGTTTTTCCGAAGTCCACACTTGGATTATCATTGGATCAAAAATCCAAACTGGCTAATTTGATGAAGATTAAAGTTGTTTACATATATTGTAGAAACTCTATTTTTTCTTGGATCCCGAATACGCTTTTAACTATACCGTGCAGGGACGGATGCACTTGACGACGATCGGGATCACGTGCTCCAGTTAAATTTTGATTTTCTTTAAATAATTAGTACAAAATTTTGATTTTCTTTAAGACTGTATGAAAATGCCCCCGACTCATTCAAATTTTTGATAGTGCTCCCAGTTAAAAATTTGTATAGATCTGCCACTGATATTATGCCAAATAGTACCTATTAAGATTGATACATCTACACCTTGAGAACAATTAACCAGCCGCTTATTTATAATAACTATACAATTAACTGTAAATTTACGTAATTCTCTTGTGAAATAATTACTTGAGTTTAGAATGATTATAGTTTTCTTTTACAGAAAGTGTTCCTCCAAAATCACAAAAACTTTTCGGTAGTGTGCACTATATGTCGGGGCTTGAATGAAAATCTTAGACCAAAGCACACAAAGGAAAAGGTGAGGCTTTTATTTGTATGGCTAATTAAGTATATAATCATATAACATATAAAACAGATGCATGCATGCTTATACTATTGATTTTCAATTTCATAACGACACAACACATCAAATTCAAGTTTCTTCCGTTTATCTTTTGGGCTAAAAGCAGATTTTTTTAACGTCTATATTTTATGTTAATATATATATATATATATATATTTGTAATATATTATATGCTAATTTGTTATTATCATAAGCTTTAGAACTTGAAATAGAAGTATAGTACGTAGGTTCTTTTTTTTTTTTGAAACACATATAGTACGTAGGTACAAAACAAATATTTAGAGAGAGATGCTCAAATTCATATATATATCAAAGCAAAAACCATTAAAAATCATGATGAATCAATAAAAATTGTACTGCAACTACTAACGTTTAAGAACAAAAACGTTAGGTAGTGTGTGAATGTGTATGAAGAGGGAAAAGAGATGTGTCCATGTGATGGGATCTTCTCGGTGGATATCATATAAAGCTCTTCATCAACTGAACTCAAATATTTTTTGTCGCTTTTATACGACCGACATATCTTCGCATAAGTTATACATAGATTTTTTCTTTTGTTAGCTCTAAACAAGTATATTCTCTAGATATTTAAGATGTCGGCCCTGTAAAGATAAATTTCCCTGACAGAAAGAAGACTATACGATCTCCCTTTCTTTCTCTTGAGATATTTTCATGAATATATTGGGTTTTGACGGTTCATTGTTCGTTGATTCGTAAGCTGATGCATCTTTTATAACACTCAATCACCATCTAGTATCTCTTTTTTTTTTTTTAATAAGATGAGACAAATATGTTCAATTTTGAGGGATGTGGATATAGAAGTTAGAATATATAATGTTGGAGCTTACACGGTATGAAGTGCTTTGACCTAAGTATTTCTCAAATTTTTGTATGCATTAAACTTTCAACATAAAAACTTTTTTTTTTGTTTTAATTTTTCATGTTTTGATGGTTTCAGCAATTTTCTATAAAAAATTGGAAAAGAAAGACAAACCAAATTAATTTATCTACAATCTACAGCTACAAATTCGTCTACCAAAATCATAGTTTGAGAGTTTATTATCAAGCTGGACATTCTGAATCAACTAATTGTACCAATCAAATCAATCATGCATGTAATAAAAACCAGACTAAATTGTAATAAAAACCAAACTGAGTTGTTGCTTTTCTTGGATGTTACATCTGCATGACGTTCCTCCACCATTACACCAATAAATAGGCTTTAGTTAGCAAACTCCTAACATGTCATCAGTTTTTTTTAAAGAAGTTTGTATTGCTTTTTAGCTAATGTGGTGGACTCATTTTCTTGGTTATGTAAAAAAAATGACAATGTATTATCTTTATTGGCAGGATTTTATCAGTTTAAGAAAGACACCAGATGTGTTATGCAATGTCATTGATAGCATCGATTTTCCTGGGAGTCCTTGCTTTAAATCAACTGAACCTTCTTTTGTAGTTGCTCGGTCAAGTTATTTAGGACTGTCTGATTTTAGTCCGATGGTTCATTCATTTGGAGATATGGCCGATAAAGACACTTGGACCAAACTAAACAAAGGTTTTGTTGCAGACCTCGATAAAATTCAGTTTACACCTGCAGTTAGAAGTCAGCCCACTCCATTAACTACTCCAACCATGGTGAGTAGATACATTTACTTTAAAATTGAATGAATAGAGACTTCTGGATGCATATGGTCAAAACAACTCTCATTCCTCTTCTCTTTGTGGTTCTAGTCAAATCTCTTTTCATATCAGCTTGCACTCAAACACTCTGTTTATCATAACTGGCTGATATCTAGCTCATGTATGTTGAGAATTACTACTTTTAGAAACATCATATAGATGAATACCCAGTCATTTTCCAAATTTGTTCTCCTTGTTTGGTTTTCAACAAAAAAAAGTAGTTAGGATTCAACACCTAAGACACGTACCCTAAGCTGGCATATTTTTCTTTACTTTTAGGAATGCTCGCCTGAAAATCCCAAAGAGGTGGAAAAAACTCAAAAGTCAGAATGAGTTGTTGACTAAAGAGAAGGACAGTCTGCAGGTTAGTCTTTATTGGTTGTTCGAGTAAAGATGCTCTTTCAATTTTAGTTAAAGAGTTATGTCAGGTAGCTCTGACCATAAATTGAACTGTATACCTTCTTTAATTACTTCTCTGACATGAAATATATGTTGATTTTTACGTTGACCTCTTTCCTTTGCTATCTTATTTGTTTTACTATTTAGTTCTTATTTCTTAAACTGCAGTTGATATGCTGGATACCTACTTATATGGAGTAGTATAATGATTATTTTTGCATCAATTATGTATTCTCAGGTAAAATTCAACTATCAAGTAGTTCGGAACACAAAACTTATGGAAGAGGTGTCTGAGCTCAAACAAGAAACGCTTCACATGAAAGAGACTCCAAAACGGTTATACGAGTCAGTTGCTAATTGTAAGGATGTCTACAAGGGTGTTATAGTCACAATGAAGGTGAACAGCTTACTCTATCTTGTGTGATTTTTACTTTTTGAGATTATCAATAAAAAGATATTTGAGCTCAAATTGTTTCTCTTGCATTATGTTAGAGCTTAATGGCTGAGAATGAATCTCCAACAGCAAGGTTGCTCTTTGGTGCAGCTGAAATCACAACAAACCTTCTTTCAACTCTTGAATCACAATTCTCAATGATTATGGATGGTCAGAAAGCTGGTAGCATCGTAGATCATCCATTATCTGTTCAATGGGAAACACTCCGTGTGAGTCTGAAGAACACAACCACATCGTTGGTGTCAAACGCACAAGCAAAAGATGAGTTTCTGAACTGCCACAACAAGGTAGCTTCCTTGTCACCATCGTCAACATATGGATCAATTTTATTCATCTTTTCAGTACTTTTGCTTGGATACTTTGGCTCTCTTATTATGGCTTTATAGTCCAATGAACACCTTTGTATATGTTCAAATGCAGATCAATCTAAATAAATGGCATTCTTTCTACGGTTACTTTCTGGCAATCTAAAGATAAATAGCAAGGAGGCTTTGCTGCATGCTAAATGTTTGCTTCTCATATGCTTCATCGTTATAAGTCTCATCAAACTATCCTCATCGTTCTACAATACACTGTTGACATTTTAACAAGCTAAAGTTTTAATCGGACATGAAGTTTGAGTGCTCCCATTTGAGCTAAATACTTTCTTCTCCCATTTGAGTTTTTTGCTTGAATCTCTATAAACCAATGTTTCAAGGAAAAACATGAAGTGATTCTTGTTTAGTTAGTTAGATTTTGTGGTCACACTACTATCGGTTTTCTAAGACAGGTTTTGAATGTGATTTTAAGGGACAAGAAATAGCTGCAGTGGAGGAGAAACTAAAGTCTGAGGTCAGCATCATTAAGGAAAGATATAACGAGGTGGAGAAAGAGTTGAGTTTGGACAAACAGCTTCTAGAAGCTTCAAGAGAGAGAGGCTGGAAAAGAAAGTACAGTTTTTGAAGGAAAAAAGAGATTTAGCAATCTCTCAATCAACTCAGAGACTGACTGCATCTGATAAAGAGAATGCTTTGAAAGATCTCAGCGTGGAAGTGAAGAGAAGAAAAGAGATGGTAGAAGATATTAAGCAAATCAGCTTCACTTTAGCAACCAGACAGACGTTTCTAATGACTCTTCACAATGAAATCAAATCCAAAATGCGGAAATTAACCACTCAAAATCCGAAATACCAGTAGCAGAAACAGCTCTGTGTATTTACGTTTAATCCTTTGTTATAATTAGCTTATGTATATTATTAATCACACTAGAAGTAGATAATGGTTTTGTAACTTATCACAACTGGTTATTATTATACCCAATCAAAAAAAAATTGTTCAATCAAATTTTCAAACCGAACTAAACAAAAATAGTGGAATTGGAAACCGAAAACAAGTTTATTCAAGATATGGCCTAATTCACTTTTTTATATCTAAAAAAAAACTAAATATGAATTAATATATAATAGTATCTATGTTGCAAATAAAATTGGGCTTAACTGAGCCCAAGATTAGTGGAAAGATGAGAGAAATGATTGTCGGACACAAACTTCTAAAATGGTAATAAACAAGAAAGTACAGAGTCAACGGTCAGAACGTTGACCAAATCTCTCTCTCGCTCTCCACCCGAATCTCACCGGCGATCGTCGTTTGCTCACCGACAAATCTGAATCGTATCCAACACTCACAGTGGTAAGCCCTCTGCAAACTCCCATGGTTCGAGCTCATTCTCAACACCGATCAAAGATTCAATTATTGTTCCTGCTCTTCTGTAAACCTTTTGATAAAATAGTAACTCTAGTGATCTGAAACAGTAACTTCTTTAATTCACCATTAACAGATAACACTTTAACGTTAGATACTCTAACATCAAAGAGGGATCAGACTTTTGATCTTTCAACCTCAAGAAACGTGTTCTTGATAATCATTTTCAGTTTCTTTCTAAAAATGTTTATTATAAAACTTGTTATGAAGGAAGAAGAATGGCGACTCGGGTTGATCCACCAAACGGAGTTAGCAACCAAGGGAAGCATTACTTCTCAATGTGGCAGACACTCTTCGAGATCGATACCAAATACGTTCCCATCAAACCCATAGGCCGAGGCGCGTACGGTATAGTCTGCTCTTCGGTTAACAGAGAGACTAACGAGAGAGTAGCGATCAAGAAGATCCACAATGTGTTTCAGAACAGGATCGATGCGTTGAGGACACTTCGTGAACTCAAGCTTCTACGTCATCTTCGACATGACAATGTGATTGCTCTTAAAGATGTAATGATGGCTAATCATAAGACAACCTTTAAGGATGTGTATCTTGTTTACGAGCTCATGGACACTGATCTTCACCAGATCATCAAGTCATCTCAGGTGTTGAGTAATGATCATTGCCAATACTTCTTGTTCCAGGTATGAGCTTTGCATGTTCTGTTTTCGTGTTGACTTTGTAAATAGTCTCTCCCAACGAGAATCGAATCCGAGTGGCGGAGTTCATACTAGACATTCTTTTACCACTAGACCAACAGCTCGTTGGTTTTTCGTGTTTTTTGTCCTATTGATTTTGTTTTTTTTCTGTGTAGCTGCTTCGAGGGCTTAAGTATATTCATTCAGCCAACATTCTCCATCGAGATTTGAAACCAGGTAACCTCCTTGTGAACGCAAACTGCGACTTAAAGATATGTGACTTTGGTCTAGCGAGGACTAGCAACACCAAAGGTCAGTTCATGACTGAGTATGTTGTGACTCGATGGTACCGAGCACCAGAGCTTCTCCTCTGTTGTGACAACTACGGAACCTCCATCGATGTCTGGTCGGTAGGATGCATATTCGCCGAGCTTCTCGGAAGAAAACCGATATTCCCGGGGACAGAATGTCTTAACCAGATTAAGCTCATCATCAACATTTTGGGGAGTCAGAGAGAGGAAGATCTCGAGTTTATCGATAATCCTAAAGCCAAAAGATACATAGAGTCTCTCCCTTACTCACTGGGGATATCATTCTCTCGTCTTTACTCGAATGCGCATGTTCTAGCCATTGATCTGCTTCAGAAGATGCTCGTTCTTGACCCTTCCAAGAGGATTAGTGTTGCGGAAGCGCTTCAGCATCCTTACATGGCGCCTTTGTATGACCGAATGTGAATCCTCCTGCTCAAGTTCCTATTGATCTTGATGTAGACGAGGATGAGGATTTAGGGGCAGAGATGATAAGAGAGTTGATGTGGAAGGAAATGGTTCATTATCATCCAGAAACTGCTACCATGAACAACACTGAGCTCTCTGAGCTCTGACCACTAGGTAATTTTCAGAGAGATCTTTCAACTACTTTATTAAGAAAAAACCTTGGTTCATATTTGCTTCTTACAATGTTGTTAATAATAGTGTGTCGAAGAAAAGGAACAAAAAAGTTTTTATTACGTGATTTATTTGTGTCATGGAACCTCTGCCTTGTTTTTCTGGTTATAAACTAAAGTGTCTGTAACATTTGTACATAAGACTAAAGTTTTCTTTATCATATTGTCTTTAAAACTTTATAGTTCATACTTCATACTAGCTGGCTTTTTTATTTATTTAATGAGGCTTAAGCCAATACATGATGAAATAGAAGGTCCAACCGACGATCTAAAATAGATAGTGATTATTGATTAACAAAAACTACCGGATGTTTGAGAATGGGATGGTGAGGATGCACGCGTCTCCACCACAGTGTCTCACCTGCGAACGAAAACACCGATCATATTTTACATATCTGAATCTTGAACCCCTAAAAACTCAAATAGATCTAAATAATCATTCGCTAAAACAGCTTCAAATGAAAGCTCCATTTCTATTTAATGTCCTAAGTTCACCGAGTAAATTTACCAACTACAATTTACGAGCATGCAGAGAATCATGATAAACATGTTCCTACCATTTAAATTTTAATTGCCAAAATTACATTTCTAACACGTATAGGAGACTAGTAGTAAATACTGACTAAGAAATTTTAACTATTTTAGTAAATAAAACATATTGTAAATAGTTGAATTCCAATTCTAGTTAATAAAAAATCAGTAATTCATTTCTCTAATAATTTTCAGCGATGCTTGGAATGTTCCAATACAGTGTTGTAGATTATATAATATATTTGACTTCGAGACCTTCTCATAAATTCAAACCTTTTTTTCAAACTTAGTATTTAAGTTGCGTTCAAATTGGATTAATGGGTTGTGATTTTTCAATAAGTAACTTAATCAATTGTATTTCATTATATTTTTATGTTGATAAGAGAACAAATCGGTGTGTAAATGGATTTTTACGATTTTCTTATTTTATAATCTTTTATCATTTAGCAATTTCATAATTTATTTCCTTAAAAGTAGCGAGTATTTGTATTGTGCCTAAGAAATTTGAATTATAAAATTAAAGGAGTTGAAGGAGACCGTCATAACTGAGAGTTGAGGGAGATCGTCAAAGCTGAAAAACAACGGTGGAGATAATGATGGCAAAACTGATTATAGCAAGGCTGAGAAAGACCATCGTAGTTGAGGGAGGACAAAGTAAAGGACGCAAAACTGATGATGGTGAGATGAAAAAGATCGCCGGCGATGAGATTGAGATCACGACATCGTGATGCTTGATTCAGAATTTCTATTTTATTTTATTTTTTACATATAATGTAACTAGTGATTTGTGAAAGTGATTTCAAAGTAATTTGCTCTATTTAATGAAACTTATTTGAATTAGTTTGAGGATTATGTGCTAGATTGGAGAAAAGACTTAGTTCACAGTCATTTGAGAACTTCTCATAAATCAAACATGTAAGAAGAGTAAGATAGACAAATGATTTTTTTTACCAGTTTCATAAAAATGTTTCAGTATATGGGGATTGTTTTTGTATTGGTTTATTCTATAAGCATGTTTTTGTTATGGAAAATAATTACATGAACAGTGTGTGAATAAGAATCTTTTACTTTTGGAAATTAATAGGAGTCTGCAAAAAAAAAAGGATGTTAAATGAGCCAAAGAGATAAAGTCTATACCATTCATACTATACTATTCAAATCTTGCCAATTCATCTAACCATTGCTTTTTTAAACCTTTCATACTTGATGCAGTTGTAGTGTAATTTGATTAACTTCAAGAAAACACTATATCACCAATTTTAGTGTAATTTCATCTCTAATAAACATCATAAATGTATACCATCATATCAAATATTAATATAATATATTTATTACTTCATATTTAATTATAAATAAATTAGTATTATTAATTCTAATTACTGTTATAATATGTATGATACTATTATGTAATTTTATTTTCAAATTGAAAAATATTAAAATATCATTTTATTTGTAACACGATAGAAATAATAAAATGTATAAATAATTAATTTCAACTAATATCTTACCTTAAATAGCTTTTTAAATAAAAAATGCAAACATAAAACTAACAAAATTTAACAGATAAGTAT
Source organism: Brassica carinata (assembly GCA_016771965.1). Lineage (NCBI taxonomy): Eukaryota > Viridiplantae > Streptophyta > Magnoliopsida > Brassicales > Brassicaceae > Brassica > Brassica carinata. The sequence goes on from CM028690.1 coordinate 49,969,617, forward strand.
AAATTCTAAATGAGATAAAATATTATTAGTCAAAATAAAACAATTAATATATTAAATTATTAAATTAAAAATTATAATATATAATATTATTTTGATGTAGGATTTTTTGTTATGGTTGAAGATTAAAAATAAAGTTAAGAAATTGTATAAAAATACCTCAAATAAATTTTGTTAGCTATTTAATACCCAAATTATTTTACTCCCCATTTGATATCTCAAATAATTGTTTTATTTATTTTAATACACTAAGTTTTAAAGGTGTTCATTTTAATTCTCAAACTATGTTTATATTAACCAAAAATATTGATAAGTTTCAAATGAAACTAAAAAAAACTCAGAAATGGAAAAAGAAATCTTAAAAATTTCTGATTTTGTTTTAAATTTTAAGAATAAAAGAAATTAAATTATGGATAACCTTAAATTTAAATTTTTATTTCTATTTTCAATATCAAATATAATTTATTTTTGAAACTTAATTCTAATTTATTTATTTCACGCAAAACTATTTTTTCTTTATTTTAAAATTCATTCAAAGTTTAGCTATTTTTATTCCTTAAATTTACATTAAATTATAAAATTTTAAGATTTGTTTTCAATTTAGGAGATTTTTAAATTTCTCTATGTAACTTATCAATATTTTGATTAAAATAAACATAGGTTGACTAATAAAATGAGCACAGTTTATTTTTTTTTTAATTAGCACAGTTTTAAAAGTTAATGTAATAAAATGAACATAATAATTAATTGAGGTATTAAACTAGATTGAAAAAAAGTTAAATATTTTATAAAATTACTTGGAATATTTTATATAATTTTACTAAAACATCAAATTTAATAGTATGATTAGAATTCTCCTAGTATACATATATTTAGTAATGATTAAACAGTTTATGTCACAATGGATCCTCTCATTCATTGTGGCATTTCATGTAAATTATTTTATCAAGAAATTGTTAACGGAAATCGTATATTTTCTGTTTATAATATAGGTTACTTAAGCTATTAGTAAAAAATAATAATAATAGAAATTACTTTTAAAACATGTTTTGGTTCAAATATAAGTTACGTTTATGTTTCTATAAAACTTTTACATTTATTAGATATTCTAAGACTAAGTTTTTCTATGATATCCATAAATAGTGAAATTATATTTAATTTATATATTTTTTGATATGTAAAATGTTTAGAGAATTTTTTTTTGTTTCACGATATAAGACTTTTTCACATATTTAGATTAATTTATCTTTATAAAAATTATATAATCAATTTTATTTTTACTATTTTATTTATATTTTAGAAAAAATTATTTATGATTCTATTGATACTCTTAAAAATATAATTTTTACTAAGAGTGTATTTTAGGTTAACATCATACATTATATGTATGAAACACATGGAGCCTAATTTTTTTTTTTAATGCTGGTTAATTATGCTATTACAACTGAGAAATAGGGCGGCTCAGGTGATGCAGTCAGGCGTGAATCCTCATACGGCAGATAGAGTTTCCGGCTGTAGAATTGTCTGTAATATTTCTCATAGTTGTAATACATGGAACCTAATTAAAAATTATATTTAATATCAGTACTTTTAAATTATTTATCGTGATATTTCAAATTGCTTTCACAGCAGAAATTCACACATACACCTTCGAAACATCAACTACTGAAGTAGCTATGCAATCTATACTATATCAAAATTGAGGTTAAAATTTATGGAAATTTTCCATATAGAATGTTAAACTAATAATCCAAATATGATAAATCATTATTTTATTTTACTGTTTCTTTTTTAGCGTCAAAATTTCCAAAAAAAAATATATCTTTTTCTATGTAAAATACAGATTAGTACAAAATAAGGTAAACTGACAAAACTTAAAAATCATTACATGAATCAAGTTAAGATATACGTTTATTTTTGAAAACTTGAATATTATAATTAAAACAACTAATAAAAAATTAAAAAAAAAATTCTAAGGAATGCAACAATATAAAAAATATTATAAAATCAAACCAAAATCAGTAATATGAAAATTTTTATAGCAGATATTTAAAAATGTATTTAATAGTACATATACAATATAAGCTAAACAAGCAAAATAAATTTTATTCCCTCTGTTTCAATATACATGATGTTTTAAGTGATTTTTGTTGTTTAACAATACATGATGTTTTTACATATCTACATAATTTTATTTTTATCAAAAACTGTGTAATCAATTACATTTTACTTTTTTATTTTTAAAAATTATTTTTAAATTATTTTTAATGTTACTTTGAACAGTTACTTTTAAATATACTCCTCTTGTTTCAATATAAGTGGTGTTTAAGTTTTTTTCATATGTATTATGAAAATACAAATTTTTATATAATTTATCTAAATAAAAAGGTTAACTAATAAGAAAAAATACTGTATTTTTTAGTTGGTCACAAATTTCAAATGAGATTAAATATTATCTAAAATAGTGAGAAAATCAATTATATTGAAACAAATGGAATATGTTCACTAGTGTAAGGCATCATCTAATATGAAATATAGGGAGTAACATTTAACAATTTTCTTAACAAATGGTAAAATGCAAATCGTAGCCATGAAGCTCAAATGATTTTGATTAATTTTTTTGATTAAGTTTGCAAATCAAAAACAGAAGCACTTGATGTAAATATGTTTTTTGATTGAATAAATTTAACATTCATTCAGAGAAAAAAATGCAAATCAGACCGAAATACTAATAGTAACAAAAAATTATGATTTTAGGTATAATAAATATAAAGTACATTTTATACCAAAATAAAATGGTAAATTAATGTTCAAAAATTAAAGTAACAAAAAAAACGTCTAAAACAATTCACAATGTCTAAAATAAAATAAAATAAACTTTAAAATATATAAAGTATTCGTGTGATTATAAATAATTGTCTAAATTTTCTAATATCATTAAAAATATTTAATAAAAGAAATAATTTATTGGAAAATTATTTAAAATGTGCATATGTGGATGAGAAGGATTATTCTTTCAGATACAATAATATATTAACATAGTTGAATGCTAATTAGATAAATACAATATTAATATTAATTTATAATAACATCAACATAATTAACTTATAGAAAACATTTCATATGATATCTTCATAGAGAAATGCATATAAATTGATTAACTGGTATTGCATTCCATGGGTTTCCACTCAATCAAAAATTGATTAATTGGTATTGCGTTATAACTATCAATAAAAGTATGTCAATTTTTCTAATTTATTTCTTTTAAATAAAAATCCAAAAATTCTGATTGGTTTACTATTTTCTAAATAAATACTTAATCATATTAATTGATCATAAAACCAAATTAAGACTCAGTTATGCTCAATAAACCATAAAAGTACCTGATTACAATCGCAACCTAGTTAAATTGGAATAGGTTTTTGTACTTGGTTCATTCTAGACTAGTTTATTTTTGGAGGTTTAATGGTTTATATTTTGGTTCAAATCAAAAACTATCAAAACCAATATTCGTGAAGAAATAAGTCTAACTTTTGATTCAAGATTTATAGAATGTGGTCGTAACTAATAAGAAAAAATACTGTATTTTTAGTTGGTCACAAATTTCAAATGAGATTAAATATTATCTAAAATAGTGAGAAAATCAATTATATTGAAACAAATGGAATATGTTCACTAGTGTAAGGCATCATCTAATATGAAATATAGGGAGTAACATTTAACAATTTTCTTAACAAATGGTAAAATGCAAATCGTAGCCATGAAGCTCAAATGATTTTGATTAATTTTTTTGATTAAGTTTGCAAATCAAAAACAGAAGCACTTGATGTAAATATGTTTTTTGATTGAATAAATTTAACATTCATTCAGAGAAAAAAATGCAAATCAGACCGAAATACTAATAGTAACAAAAAATTATGATTTTAGGTATAATAAATATAAAGTACATTTTATACCAAAATAAAATGGTAAATTAATGTTCAAAAATTAAAGTAACAAAAAACGTCTAAAACAATTCACAATGTCTAAAATAAAATAAACTTTAAAATATATAAAGTATTCGTGTGATTATAAATAATTGTCTAAATTTTCTAATATCATTAAAAATATTTAATAAAAGAAATAATTTATTGGAAAATTATTTAAAATGTGCATATGTGGATGAGAAGGATTATTCTTTCAGATACAATAATATATTAACATAGTTGAATGCTAATTAGATAAATACAATATTAATATTAATTTATAATAACATCAACATAATTAACTTATAGAAAACATTTCATATGATATCTTCATAGAGAAATGCATATAAATTGATTAACTGGTATTGCATTCCATGGGTTTCCACTCAATCAAAAATTGATTAATTGGTATTGCGTTATAACTATCAATAAAAGTATGTCAATTTTTCTAATTTATTTCTTTTAAATAAAAATCCAAAAATTCTGATTGGTTTACTATTTTCTAAATAAATACTTAATCATATTAATTGATCATAAAACCAAATTAAGACTCAGTTATGCTCAATAAACCATAAAAGTACCTGATTACAATCGCAACCTAGTTAAATTGGAATAGGTTTTGTACTTGGTTCATTCTAGACTAGTTTATTTTGGAGGTTTAATGGTTTATATTTTGGTTCAAATCAAAAACTATCAAAACCAATATTCGTGAAGAAATAAGTCTAACTTTTGATTCGAAGATTTATAGAATGTGGTCGTAACTCATCTGATAATATACGTAGAGCTGGGCATTTTATTCGTTAAATTTGATTCGATTCGTTATTCGTTTCGATTCGATCTGAAAAATCCGAATATCTGTAAGTCTTGAAGCAAAGCAAATCGGAAAATCATATATCCGTAAAGTCTAAAACAAATCATAAATACTGAAAAATACGGTAATATTCGATCCGTACCCATCCCTAAATATACGAGACTTTTCGTAGAAAATAACATATCGACCCAAATCAAAACAATGTAATTTTATTTAATATCATATATTTACCACATTAGATGTCGAATCAGTCAAAATTAATGGTTAACTAACTTTTGGTACCATCAATATAGATTTAGGCATATTATAGAAAACTTTAGATAGTTGATTTAAATTACATTTGAATTTAAGTTGTATTTATCACTTATCACTTTCATATCGTATAAAGCGCGATAACAAATGTTGAAGTCAAAATATACCCTTTTCCATGTTGTTGTAGTCTCCAACCACTGCTGTCATATTCATATCTCACTAAATAATGTATAGATAAGTGAATGAATACGGCCGTCAAAAGAAAAAGTGAATGAATGCTGAGTGGGAACGTGTAAGATCTTAAATAACACGTAGAAACGAGCAGAACGACACTTAATGGCCACATGCGCCATTAATGATGGAGCAAATTAATAAGGTCACTGAAATCATGTGAACAATAATACTAGTAGTAGGCCAAGTTTTGGAGCAACGTATTGAGTAATTGAGATATCCTTTTTAGTTTTGGTTCAACCGAACTGAACAAAAATAATTGAATTTTATCTGAGTCATTTTAATTATTTAATATTTTATATAAATTTTTTCTAAGATATCCTTTTAGTTTAGTTAAAAAATAGCTATTAAAGATAAACATGACCAAAATAGATTTTATAAAGGATAAATAAATATTAATGTCCTTAGAATTAACTAATATAGACTTATGATTTATAGTTAAGAGAGTGAGATTTTGGAGGAAGTTTAAAATTTTAAAAAATAAAAAACAAATATACAAGTTTTAAAAATAAAAATAATTTAAAATAATTTCAAAAAACATATAATTCGAAACTATAAAACAAGGAATAGAAAGGTCTTTTATTTTTTATTATTTATATATCTATAAAAAGGATAAAAGGATTCTTTGTTTCTTTAATAAAACTTCTTCTGGTTGTTTTCCTCTTTAAAGTCTTTTTTTTTTAATGTTAAAAATAGATTATTTGGGAGAATTTTCTAATTTTATATGAAATATTTTATATTTTATTGAAATTATCCGAATTATTCTAAACAACTGAACCTGAATCGGAACAAAACAAAAACTGGATTTTTTTCCAGATTATTAGTAAGTTCTTAATTTTTACTATCCAAAGAGATCCAAATCCGAAACTATCCAAATCAATCTGAAATAAAAACTTGCCAGTTCCTATATAGATCCTTAACTTCTATCTAAACTATCAAATACCCAATCCAAACCCACAGTTGAACCAGTAAATTCAGTGATCCGTAAATAAATCGGTTCAGATTTATAAAAGAAATCAGTTAATTAAAAACCCGATAAAATTGGTAAAACCTCAAAAATTGGTATTAATCCGCGACCCGATACTGGTTGACCCAGTAAAAACCCAAATTTTTTATAATATTTATTAAAAAAGTTCATACACTTTTAATATTACCAAAATTGAATATAAACCATAAAATTTGCGATTCTTTAGATTTGATGAAAGTTGTACTATGTTATTCAAAGAAAATGAATAAAGAAAACAAAAATTTATTTATATCAAACTGGACTATTATTTTATTTTTGTTATTGAATTTTTTTTATAAGATTGTATTTATATCCATTTTAGTTTTAAAAATTAATTTTATAATATTTTTATTTAATTGTAAAATTAATCAAATAATTTATTTATGGTGGATAAAAATTGAAATTATAAAATAAATTCAAGTATTTATATATATTTTGTATAAAACTTGATTTCATCTTATATTTTTCAATGATTAATAATATGGTGTTTATATATATATATAAAATTTATTAATATATTGATTCTTGGAGCAACCACTGTCGATCCAACGACCCGGTAACTAAAAATTGATTTGGTTCAGTGTCCGAGTCGGATTTAAAAACATTGTCCCGAACCTGAACACTTATAACAAACAATAAATTTGCAACACATTATGGTTATAAAAAATGCTTTGCTAGAGTCCCCCGATTGTTAAATGAAATACAAGTTCTAAACCTTTCCTTCAGTTACATATAAATCAAATTAGCCACTAGATTTTGGCTAAGATTTTGCTTTTCTCGAAGCCAAAATAAAATAACGAAAGAAAACGACTTTTTCTAACTTCTGCTGCAAGAAAGTCAGCAAGAAGACATACGCGATGATGTAACCTTTTGTTCTTCGAAACTTCTTATATCCAACCATAATAGTATTTATTTTGGAAGAATACAAAGTTCTGAGACCCTGAGATTTTTGACCAAGTTTTTTTTTTTTTTTGAACTTGATTTTTGACCAAGTTATACCGCTCTATTCGTCAGATCCAGTCAATTCCATATCTTCAATTTTTAAATACTGTTATAAACGAGTTTCTTTTTATCGTTTCAATAAAATAAATATTCTTATCGCGTCAAGACGTTTAAAATTCAATACAAATCCCGTATATTAATACTAAGGTCGTCTCTTGTCTGTGAAACAAATCCCTTGAAACTCTCATAATCTCACAAGAACAACACAAAACTAAAGAAACCAAAGTATCATCGGTTGAAATAAAAATGATGAGCCCATTTAGAACTCCATGTACTTCGCCAAGAAAATCAAGAAAAGCGAGCAAGAACCCTTATTCAAACCGTGGACTCGACAAATTCTCTGAGCTTCTATCAGAACTCGACGAGAAGAGACAGAGCATCTACTCGAAGAAGCTCGATTCCGGTGGTCCGCCTCTTGTCCGGTTCGTGTTCACAAGCTCCGGCGAGTGTGTCCCCGTCGTGATCAAATCGTCTTATCTTCACAAACAGAAGAAGACCAAAGATGTCGCCGCTTCTGCTGCTGCTAAAGTCAAGACAGTAGTCAACGAATCGAAAACAGAGGAACCAAAGAAGACAGAACCTGAAACAGAGGAGAAACAGAGCTGTGTTTTGAATGAGAATCTGAAGAAGATCACGAGACCGAACCGTTTCTTTCCGGTGACTGTGATCTTGGTTCTTGTTTTCTTGGTTTTCTTTGGAAGATCTGTTGCGATCATGTGCACTTGTATTGCTTGGTACTTGGTACCAACGATTAAGGAACAGAGGGAAACAGAGGATCTTCATCATATGCGATGAAGAAGAAAGATTTCGCTAGGAAGTTGAGTATTGAAGACAGAGCATCGTTTAATCCAAGAACTGTTCGTAATCTTTCTCCTCGCAAGTAGAATTTTCGTTTTCTGGCTGCTCGTGAGAAAACCGCGTGACCGAGCAAAAACGTTTTTTTTTTTTCATTTTGTGAATGTTCGTTGGTTTATTTTCTTGTATTTTGTTAACTATGAAAAAGCTGAATTGCCAGATAAATTGTATATTCTTTTTTTATTTCTCTTAGGATTTGAATGTCTATATGTGTAAGTATGCTATACAAAGATGTTCTTGTTCAAACATTATCTATTCACTGTTGCAAACATAGTTTGAACATCTTTATCAAACTAATAATATAAGAATTCATCAAAAAGATGATGAAAATAACTTTGTTAAGTTTATTGATTGGTGTTAGAGAATAGGGATTATCTACTGTAAAGTATTTTTATAGGCGATCTTCTCTTTAATCAAGTTTAGAATTCTATGTTTCTTACTTTGATTTGTTTTGGATTTTGTGAAAAGGTTAAATTTTGGAAGATTTATGAATGTACCACCACAAACATGAGTATTTGTTTTGTTATGAATAATAACAATATTAATGTGTTTAGGAGAGCTGAGCACACAATCATAAATGATTAGGCAAACTAGTGGGTGCGTAATTAAATAGTTTGTGATCTTGAAGTTGATTAAGAGATCACATCTAGATCACAATAATCTGTGGTCCGTAGACTTGTAGATTGATGGAAGTTCAAGGAGTTAAAGGTCATATTCTAAGGGTTCGTTTATTAAATAAATATTTAGTTTCTTTTTAACATCGCCTATTAATCTATTATTCAAGTTTGTTTCCGCATATGGGACTATACGTAATGTAGATAAAATTTAGCATGGATATGTGTAAGATATACACGTTGAATTGTGTCCATTGTAAAATTATGTCCATAAAGTTATTTGTTGTCAGCTGTTACAATAAAAGTTACTAGATCTTGATCCACGTAACCGCGCGGATGTTTGTTTTCAGTTATATATATTTTACATCATAAATTTTTAATGTTAATCATATTTTTAAATGTTTATATAACTATTTCAAATTAATAATTTTATAGTTTACATGTTGTAATTAATCAATTGTTTAAAACTATCATATATATTTGTCGCTTCTTATTAAATATTTATCATATTGTATTTGTATTTATTTATTTAACAAATTAATATATGCATTAAAAAACATATTAAAAATTATTTTGTATTAAAAGTATGCTCAATTTTAATCTGCCGACCTTCAAAGCCGAATTTCATATTAGCAATATTTTTTTACGTTTTTTCATTCAGATAATATATTCTTTTATATACAGAATTCTAAGATATGTTAATTTGTATACATATATTATATAGTTTGTGAATGTTAAGTCGTTATATCATCGTATTATATTTTTAGTATAAATATTTTATATTTATGATTTTTTTTATAAATTTATAAATTTAATGTAACGTTACCATATTTAGTTCTATATAATAATTTCATTTAATATGAATTATTATTATTATAAAATATATAAAATAAGATAAAAACTTTTATTTTTTATTTTATAAATGATAACTGAATATATTAATGCATAATAATATTTCATTGCTAATTAAGTTTTAATATTAACATAAATTTTTTGAAAATTAAGAAATTGTTAAAATATTTTTCAACAGATTTGTTAAAAAATTACATATATATATTATATATATTTAAAATGAATAGGTATCATGATTAAAAGTTTTTATATTATTAGCTTTAGTGAAATACATGTTAATTATGTTACATGTATTATATAGTTTACTAATGTTAACACGTGTTACCTACGTATTATATTTTGAACATAAATACTTAAGAAAATAAAATATATAAATTTAACAATTTAATATAATTTTATTTTATTTAGCTCAATATAATAATTTTTTCTTAAAATGATTGATTATGATTATATAATAGTTAAAATAGGATAGAGTTTATATAATAGTTAGGTTATCAATTCGGTTCTAGTTGGATCATGATACCCACAATATTTTAAGATAGTAACCGTTCGAGTTATTGTGTTTTTTTTTTAGTTCGGTTTCAGATCGGATAATTTCAATTACAATTCAGTTTTTTTTTTTTTTTGGTTCCGGTTAATTTTTCAGTGCCTACTTGCAGCATCGCCGGTGATGGCAATATTCATGTTTATCTTTTACAGGCTTGCGGCGTACGGAGCAGTCATGCTTGAAATCTTGCTAGTTTGCTTTGATCCCTTTATGAAAGTCATCAAAAAATCAGGATATGATTTTTCTAGTTAGCATGACTAGGAGGTACCAAAACGTCAGACATTAGCTCATTTATTTAATATTTATATTTGATTTTTATGTAAACCAAACAAGATTTGATTATGATTAAATTTGATTATTTAGTTTTTATATTATTTTAAGGATAAATGCCATTGTTATCTACATTTAAAGAAAGAAAAATCAACATATCACCAGTTGTACTAACTAGGTATTCCACTATGGTATAGAAATAAGTTTTCAAAATTTCAATTATATTTTAAAATAAAATTTAGTTAATTTTTTTGTCAAATATTAATTTATCATATGTAAAAATTAAGATAAAATAAATAATTTTTATTCAAAAATAAATCAAATAATATATATATGTATATACTTAAAGTTACAATCTTGGAAAGATTTTATTTATTTATTTTCTTTTGGTTAAAATATATTAAATCAAATTCTATAACATTAAGAGAAAATTTTGTTAGGTATGTAATTACCAAAACATATAATATTTCTAAAATTTGTTGATATAAAAAAAACTAATGGTATTGGAATTACAAAATTACAATTTTTTAAAAAAAAAATCTATAAATTTTGAAGAATTGTTTTAGTAATAAAAATTATATAATTATAAAAATAGAATTAAATAATATTTCAAAAATTAAAATATTATTATATTTCCATTTCCCTTATTATATTATTATTTATTATATTAATGGTAATTTTTTGTAGTTTTTTTTTATTTTTGATAGTTTTTTAGAATATGATAATAATTCATAGATGACCAATATTTGTTGTTAAATTAATGGTCATATGAGTTGTTACCATATTCTAAAAAACTTACAAAAAATATAAGTCAACATTACATGTACATGTTCATATCACAATTAACTTCAATCCATGTCAATTATTGTTAGTATGTCATATTATCATTTTTCTTTCAAAATCATTGTTTTGATAATATATAGTAAATCAATTTTTAAATAATGTCTAGGATATAAGAAAGGGAGACGATAGCTTTTATATATCTAGATGGGTCTTTCTCTACACAATATATAGTCATTATTAATGGAAAATTTATAGGTTACGGTCATCTCAAGGAGTTTTGACGTTCTGAGTCGTTTATGACTTTATTCTACTCTTCATTTTGTCCGGTTCAAATGACTTTTTAGCTCCCATATCGGTTTATTATGGAATTTTGTCTAATCACTGAGAATATGAAAATGGTTGTGCTTCTAGAAGTTTTGCTATTATAAATTCTATCTGAAACAGAAATATATGAATCATTGGTTATGGATATGGTTGTACAACCGATACTAGTCAAAAGCTTGGATAGATGTAACAAAAAAAAGTTTGATCCCTCATTGTTTCAAAGGTAATACATTTCCGAACTTTACCAAGTTCTTTGTGATGTACTTTTGCCTTAAAATAATAGGTGATCATCCGGCATAAGAACACAACTCAGATCCTGAGCTTCAAAAGGATAATCTAATAAAATACAAATCCATGTCATGAACCACTTCCAAAGTTTGTCTCCAAACCTCATCTTAGTGTTTTACTCCTGCCAATAAACAGGTTTAAGAAATCAGAAACATCTTTGTCCGGATTCAGTACTTTATAAATATATGATCATAAAGCTTACATACCCTGAATCTTTTTCGACGTAAATCATCCGTATTGTATCCAGCAGTCTCGTTTCCGTATCCATCATCTCTGTGATCCGATGCCCTCCTCGAGTTCCGGAAGAACCCAACCTTGTCCCATGTTAGTTCATAGTCTGCCTTTAGCCGAGTACCTTCCTGCTCAGATGACCAAAAATAACAGATTACATCGGCCATGTTCCAATGCCTCAAGTTCCTAATTCTTTTCCTCAAAACTACATCTACTTACTTTCAAACAAAAGCTACTGAACAGGGGGTGTATACAGATGTTACATAACCGGTAGCAAATTACATGTGATATTACATTCCAGAATATAGTTTTGGATACAGCAACAATATTCCCGAAAAACAAAGCAGCAGACTATAGTTTTGCATACAAAAGAGTTCAGGAATCAGCAGAAACATCCAACAAAAACATTTTTGCGAACGAATCAAACTCGGTGCTATTTAAGGAGCTTCCACATCAGAGCAGAGAAAGCTACTATTCCACGATCTCCCATTTTCCCCAAAAGATGTGTCTAGTAAAATGCTTGGTGTAGATATTTTACCTTTTGCATTGAGCGGCCACAGAAAGCCTTCATGGCGTTCACAAAGTCGTCGTACTTCTCGAACTGAACAACAATCTTACAGTAGAGACCTGATACGAGGTCTCCACTGTACTCATCTGCGTCCTTACCTAGATTATCGTCCTCAGCAACATTAAAATTCCTATATAAGATGAGTTAAACCAGCACAACATGAAATTATCGAATTGACAGTATTGCATTAATAATCTAATATCAGACTCATTGGTAAACAAAACAAATGAGATCCTCTGATCAGAAGAGTAGAATATTCCAACGTACAGGGCACAGCAAGTTCAATACAACGACCATGATAAGATAATTAAACAAGAGAAGTTCAAATGAGACCATAATTAGTTGTTAGGAAAAGGATATCACCCACCGATTGCACTTAGCAAAGAAATATCATACAAGATGTCATCTCTATGTGTAAATGTAAAAGTATAAAATCTACCAAAAGCAGCACAAAACAAAGAAAACTTTTAGTAATCAATCTCAATTCCCATTGTGTCACACTCTCGAAGCAAATTTATGATTTTTTTTCTCTCAAACGAAGTTATCATTAGAGAAAATACCATTATTCAAATCGACCATGAAAGATGACCAAATATTACCTTACAGATCAATTGAACCATAAGGTCAAAGCTATTCTCTGTTTTCATACATCTCGTTCAGGACTATGTCTCTTAGTTATATGTTTTGCCACGAGAAAAATCAAGACATACACATAAGAAAATGTATGTATTATCATCTTATGTGCAGATATAGATGCATACATCTCGTTCAGGACTATGTCTCTTAGTTATATGTTTTGCCACGAGAAAAATCAAGACATACACATAAGAAAATGTATGTATTATCATCTTATGTGCAGATATAGATGCATGAGGCTATCCAAACCACCACAAAAACCCAACGAATACTGTGATATAAGCACTCTCAACTCCCACATTGCCCCATTCATTAAGCAAATTTAGGTAGATAAAAACACACAGTTTTGTACAAACATATTCAAAACTAAGACATGAAAAGAGAAGAGAATGTTACCTGATTTTGCCAAAGGTGGAGAAGATAGTATGAGCAACCAACATAGAAGGCTTGGAAGAAACTCTTGGCTCAGCAAACCATCTCGATGGCACACCTCTAAGTATCATCGTATCAGCCTCTCTCCTTCCTTCCCTTGGATGCCCTGCCAAAATCAAACACCCAAAAAAATCAAAACACTTTCCAACGAAACCAAACCTCAAAAAATCAAAGAAACCTCTGAGATTAAGAATACCAAAAGCGTAAAACTCCTCCCAATCTTTCTTCAACCTCTCGAAATCATCAGAAACCGGAAGCACCACACTGAGACTATACTTCACTCCTTCCAGATTCACCTCGATACCATTCATCTTCTCCACCAAAACCTTCCTCCACTCCACAAACTTCTTCTCCAAACCCTTCGCATCATCCTCCTCCTCCTCCTCCTTCTTCTTCTTCTTCTTGCCTTCGAGAAACCCTAAATCTCGGATAAACAGCGACCCCTGCGCCACCGGCTCCTCTCGCTTCCGTTTCTTCAAGTCCCTGTGACGACGAACCACGATGTCTTCTTCCGAAATCGTCACGGAGGGGGAAGTCGAGTTCTTGAGGAAATCGATCAAGGATCGCTTGAGTTGCCACTCGTCGATGGGCTTTGAGACGGAGGGGACGAGAGGGTGGATTGTGAGGAGAGCTTGACGCGTGAGACGAGAGAGAGGCCGTTCTCGATTTCTAGGGCTTCTAACGGAGATAGCTCTTCTAACGATCGCATTTTTTTTTTCTCGCCGGCGATTTTGGTCTTCACTCTTCAGTCTTTCTTCGGCTTTTCACTGACGACGACTAGATCGTATTAAATACCGAACCAAAACTAAACCGTAAAAAAATAAACCGTCAAATTTTGCAAGATGAACTTACTTTACCGCTAAAATCTTAGCTTCGTTGTCTTTTACCCTACGATATTGTTCATCATATTCATCTTGAATGAGCTGCAACGCTTCACTCTTAGACTTTCGGCATTAATCAATCTGACGTACTCAACTCATCACGCAGGTGGGTTTGTTCTTGAATTACCTTCGGTTTCATTAGTGGATCATTCCTTTCTTCATTTACGAGCATCTTAGCAATGCTTGTATCTGACACTTTCTTGCAATGACCATCCTTGAAACAACTATGCACATCTTGTAAGGTCTTCACCATCCATAAACCCACTGATTCTTCATAAGAACAATATATTCTCCAAGAACACGAGATTTCGCCTTGATCTACTTCGACTCCACATTTAGCCTCAGATTTCACTTCAACACATCTAATGAACTGAATATTCCATCCTCCTTGCAAAGCATACTCCAACACTGCTTCCCTATACTCCTTAACACTATCAAATACTTGCCTTATATGTAAGGCATCATCATCAATGAGATATCCATTGGTGTTTCTCAAATTGTTTTTTGCAATTTTGATTATTAATAAATCAAACCACTAGTTTTTGTACAAGTGGTATGTGAAGCTCTTAACAAGAAAATGATGTTCTCCCCCGAGAGCAGCTTTGTTTGCTCTCTCCTCCATCTCTCGTTTTTAAATTTTTTTTATTGGTGAGAGCAGCAATGAGAGACTAGCGTTGCAGATGGCCTAACTCGATCGCCACCACCTTTCTTCCATTTATCATAAGGATTCCAGTTTCTTCTCCCTCACAGTCAGAGATAGGAGGAGTATCTTGATAATTTTCACTATGTTCATCTTCACAAATCCAGCCATAACCGATTCAACTCGTGTCTCCTCTTCAAACTCGTTTCACAATCTCTTTATGTGTCAACTCTTTCTTTAAGAGCATTGTCGTTTCCTTGTCACCACCATCAACATTGTTATGTTCCCCTCTCACATCATCAATGCTCTCATGCTCCATGTAAAAGTTGATGTATTTATTCCAATAAGAGCCTTGACACATCTTCTGAAAATTATCAGTAACCACATTACCAATTATCTTCAGCTCGCTAAAATTTTCATACTGAAACGTATACCAGAGCCTTTGCCGAAATAGTGGGATAGGAACTTCCTTCATCAAATCAGTGGACAATTTATGTGGCTGTCCTACATTGCCTCCATTATAAGTTACTACACTACCTTCATGAGTTTTAAATCTCCCATTAAAGCATAACCGAAAGGTTACGTCTATGTCACTGAAAATCCAGAATAATGATAGAAAATTACAACAAATACGAAGTCATTACTTGATAAAACTTGACAATCAATAACAATTACTTCATTTTAGGTAAAAGCCTAGATCGGCTTGAGGAAGAATTATTTTGATTATCCAAATCAAATATGATTGAAGAATTATTTGATTGGAAGCCAAAAATAAAAGAAAACGACCAAAGTGTATATACATCTCTAATCTAGAAGAAGATAAGAAAGTTCTGATTTTTAACAAAAACACACATAAAATCAGATCATGAGCAATTCTAGTGAACTGGAAATCACTCTCTCTCTCCAAAAGGTAAATGAAAGAGAAGAGAGATACAGAGCTATGCATTAATAATGTGAAGCTCAAGTTCAAATATGTTTTATCTCTCATTTTCAGTTATGTTTTTTTTTTTAAATTGTAAAGTTATGTTCGTTTTTCTACCTAAGTTTGTAGCTTAGTTTATAACATAATCCATGTCTCTAAGGAAAAAGAAATCATATAATTAAATCTCATTCGATAATATGCTAAAAAACCACGCAATGTAATAAGGTATTTTATTTCGGGTGGATTTAGTCGATGAGAATGTTTGTTATTAGATGAATGATAATATAAACTTTCTGTTAAATTACTTGTTACGTTCTTCACCCTAACAATTTTTCTTATACTATTGATTACCAAAAAAAAAAAAATTCTTATTTTACAAACACATTTGGTAAAATTTCAGTATACTTTGAAATGTTAGACTAATTTGAGATCTTTGTTAATTAAAAGTGTTACGTGGTTCGGTGTTACATGACTTGTCTTCGCTCGCTCATTCTCTCTCCCGAAACGCACACACAAACAAATCTTAGCTTATCACCGCCGCGACCGAATTCGAAATCCCGGTTATCTCCATCGCCGGCAAATCCCACCGCTATCGATTCCGATCTTCTCGGATCTAGTGTCTCCCTTTCTTCGTCCAGATCTCGTACTACCAAATCCGCGAAAGCCACGATGGAGGCGATCGACGAGTTGTCGCAGCTTTCGGATGCGATGAGACAAGCGGCGGCGCTGCTCGCTGACGAAGATCCAGACGAGAGCTCTTCTTCTAGGCGCCCGGCTACTTCTCTCAACGTCGTTGCCCTAGGGAATGTGGTTCGTTTCCTCTTTCTCCTTTTTTTTATTCTCTTCGATGTGTGATCGAGTGTAGATTTTGGATGCCGTATCGTGGATCTTGTGGATCTCGATGAAATGTTCCCGTAACCTAGGAGTTTGGTAGGATGCATTCTTCGCTTCGTAGCTTGTTTTTGTTGTGTGTTCTCTTCATCAGGAATTGTTTGATTCTGTGAGATTAATATCTCAAAAGGGAGAAGGTTGATGTGTTTGATATTTGTGACTATGAGAAATGTTTGAGCTTTGCTTGTCAGATCTAACCATTGTGATTTGTTTGTCCAATCAAACTCTCTGTTATGTAAAACACTTTGTGTGTTGGGAGATTGGATAATAGATTGAGCTGTGTATTTGATTATAACTTATAAGGGTTAAGTTTTCTCCCTTTGCTTGCTGGAACAGGGAGCTGGGAAGTCTGCGGTTTTGAACAGCTTAATTGGACATGCAGTGTTGGTAAGTTGTATATTATTAGTGTGTGTGAGGAGTATGTTTACTTTAGTATTTATTTTATTTTTATCAAAGTTAACCACTTTCTGTTGTTTCTGTCTGCTGCAAACTACGATTGACAGCCGACGGGTGAGAATGGTGCTACACGGGCCCCTATAATCATTGACCTGAGCCGGGAGGAATCACTCAGCAGCAAGGCAATAATCTTGCAAATTGACAATAAATCTCAACAAGTTTCTGCAAGTAAGACTTCCTAAGAGGAACAGATGCAATTTGGAAATGATTTGTAAAGCTTCTTCTGCATGTAGTATACAGTCCATTGGATTATTATGTATGTAATGTATTCCGTTTGTTTTGTATGGGTGTATTCTAGGTGCCCTAAGACATTCTCTACAGGATAGGCTTAGCAAAGGAGCCACAGGGAGGGGTCGTGATGAAATATACCTTAAACTTCGTACAAGCACTGGTAAATCCTTTCTTACTTGGACAATCATAATTGTGAAGCCTCATTTATTGGTCAATGTAACATTCTATTTTCAAAGACAAGTTGGGTATCTGAATGTGTCTCTGACATCAGCGAATGCCTCAGTTGTAATGTGTTGCCACGATTAGCTAAATGAAGTCTACGATGCATTAACTTTATATGCTACTCCTAAGAACGTGAATTGTCACATCATGACGTATTTGTACCCATTTAAATTGCAGCTCCACCATTGAAACTGATTGATTTGCCTGGACTGGACCAGAGAATTGTTGATGATTCAATGGTAAGATTATGAACTGCATGATGCCTTTGTCATTCCCCTAGTCAGCCTCTCAATCATACACATTATAACATTTTTTATTCGACATTCTGGCTGAAAGAGCAACATAAATTCATTTTGATAATTTTCTTGTCGTTTTGAATTTTTTAATTTATTCTTTTGGCAAGATTGGTGAACATGCACAGCACAATGATGCCATACTGTTGGTTATTGTGCCTGCTAGCCAGGCGTCTGAGATTTCTTCATCTCGAGCCCTGAAGACAGCGAAGGAGTATGATTCAGACAGTGAGTACATTAAAATTTTCATTATAGAGACCTTCATTTTATTTTTGAAGTACTGCGGTTTCCCTTTACTATATTTGGATCAAACCATTGGATTTTCAAATATGTACTATAACAAAAAATATTCACATATATCCTTGTTTATAGGCACTAGGACCGTAGGAATTATCAGCAAAATTGACCAGGCAGCAGAGAACCCAAAAGCGCTTGCAGCAGTTCAGGCTCTTCTTTCAAACCAGGGACCTCCAAAAACAACTGATATTCCATGGGTTGCACTTATTGGTCAATCTGTCGCAATTGCATCAGCGCAGTCTGGAGGCAGTGAGAACTCTTTAGAAACTGCTTGGCGTGCGGAGAGTGAAAGCCTCAAATCCATTTTGACGGGTGCTCCACAAAGCAAACTTGGCAGAATTGCCCTGGTGGACACCCTTGCTAGCCAGATTCGTAGCAGAATGAAGCTCAGGCTACCAAATATCTTGTCTGGGTATTTCTCTGTCCATTTGCTTTAAGATGTCATATTTGTAAATAAAATGGATTGCTTGTTTTGCATATTTTCGGTACATGTAGTTTAGATGAGACTTGCAATATGCTGCATGAAAGCCTACCCGTTTTTTTCTAATCTTTGAAGTGGAAATCAATCTTTAGGCTTAGTTACTTGGACTTTCAAGCTCCCATCGTCAGTAACGCACTTCTCATGATATGTACTACAAAGCTTTATCCCAATATGTGATCACTGGTCGATACCTATCCTCCGTGAATCTGCTATGTTTCTTTCACTCCCTTGTGATTACAGTTTTTTTTTTAGTAATATGGATGATTGTTCAGGGACATGGTTTTGGTTCTTATGAAAATTCTGAACATTCAAATTTTTTTCTTACATGCAGACTCCAGGGTAAGTCTCAAATAGTGCAGGACGAATTATCAAGGCTTGGTGAACAACTGGTTAGCAGTGCTGAAGGTACAAGGGCTATAGCTTTGGAGCTTTGCCGTGAGTTTGAGGACAAATTTCTTCTCCACTTGACTGGTGGTGAAGTGAGTATTTTCCTGCATAAGCTGAACAATACTTTAGTCTGGAAATTTTGAATAAGGGCATATCACCCTCATTGCCTAGTTAAATATCACTGATTAGCTTTTTCGTTGTTCTACTTGTAACGGAAAGGGCTAGTGCTATTTTAATGTATAGGATAAAAATTCCGGAAGTTCGCCTATTAATGAAACTAATATTGGTTGTACCTGCTCTACGTTTCACTGAGCAAGTTTTTGAATTGCATATCTTGTTATTGTGCCTTTCGTGCTGAAGCCACTTTTGGAGCTAGGTAAATTATATTTTTAACAAAATTTTGGTATAGGGAAGTGGTTGGAAAGTTGTTGCAAGTTTTGAAGGAAATTTCCCCAATCGTATCAAGCAGCTTCCATTGGATAGATACTTTGACTTGAATAATGTTAAAAGGGTAGGTTTCCGCATTTCTCTTGTACCAAATCTTATGAACAAGTAAACAATTTAAATGGGAATTTGACAGATTGATTTTCTAACCGTTTCAGATTGTACTAGAAGCAGATGGTTATCAACCTTATCTTATATCTCCGGAGAAAGGGTTGAGATCGTTGATAAAGATTGTTCTTGAGTTGGCTAAGGACCCAGCACGATTATGCGTTGATGAGGTGTGTCTATGTTAGTATTTATAGTTTATATGGTGTTGTCTTCCTCTAACTTGAGCTGTATAGGATTGAAATGCTAAAATTACTAGGTACGAAATATTGGCAATGGCTTGTTACACTTACACATGGTCTGTTAAACACATATTACTATAATATTTTAATTTTCCCGATCTGGATTTATTGGAGTCCTACTCAATCTTATTTTCAATATTGTCACGTTTCATTTTTATTCTGAAGGTTCTTTTTTTCATAACTGGTTTCTTACCTTCTGAACTTTTGATTAGGTTCACCGAGTGCTTGTTGATATAGTTTCGCTTCCGCTAATGCCACACCTGGTCTTGGGAGATTTCTTCCTCTCGAGCCCTGAAGATAGCGAAGGAGTATGATTCAGACAGTGAGTACATTAAAATTTTCATTATAGAGACCTTCATTTTATTTTTGAAGTACTGCGGTTTCCTTACTATATTTGGATCAAACCATTGGATTTTCAAATATGTACTATAACAAAAAATATTCACATATATCCTTGTTTATAGGCACTAGGACCGTAGGAATTATCAGCAAAATTGACCAGGCAGCAGAGAACCCAAAAGCGCTTGCAGCAGTTCAGGCTCTTCTTTCAAACCAGGGACCTCCAAAAACAACTGATATTCCATGGGTTGCACTTATTGGTCAATCTGTCGCAATTGCATCAGCAGTCTGGAGGCAGTGAGAACTCTTTAGAAACTGCTTGGCGCATGGAGAGTGAAAGCCTCAAATCCATTTTGACGGGTGCTCCACAAAGCAAACTTGGCAGAATTGCCCTGGTGGACACCCTTGCTAGCCAGATTCGTAGCAGAATGAAGCTCAGGCTACCAAATATCTTGTCTGGGTATTTCTCTGTCCATTTGCTTTAAGATGTCATATTTGTAAATAAAAATGGATTGCTTGTTTTGCATATTTTCGGTACATGTAGTTTTAGATGAGACTTGCAATTTGCTGCATGAAAGCCTACCCGTTTCTTTAACCTTTGAAGTGGAAATCAATCCTTAGACTTAGTTAGTTGGACTTTCAAGCTCCTATCCCATCCTCAGTACCGCACTTCTCATGATATGTACTGCAAAGCTTTATCCCAATATGTGATCACTGGTCGATGCTTATCCTCTGTGAATCTGATATGTTTCTTTCACTCCATTGTGATTACAGTTTTTTTTTTAGTAATATGATGATTGTCCAGGGACATGGTTTTGGTTCTTATGAAAACTCTGAACATTCAAATTCTTTTCTGACATGCACAGACTCCAGGGTAAGTCTCAAATAGTGCAGGACGAATTATCAAGGCTTGGTGAACAACTGGTTAGCAGTGTTGAAGGTACACGGGCTATAGCTTTGGAGCTTTGCCGTGAGTTTGAGGACAAATTTCTTCTCCACTTGGCTGGTGGTGAAGTGAGTATTTTCCTGCATAAGCTGAACAATACTTTAGTTTGAAATTTTGAATAAGAGCATATCACCCTCATTGCCTAGTAAAATCTCAATGATCAGCTTTTTTGTTGTTCTTCTTGTAACGGAAAAGTGCAGTGCTATTTTAATGTAGAGGATAAAAATTCCGGAAGTTTGCCTTATATCATTTGGAATTTAATGAAACTAATATTGGTTGTGCATGCTCTACGTTTCAGTGAGCAAGTTTGTGAATTGCATATCTTGTTATTGTGCCTTTCGTTCTGAAGCCACTTTTGGAGCTAGTATTTATATTTTTAACAAAATTTTGGTACAGGGAAGTGGTTGGAAAGTTGTTGCAAGTTTTGAAGGCAATTTCCCCAATCGAATCAAGCAGCTTCCATTGGATAGATACTTTGACCTGAATAATGTTAAAAGGGTGGGTTTCAGCATCTTTTTGTACCAGATCTTATGAACAAGTAAACAATTTAGATGGAAATTTGACAGATTGATTTTCTAACCGTTTCAGATTGTATTAGAAGCAGATGGTTATCAACCTTATCTTATATCTCCAGAGAAAGGTTTAAGATCGTTGATAAAGATTGTTCTTGAGTTGGCTAAGGACCCAGCACGACTATGCGTTGATGAGGTGTGTCCATGTTAGTATTTATAGTTTATATGGTGTTGTCTTCCTCTAACTTGAGCTGCATAGGATTGAATGCTAAAATTACTAGGTACGCATTGGCCATGGCTTGTTACACATGGTCTGTTCAACACATTACTAAAATTTTTTAACTGTCACGATCTACTCAATCTTATTATCAACATTGTTACGTTTCATTTTTATTCTGTTGCACAGGGTACCTGTTGAAGAAAAGTGCAAAGACAAATGGCTGGAGTAGGCGATGGTTTGTTCTGAATGAAAAGACTGGAAAGGTTAGCGTTTATCACAAATATCTGCAAAAGAGAAAGATGTGTGCGTTTTAACTGTTCTACGAGCAGTATATAATCCCTTACACTGAAAACCTTTTCATAACGTTACTGCTGATGAGAAAATTTAGATGCTCCATAATTAACATTTTGCTTTCTTTACTAGAACATTTTTTATGATTGTTGCTGAAGTGATCTGCCTTTGCATTTACCTTTCTTCAGCTTGGTTATACGAAAAAGCAAGAAGAAAGGAACTTCCGTGGCACTGTAACTTTGGAGGTATCATTCTCTTGCAATACCTACTTCTCGTTGGCCGAAGATTGTATCTGCAGTTAAAAGATTAATAATACGATTTCATATTTTACGGTGCTCTTCCACCTGGTGAGGAATGATGGTTACCTGTTACTGTGAAGTTTACTCTTTAGAACGTTTAACTACGGTTACAGCTTATGAGAAAACCGAGATGCTTCGTAAATAACGTTTAGCTTTTGCAATGGTATTAAGGTACACAATACTCGCTTGTTTTTTTGTGTCCCATGAAACTCTGTTAATCTGCTCAGGAATGCAGTATTGAAGAAATTTCTGATGATGAAGGAGAAAAATCAAAGAGCTCGAAAGATAAGAAATCAAATGGACCTGATTCAAAAGGACCAGGCCTTGTATTTAAGATAACCTGCAGGGTTCCATATAAGACTGTACTTAAAGGTATGTCAAGCTATTATAGACCATAGCTGCTCGACCCTTTTTTGGGCTGTTTTGTGTAAGCAAGTCTTAAAAATCTCTTATGCTGCAGCTCACAATGCGCTGGTTCTGAAGGCCGAGAGCATGGTTGATAAGAATGAATGGATTAACAAGCTGCAAAAGGTTATCCAAGCCCGAGGAGGCCAAGTAGGTGGCGCGTCCATGAGGCAAAGTCTTTCAGAAGGTTCACTTGTAAGTGACACACAGAGAAACTATTTGGCTTGTTCAGTGAATTTTTCTTATCCCTTTCCCTGAGAAGTTAAAAAAATTTAATATGTTGGTTAGCTGATCTTAATCTAGTACCAAGTCATGATGATAAAGTCTTTGTTGTAAATCTCCTATATGGCTTGAAATTGATGTTTTTGAGGGTTATCCATTTTACTGGTAGATATTTGGTTTGTCATTTAGCTTCCACTACGTGGTGGTAAATTACGGTTATGCTTAGGCTGTCTGCTTTTCTTTGCTTGTTCAGGATAAGATAGTAAGGAAACCGGTTGACCCTGAAGAGGAATTGCGGTGGATGTCCCAAGAAGTACGAGGTTACGTTGAAGCAGTTTTAAACAGCCTTGCCGCTAATGTTCCAAAGGTGGACTAATTTGTATTCTCGTGAATTCTTTAGTTTCCATCTCGCTTTCTACTATTACTTCATTACTTAAAACCCATCCGACAACAGGCCGTTGTTCTTTGTCAAGTGGAGAAATCAAAGGAAGACATGCTGAATCAGCTCTACAGTTCTATCAGGTTACATATCTTTTATCCCAATAGATATAGTATTGTAACTCAAATCGCTCTGATGTGATGTGGTACTTATTTGTCTACTCCTCCTACATTGATCTGCAGCCGATAGGTAATGAGAGGATTGAATCGTTGATTCAAGAGGACCAAAACGTCAAAAGAAAAAGAGACCGTTGCCAGAAGCAGTCATCTCTTCTTTCAAAGCTCACAAGACAGCTTAGCATTCACGATAACCGAGCAGCTGCTGCTTCAAGCTGGTCTGACAGCGGCACTGGTATAACAATATATATATATATATATATATATATATATATATATATATATATATATATATATATATATATATATATATGTGAATGAATACGCATCTGCTCTCTTTCAGATATTGTGTTTATATGTAACCGAAGAGTAAATTAATTTTCTTGTGTTATATTTTTGCAGAAAGCAGCCCGAAAACCAATGGAGGGTCTAAGGGGAGGATTGGATGAATGCGTTTAACGCTGCTGCTAGTGGACAGGACTCATTGAAGAGGTATGGATCTGGTGGTCATAGCCGACGGTACAGTGATCCAGCTCAGAATGGTGAGGATGATTCTTCTGGATCTGGTGGGAGCAACCGTCGCACCACACCTAACAGGCTCCCACCGGCACCACCACAGTCTGGTGGTAGCTTGAAATCATTGAAAGACAAATTTCTTCCGCAAGATAAAGATAAAGACAAAGATAAAGAAACGCCAGAGGTCTCTGGTCTAAAGACTGCTGGACCTGAGGGGAGATAACAGCAGGTCTTTATTCTGTTATAATTCTGCATAGTGGCTGCCTAATGAAGTTCTTTATGCTCCCACGTTGCATTTACTGCTGCTTATCTTTCAGTTCAATTGCGTGATTTCTTTGTCTTTTTCTATATCCCATCTGCCAGTTAAGCTTTGGAGTGGTGTAGGATCGGCTTTTCTTGAAATTACTTGTTGATTAAACACCAGCTTTTTCAAGCTTTTCTTTCTGTCAAAATCGGCGATATCATCTTTTCTTCTTCTTGCCTGCCACTTTAGCGTTGAACTAGTCAATGATGCACTTTCTTGTGTTTAACTTGTTATGTAAACCAGCTTCCAAGACCTTCCACTTAATTTTTATTCTGTTGCGCAGGGTACCTGTTGAAGAAAAGTGCAAAGACAAATGGCTGGAGTAGGCGATGGTTTGTTCTGAATGAAAAGACTGGAAAGGTTAGCGTTTATCACAAATATCCTTCATGACTAATTCAAATATTTGCAAAAGAGAAAGATGTGTGCATTTTGGCTGTTATACGAGCAGTATATCATCATTTACACCGAAAACCTTTTCTTAACGTTGCTGCTGATGAGAAATTCTAGATGCTCCATAATTAATATTATGCTTTTGTTTTACAAGAACATTTTTATTATGCCTTTGCATTTACCTTCCAGCTTGGTTATACGAAAAAGCAAGAAGAAAGAAACTTCCGTGGCACTGTAACTTTAGAGGTATAATTTCTCTTGGAATACCTACTTTTCATTGGACGAAGATGTTATCTGCAGTTAAGAGATACTCAATTTTTTTTTTGTCTCATGAAACTCTGTTAATCTGCTCAGGAATGCAGTATTGAAGAAATTCCTGATGATGAAGGAGAGAAGTCAAAGAGCTCGAAAGATAAGAAATCAAATGGACCTGATTCGAAAGGACCAGGCCTTGTATTTAAGATAACCTGCAGGGTTCCATATAAGACTGTACTTAAAGGTATGTCAAGCTATTATAGACCATAGCTGCTCGACCCTTTTTTGGGCTGTTTTGTGTAAGCAAGTCTTAAAAATCTCTTATGCTGCAGCTCACAATGCGCTGGTTCTGAAGGCCGAGAGCATGGTTGATAAGAATGAATGGATTAACAAGCTGCAAAAGGTTATCCAAGCCCGAGGAGGCCAAGTAGGTGGCGCGTCCATGAGGCAAAGTCTTTCAGAAGGTTCACTTGTAAGTGACACACAGAGAAACTATTTGGCTTGTTCAGTGAATTTTTCTTATCCCTTTCCCTGAGAAGTTAAAAATTTAATATGTTGGTTAGCTGATCTTAATCCTGTATCAAGATCATGATGATAAAGTCTTTGTTGTAAATCTCCTATATGGCTTGAAATTGATGTCTTTGGGGGTTATCCATTTTACCGGTAGATATTTGGTTTGTCATTTAGTTTCTACTACATGGTGGTAAATTACGGTTATACTTAGGTTGTCTGCTTTCCTTTGCTTGTTCAGGATAAGATAGTAAGGAAACCGGTTGACCCTGAAGAGGAATTGCGGTGGATGTCCCAAGAAGTACGGGGCTACGTTGAAGCTGTTCTAAATAGCCTTGCCGCAAATGTTCCAAAGGTAGATTAATTTGTATTCTTGTGAAACCTTTAGTTTCCATCTCGGTTTCTACTATTACTTATTTACTTAAGACCCATCCGTGGCTACAACAGGCCGTTGTTCTTTGTCAAGTGGAGAAATCAAAGGAAGACATGCTGAATCAGCTCTACAGTTCTATCAGGTTACATATCTTTTATCCCAATATAGTACTGTAACTCAATACGGCTGTGATGTGATGTGGTGCTTATTTCTCTCTCTCTCTCTCTCTTACATTGATCTGCAGCGCGATAGGTAATGAGAGAATTGAATCGTTGATTCAAGAGGACCAGAACGTCAAAAGAAAAAGAGACCGTTGCCAGAAGCAGTCATCTCTTCTTTCAAAGCTCACAAGACAGCTTAGCATTCACGATAACCGAGCAGCTGCTGCTTCAAGCTGGTCTGACAGCGGCACTGGTATAACAATATATATATATATATATATATATATATATATATATATATATATATATATATATATATATATATATATGTGAATGAATACGCATCTGCTCTCTTTCAGATATTGTGTTTATATGTAACCGAAGAGTAAATTAATTTTCTTGTGTTATATTTTTTGCAGAAAGCAGCCCGAAAACCAATGGAGGGTCTAAGGGGGAGGATTGGATGAATGCGTTTAACGCTGCTGCTAGTGGACAGGACTCATTGAAGAGGTATGGATCTGGTGGTCATAGCCGACGGTACAGTGATCCAGCTCAGAATGGTGAGGATGATTCTTCTGGATCTGGTGGGAGCAACCGTCGCACCACACCTAACAGGCTCCCACCGGCACCACCACAGTCTGGTGGGTCATCTTACAGGTATTAGTAGAACCTGTTTGATTTTACAAATTTGTTATTGGATAAACCATAAACACATTCTTTTTTTTTCCTTTTTGGGATTTGTCCCATTTCTGGGTCTAGTATTTTACTCATGTCTTCCTTAGTTTTCTTTTAAAGAACGATTATGATATGATGATGATGTACTTGCGTGTGTTTGTAGATAAAGATATTATTAGAGCCAAATATCATGAGTTTCGTCTCATTTGGTCAAAACTTTTTGTTTTTTCTTCAGCAGATTAATTTTTTTTTTCCTCTCTTAGCTCTTATTCTTGGGAGTGTAACTTTTCTGTATATATATATATACTCGATCTGTTCCCGAAAGTAAAATTTTCTAGAGTATTCACGCTTATTAAAAACTGATCTTAATAAAATCATGAACGATTCGTTTGTCTGCAATTCTGAATTACATGTTTGAATTCCCTAGTTCTAGCGCTTTGTCCATCTATTTGCAACTATCTCTTACTTTCTGTAATTAACTGCATTGCAATTATTATTGTCTAGCTTAATCTAAAATTGATAGTCTATTTTGTAAAATATAGAGTTTTTTATTCGATCCTTAAGTGTTACATCACACTCGAAATTTCATAGTAGCTCAAAGGTAAATTTGAGCATATGAGAAAGCTTCCAATATCGATGGCTCAAGGAAGTTCTGGATGATAGATAGTACTATGAGGACTAAAATATACATCACTAGGACTAAAAATAACATTGCATTTCATATCAGATGTTGGATTTTTCCAAACTGCAAGTTAGATTTAAAGGTAGACAAATAAAAGACTTTAGATTCTTTGTCAAACAACCTAAGATTCCTACACCCTGTTTGGTATTCCATCTCCACTTACTATCACTACATTCCCCAAATTCAGTTTTACATTTCTGATCAGATTCGAGTCACTAATCATGTGATGAGATGCTCTTGAATATACAATCAATGGTTTCCAGATGTTTGATGCATGAAATGAGTAACCAAATACTTTACCAGAATTCTACTTAATGAGTTTGATAAGTGCATCAAGGTATGACTTCCTCACCATCTCATATTGATTAGTTACCAAGGAACCATGAGTTTTTACCAAGGCCTCCCACATTGAATTGTGTCGAAGGACCAGCCTACCCGGATATTTCATCAGAGAGGTAAACTCTTGGTTCCCTGAACTTGTTTGGTTTGAGATGAAGGTAAACGATCCCTAATTAGTCTTTCGTGTGACCTTCTTCTTGCAGTGATCATACACCCACATCTTCCTATCTTCCTGCTTGCTCGTTCCTTTGTTGGCAGTCACAAGCTCTCCCTTTCCACCAAAGAGTTCAGGTTCTAAGTTCAGGCAATCCTTACTCTTTTTGAATTTTCAGAATTTGTCTTACCTTAGGATTATCTTGATCAGGTCATTCCAGGTAAGGCTAAGAAAAGCAGGAGAACAAAGACATTGTTTTGTTCTCTCATTAAGTATATCCATATAAACATAGCTTGGCCTCAACATCTCAAACTCAGCCCATAGGGGCCATAGGGCTCTGAACTTTCCAAAATATTGGGTAAACACCATGTTCTGTTGGCTCAGATTGTTGATAGCTTTCTTCACTTCAAAGACTTGGATCAGGTTTTAGAGATGTTCCCATACACCTACTGAAGAAACTCTCAAATATCCTTTGCGGTTTCACAATAGGAATAAGCCTCAAATGTTTCAAAAGAGTTTTGAATGATTAACATAACATTTTGGTCCTCTTGGAACCACTTGTTTTTATCCATTTGGACAATTTCCTTGTCGTCTTTGCTGAACCGTCTCCTTTGGAACTTAATTCTTTGTGACAAGACTTCATAACCCACGGCTGCAACGCTATCTACGTCATTTTAGATCATAGAAAAGAATTTACCCCTTAAGGATCAATGGAACAACCACTACTCTTGAGTTTTCAGTGGTAAGATTTGAGAAGAAGAGAAGAAACATATTTAATTCAGAAGAAATAAAGAGAACATGAGCTTATCACTTTGATACCGTGTAAGAATATGAAATTTATAATGATGAGAATGATAAAGAACAATAAAAAGATTAAGAAAATAGAAAGAAGAAAAGTAGAAAAAGAAACTTAATTCTCTTAACATATACTTGTGATTACAGTGGTTTATATAAAGAGATTTGACATACTAAAAAAAACTAAGCATTCTTAACTTACTAAAGAAACTAATATATATATATATTAAAAGATACATAAAATATTCTTAATATTTCAGTGCTTTTAGTTTCTTAAATCCATCCCTAGATATGGATTCGTTACACGGCCTGCAATCCGCCATAAGTTAGCAACGGGTGATAGAACATGTCTCAGGGGTATATTGACAACAATTTTATAATTTTTATCATGTAGAGAATAAAATGAGACAAGAGAGTATTTTTATGTCTGTCCTTCCCCTTATATGTTATGTACAATTATTTGTAATTAGTTACTTGGTAACATGATCACCCGGACTAAAATAGAACACTTCAATCATGTTGGGATTTTTTAATCCATGTCCAACTCTATTGTCTGATTAGTACAATATTGTCAATTTTAGATCTAAGAGACTTTTGGGCTCTTTCCCAAAAAACCTCGTATATTAGATATTATTTCTCTAAACTTTCAATGTGGGACTTTAATTGACATCTCTCATTCTCCCCCTCAAGCCAAAGACCACACGCCTTGTGTTCTTTCCTCTAGTGAATTATCTTCCTGCCATATACCTCCCATTTCTACTCTATGGATATTTTGGTCTTCTTGCAGGTTTTCATCATCTTGCTCTGATACCAATTGTTGAAATTTATTTAGCCGATGCCCAATTCTTTATTGTCTGATTAGTACGATATTGTTTAATTTGGGCTTGAGAAATAAGTCCGCATAGATTTACTTATAAGGTTTTTTTCCTAAAGATTTTATACTAATCAGAGTTGGATTTCTTGTTATATATCATATATTATTTGTCTAAACTTCTACTGTGGAACTTTGATTTACATCTCAAATATCAGTCATGTGAAACCGAGCCAAAAGTCGGAGGGTACTCTCGTAGAAATTGCATTCCAAGTTGTTATCTATAGCATTTCGAAAGAAAGAAACAAAAGGCGATATCAACAACAAAGCACCACCCCTCTTCGACTGGTCAATGTTGTTGATGAGAATTTGGAGTCAAATCACATCTGTTACCACAGATCAAGATGAATGTAAGTGTAGATTTTGAATGAGTTTTAGAAGTTAACATGAGATGATAAAGTTGCAGACCCAAAGTGTTGAGAAGTTCAAGAACATTCTGGCGTACGATATATACTAGGTGAAAGTACCAGATGGAGTCACCAGAAGTGAATGTTGGTTGGATGATGTGAGTGAAGATGCATAGTTCACGTGAGTGGAGATGCAAAGTTCTGACATACATCTTGTATCAGTTGGAAGTGCAGCAGGATCTACATCAAAATTGAAGAATGACAAAATCAATCTGGAGCTAAATTGTTGGTTTGGAGATTGGATCTGGAGCAGAGCTGGAGCTAAACTAAAGGTTACTTGAAGGCTAAGCAACCGGAGATTTAACTTGAAGAAGGGAGATTTATTGAGAGAATATTTCGAAAAAACTTTGTACAAGATTTGGAAATATTCCATAAAGGAAGATTGAGAATATATCTTCCTTGTAGAGTTGACTAGTATCATCCACGAAACTACTAAGTATAAGTAGGTTGTGTTGAGCTTTGTATGAGCTTATCACAGAGAAAGTATTTTAGTTAAAAGGGTTCAGAACTTGATAGGTGAGTGAAACACAAAGGGCTAAATGAGAGAAGTTCTAAGGTTTTGTTTTTCTGTTTAATCTTGTAAGTTCACTTTGAAAAAAATCTAGTGATCCATAACAATGTTAAGCCGGTCCTGTCTGCGTGAGATCTATCTTGCACTCACAATGAAGTCCTCTGCATGCTGCATAAGTGGACAGCGGCTGACAACTATCCTGAGCAGAAGATCTCTTTTGCTCTATTGTTTTGATATTCTGTTTTTCATATCGTTTTTAGATGCTATGTTTTTTTTACTAGTTTTGTCCTGCTAGTGGTTTCAGTGCCTTGCTCAGACCTGTAGGATCCTAAGTCAATTTAAAAAAAAAGAATTGTATATGTATAATTTCTTAAATATATATATATATACAAGCAAACACTACATAAAACTTGAATATCCACTAAGCACTGCCTGATTGGTTTGATCAAAGCCGTAACTGAAATTGACTGGTTTCTGTAGAAAAAAGTGTCATCCATTGTTAAATAAAAGTGAAGTAGAGACCGTTGGATTAGTTTAATCCATTCATATAAGGTAAAGACAGCAAACAAAAGGAAATTATCCATTGAAATTGTTTAAAATAAAACACAGATTACACTTATTGCTTCCACTTTCCATTATCTAAAATATTCCAAATATTTATCATAGAATAGTCCTCTAGTGACGAACATTAATTATAACATAATCCATGTTGGTGGAAAAAGAATAAAAAAGCAAAACTATAACTGTAACAAACAAATAAATAAACTATAACTGAAACAGATATCTATGTTTTGACTTTCTTTTTTCTGGTTCCTAGACGTTCTGATATTTTCTCTTCCTGTCTCCTGATACAAATCCGTATAACAATGGCGCAACATATCCTGAATCAGCGTCCAATCTCAAGACGTCCTATCTCTCGCCTTTGTCGCCATGGTTTCTTTCTCCTCCCTCTCGCTCTACTTGTTCTCCTCGGTGTAGTCTTACCTTGGTTAGGATCTCCCTTATCATACAATACCTCCTCTTCTCCTTCTTTTCCTCCCTCACTCTCCTATTGGCGCGAATATTCCTTGACTCAAGCCACCAAATTTGTCGCTAAGAATGAGTCGACGGTGATCGTCTGCACTGTAAGCTATCCTTTCTTGCCTTTTCTCAACAACTGGTTGATTAGTGTTTCTAGACAGAATCATCAAGAAAATGTTCTTGTGATCGCTGAAGATTACGCTACTTTGTACAAAGTCAACGAGAAATGGCCTGGTCATGCCGTTCTTATCCCTCCAGCGTTGGGTTCTCAAACCGCACAACATTTCGGTTCCAAGGTATATAATTTTACCTTTTCCTTGAGATATAGCCTTAGCATTCATTTATATCTTGGACATGTTCGTTGCTTACAAACAAATATTGTTATTTCAAATTTTAACTTGATAACATGGATCACAAGTTTGTGCATGAAGAAACAAAATTTTACATGGTATCTGAACGCAGTAAACTCAAACGGATATAACCGATAAAAGTAAGATTCAGTATGAATGAATCTGAATGCTATCATATCGAGAGCGCTTATGGCCGTTAAACATACTATATCCAAAGTGGAATAAATCAAACCTAAAATATCAAGAGAATATGTTCTTCCATAAATTGCTCATTAGTTTTAAATTAGAAATTTCTGATTTCTCAGAGTATATATAGTCCATGTTTTATGTGATCATATATATGTGCAAATAACTTATAGTATGATACAGATCCCTCTTATTTTTATTTTATGAAATTATGATAATATTTTTTAAATATTTTTATAGTTAAAAATCATTTTATTTAAAAGTTAAAGTACTAAAATATCTTATGTTTTATTTAATCTGATTTTAATCATATAAACTAAAATATTACAAAAGATAAATTAAGTTTTCCTTTTGGTATAAAACTGAATAAAAAATTGATAATATTTAAACTAAACCAAACTAAAGTAGATATATTAGCTAATTATTATAATCCGAAAACAGTAGAAAAAAACCTGACCAAAATCAGATTGAACTTCCCTAACATTATGTATATGTATACAAGTATAACTTATTGTTCATGTAAAATATACACTACTGATTTGATTATCAGAATCGTTCTGGTATCATATTCATAAAAATAATCAGTGTAGTGTGTCGATTCGTCCATTCCTGGTGAATAGGACATGCAATCCCTCGCTATCTTTCTGGTGTGTGTCACTTTATGGAGGATTAGTTGAGTATGTGATGTGATGGCATAATCGCTGACCATGTGGGCGCATTATGACCAGTGTGATGTGTGTGTGATGGACCTCCCCCTCATCCGCTGGTCAATGCTAAGTGGGTCGCGCCAATGGATGAACGCTGCATGACGATCAGTCCCGGCCCTGATAGGAAGCAGTAGAAGCATGGACTTCCAGCCTCAAAATACAATTTTCGGCCACTTTTTCTTAAATATTTCATTAGTCTGGTAGTATCATTATGAGGCAGGAATCCTTGCACCCAGAGTTCGAATAAAGAGTGTGTCAAAAAAATGGCCTTTTTTAAATAGTTTCTGGTCCTTATAAAGTCAGGACCGCTACTGATGACGATGCAGCTTGGTAGTATCTCGTGAGTGAAGCGATTTTCCAGAGAATGATGTTTTCCGGCTATGTGACTCTTGTGCTTATAACCAGGAGTGTTCAGTTGATGTGAGTTGTAGGTTTCCGATGTAATGTAGTGTGATAGGATCCCAAAGATGTTGTAGTAGGTGCTCCATCCGAGTTGTGTGTTTGAGAGCATGTCTAAAATGTGTCTAGAGTATGTTGAGTTGGACAATACATACGACCCTCTCTGTCTTACATTTGGGTAGAGTCTCCGTGTAGTAGCATGAATCGTTGTTATTGTTGTTGTTTCCACATTGCATATTGATTATTGCATGTTGGATGATTGCTTGTTTGTGTGTGGGATTTTTGGTTAGGAAATTGTTGTTGTTAGACGGACCTGGTTCCCACTGAGTAATGCTAGATTACTTATTCCCTATTGTTGAACCTTTTTGCATGTAACCATAGAGGATTGGACGTTTGCGGGGTGCTATGTTTGCAAGTAACACGAAGATTGATGTTTTCAGTTGGTTTTCGTTGTTGTTTGATGGATACCCTTTTGATTTTAGTATTTTCGGACATTGTTAAGTTTCCAACATTTGTGATATAAATAATATGTATTTTATATATAATCCTCGTTAAATGCTGGTACTAGTCGTATCTAGACTAACACAACTTTCGTTCATGGAATGCGTTTATAAGCCTTAGACCGCGGTCGAGAGGGATGGTGCCGATGGTCGGACTGGTAGAAGTCTTGGATTCGTTCCACGGAGTTGGCTGGATGGACTGCAATGCTCGTCAAATTGTTGTGGTTCTCAATCGTTCTATGTTTATTCGGCCTAGGACGGTTTGAGGTGTAACAAATGGTCATACTGAAGCAACAGTAGTAAGCTTTTCACGGTCATCTACAATGGAATACAATTGTATATATATAGCAGATTACATGTGATATGTTTAGGAAAACTACAAATATGAGGTTGAATTTGGTTTGTGTGATTTGCCTTTTCTTTGTTTGGCGTCCCAAATAGTCTTCGGGTCAGTCTCACACTTCTTCAACTCAATACATTTAGGCGTTGGATTAAAATCCACCATTCTTCTTCTCAAACTAATCAACTATAAATCAATTAACTATATTCTCTCCTGTATATATATGCAAAATTTAGTGAATATGTATGTTTGTTGCTATAAAATTTGAGCAGAGAATAATATTCTTTTTTTTTTGGGTCGACGAGCAGACAGTAATATTCAGAAAAGTCCTATTTCAAGAAGCGAAATTTTCTTTTTTCTTAATCATTAACTAGTACATCACCAAAGACACCACTGTTGACGAAATTTGTCTATCCCTGGTTAACATTTAGTGTTTATGGTTCATAGAGGCACATTAATAAACAGAGCAATAGCCACTCAAAACGCTAAGAGACTCGAGATAAATATGATAATCAAATTGTATAACTCAAATGAAATCATCCATTACAATATAGTCTCAAACGCTCAAAAAAACAAAAGAGACTGCTAACAAGACCGGATCTTCTTTAACGGTACTGCAAACACAAAAAGCAGATGAATTTAGTAACACTAACAATCATATGGTAGCTGATATATCAACAATCAATCAACATTATTACCTTAATGAATCCAATTTCCTTGGCGTTACTGCGGAAGCACTGTCTACAGCAGTTAAGTCCATACTTCCTTATTAGCCCATGCGAGTTTCCGCACACACGGCTACACACATTTTTAAAAATCTTTTAGTTTGATTAAAAAAGGCCAATTAATCAAAACGGATTCTTTTCCATCGAAGCAATCAAAGAAAACATCATTATAGCATTTTAATCAATCAAGCAAAAGTCTGTACATTCTGAATGAAGAGAAATATAATCCTCTAAGGTTATGAAAAGAGAAGACAAGGCCCCTAAACAGTAACAGAACAGCAACAGGTCAAGACAAAGCTATTATAGAATGAACATAAGTACCGAATTACTCCACCGTTAACAGCATCAGAAGATCAGATTAAAAATAGACATTTTAAAAGACAGGATAGAGAAACACAAATCAAAAAGAGAGGAGAAGTACAGAGTTATACCAGGTGCGGGAACCAGGCCCATACTTCTTTGGATGAGAGTTCCAAATCGCAGCAAAACCCATTGTTTTCAATTGTCTAAAGCTAGGAGGCGCGGCGTCAAAACCCTAAATTTCGTAGGCGACGATACACAATCATGGATTTATAATAAGTGCAGGTTGACCAAAAAGAATACGCATTTTTATTAACTAAATGGGCCTAGGCCCAGTCTCAGATTTTAGGAGAATTTAAGTGTTCTTTTAGAAAGTACTAAAATATCTAATTTGGCAAAAAAAAAGTTAGAACCAATACCTTGAAAACCAAATCAGACATTGACTCGTCATTGTAACTGGATTAATAGGAGTCAACAGAGTTTTAAATTTTAAATTTTTAATATTCAACGCGGATATGGGTTAATAGCTGTCTTTTTTTCTTATACTAGAGCTTTGTTCAAATTCAAGAAGTGCCAACAAAAGTGCGTTCATGGTGGCAAGGAGTGTAACAGAAGATATGCGTCTACAATCTTATGTGGCTCAAGGTGAACCAGAATGGCTGAGAAGTGTTCTTGCAGAGGAAAGGATGAGGCTATAAGTTTTTGTGGGAAGACGAGTATTTGAAGTCAGTGGTCTTTTCTTTGTTTCTAAGTTGTTTTGCTGGGGGTTTTTTAGAGACTTTGATGAGTTTGAGGCTCTGTCTTTGTCGTATTAATATTTTGGGTCTTGGTGTTTTTGTATTTTTTGGTTGTTGACATTATAAGAATATTTCAATTTCAGAGTTAAAAAAAGGAACAAAGACAGCAAACAAAAGGAAGTTACCCATTAAAATTGTATAAATAAAACACATAGATTAGGCATTTAGTTTATTGCTTCCACTTTC
Source organism: Brassica carinata (assembly GCA_016771965.1). Taxonomy (NCBI): domain Eukaryota; kingdom Viridiplantae; phylum Streptophyta; class Magnoliopsida; order Brassicales; family Brassicaceae; genus Brassica; species Brassica carinata. The sequence continues at coordinate 50,006,015 of CM028690.1, forward strand.
CATTATCTAATATGTTCCAAATAGTTATCATAGATTAGTCCTCTAGTGACGAAAACTAAGTATAACATAATCCATGTTGGTGGAAAAAGAATAAAAAAGCACAACTATAACTGTAACTAACAAATAAACTATAACTAGTTGACAAAAAAAAAACAACTATAACTGAGAAACAGAAATCTATGTTTTGACCTTTTTTTTGTTCAGACGTTCTGATATTTTCTCTTCTTGTCTCCCGATACAAATCCGTATAACAATGGCGCAACATATCTTTAATCAGCGTCCAATCTCAAGACGACCCATCACTCGCCTTTGTCGCAATGGTTTCTTCCTCCTCCCTCTCGCTCTACTTGTTCTCCTCGGTTTAGTCTTACCCTGGTTAGGATCTCCCTTATTATACAATACCTCCTCTTCTCCTTCTTTTCCTCCCTCACTCTCCTATTGGCGCGAATATTCCTTGACTCAAGCCACCAAATTTGTCGCTAAGAATGGGTCGACGGTGATTGTCTGCACCGTAAGCTATCCTTTCTTGCCTTTTCTCAACAACTGGTTGATTAGCGTTTCTAGACAGAATCATCAAGAAAATGTTCTTGTGATCGCTGAAGATTACGCTACTTTGTACAAAGTCAACGAGAAGTGGCCTGGTCATGCCGTTCTCATCCCTCCAGCACTGGATTCTCAAACCGCACAACATTTCGGTTCCAAGGTATATTGTTGAGATTGAACCTTGATTAAATACTCCAAAAGAAGAAGAATAAAGAAGGATAGTTTAGAAGAAGCTACAAAGGAATGGAAGAAGAAGAAGCTTGGAGCACAAGCAACAGAGGAAGAAGAAGAAGGCAACCAACGTGTGCAACATGGACAACAAGAAGTCAACGACAAAGATTGTTTGTGTAACCACAAGTTGCACAATAAGAAGAAGAACAAGAATTGGTGTTAGTTTGGTTAAAAGCTAACCAAGTCAAGTTGTTGGGTAAATAGTTGTTAAGAGTTGTTAGAGTTGTTGATGTCTAGGATAAGCATTGCTTGTAAGAATAGTCCAGTGTCTTAGGGACATAGACTAGAAGAAGTTGTGCAAATGTAGTAGTTAGTGAAAACTACTATAAGTATGTATGAATGTTGTAAGAAAAATATCCATTCTAATAAAAGAAAAGAGTTGGAGAAAGACAAAATGTAGACAACTAAAGCTTACTTCTTACACAAACACATAAAAGAGAGAGTAAAGAGAGTGTGTGTGTGACAGGAGTGTAAAAACAGAGAATAAAACAGAGAGGAAGTGAGGCTGGCCGAGAGTATGAGAGAGGCCAAGCCACAAGAACAAAGAGCAAAATGTCAACATGGTATCGTGAATGCGACTTGATCTGGAGCCCGCAAGCTTGAAGATGGTGACAGAGGAGTTGCTGGAGATTGATGAGGGGACAGAGAACCTCTGCCAAGGTGGAGAAGAAGAAAGATAAGGAAGAGAAGAAGAAGATCGGAGAAGAAGATCCGACTAAGACGGCAGCTGACGATGCTAAGATCAAACAAGAAACTGATTAGCGAGTTGGTTGACAGAGAAGAAGAAGCCTGCAGGAGAAGAACCCGAGGCAAGTGAGAAAGAAGAGCTGTTTCCAAGAGGGAGACACAAAAGAAAACTATGGTGGAGATCAAAGAAGATCAAGGAAGCTATAGGAGTTGTTGGATGTTCTTAGCCATTAGAGATGGAGAAGATCAACAAAGAATGAACAATGATGCCAAGAAAGCCCAAATCCATGATGAAGCTGAAGAACCAGAGATGTTCAAAGCTGATGATGGAAGAATCTTGGTTAGAAATCAAGGTGAAAGTTCAAAGAATCAAAGATTCCAAGGCCAATGAAGCTGAGGTGATGATTCAGAGAATTAGAGGGCACAAATTGGTGAACAAGAAGATGGAGCCAGAGCTCAAGGAGAAGAAAAGAACCATAGGAGATGGTTCAGAAAGGGTGATGTGAAGCACAAGAAGCTAACAAGATCGGTAATGGTGAGAAGGCAAAAGAGTTGGTGATGAAGGAGATGCTCAAGAGTTGGATGCGGTGAACTCAAGATCAAGTTTGTGCTAGAAGATTCCGAGAAATCAAAAGACTAGGTTAGGCCAAGTTGATGGTTAGAAAACCAAACATACAATGGCAAAGAAAGAAGAGTTGATGGTCAAGAGAAGCCAAAGAAACTATGACCAAGAGAATGGCAAGTTGATGGTGGACCAAAGAGACAACGGTGAAAGATGACCTAGGTGATGGTTCAAAGAATCAAGTAGCAAGTTATAGATCAAAGAAGACACTAAAATCAAGGAAGGAGCGGAAGCCGGATGAAGCGATGACGAACACCGGAAACCAAACCAAAGATGAACAAGACTTGCTTACCTAAGAGGAAGGAAGCAGAAGAAGAAGCTCACCAAAGAGGGAGCAGGAGCTGGTTGCACAGTTAGCTAGTGAAGACGTGAGGAAGGCTCACGGAACTGAGGAGGACGGCGAAGAAAACATGTTAGGAGGTGACAAAGAAATTCCACAAGAAGAAGCTTGGGATTCTTCAAGAGGGAGATAAGAATCACAGAGATGAACAAGAGAATGGGATCAAGTCCAATGGAGTTGGAGATTTAATCAAAGGATTCAAGAGGGAGTGTTGAGATTGAACCTTGATTAAATACTCCAAAAGAAGAAGAATAAAGAAGGATAGTTTAGAAGAAGCTACAAAGGAATGGAAGAAGAAGAAGCTTGGAGCACAAGCAACAGAGAGAAGAAGAAGGCAACCAACGGTGCAACATGGACAAAAGAAGTCAACGACAAAGATTGTTTGTGTAACCACAAGTTGCACAATAAGAAGAAGAACAAGAATTGGTGTTAGTTTGGTTAAAAGCTAACCAAGTCAAGTTGTTGGGTAAATAGTTGTTAAGAGTTGTTAGAGTTGTTGATGTCTAGGATAAGCATTGCTTGTAAGAATAGTCCAGTGTCTTAGGGACATAGACTAGAAGAAGTTGTGCAAATGTAGTAGTTAGTGAAAACTACTATAAGTATGTATGAATGTTGTAAGAAAAATATCCAATTCTAATAAAAGAAAAGAGTTGGAGAAAGACAAAATGTAGACAACTAAAGCTTACTCTCTTCTCTACACAAACATAAAAGAGAGAGTAAAGAGTGTGTGTGACAAAGTGAGTGTAAAACAGAGAATAAAACAGAGAGGAAGTGAGGCTGGCCGAGAGTATTGAGAGAGGCCAAGCCACAAGAACAAAGAGCAAAATGTCAACATATATAGTTTCACCTTTTCGTTGAGATTTAGCCTTAGCCTTCATTTATATCTTGGACATGCTCGTTGATTAGGTATTGTTGAAAACAAATATTGTTATTTCAAATTTCAAATATTACATGAAGACGAAACAATTTTTTTCATGGTATCTGAACGCAGTAAACTCAAACGGATATAACCGATATGAACGAATCTAAATGTTATCATGTCGAGAAGTGGAATTAATCAAACCTAAAATATCAAGAAAATATGTTATTCCATTAATTTCTGATTAGTTTTAAATTAGAAACTTCTGATTTCTCAGAGTATATATAGTCCATGTTTTTATGTGATCATATATATGTGCAAAGAACTTATAATGTGATACAGACCCCCTCTTCTTTATCTAGTTTCAATCTTTGTATTAGGGTTTCTTCAAGTTTACATCTCGGAGGCCACAACATCTCTTGGACATTTTAGAGCTAGGTTACAATGTAATGTACAACGATGTTGATATGATTTGGCTGCAAGATCCATTTCAGTATTTAGAGGGAAGCCACGACGCATACTTCATGGATGACTTGACTAAAGTATGTGAACATATTCACACATTCACTTTGACATGTCTGCAAGTTTACAGTTTTATTGTCATCTTATTCTCAGTCTTTATTTTGGTGCCTAGATTAAGCCTTTGAATCACTCCCACGGTTTACCACCTCCGAATCGAAAAGGAGCCACTTATATATGTAGCTGCATGATTTTCTTGCGTCCCACCAATGGTGCAAAGCTTCTAATGAATAAATGGATTGAAGAACTTGGTTCCATATTTTGGGCTAAACCTAAAGAAGGAAATGATCAACCTGCTTTTAACTGGGCACTTAACAAAACAGCTCATGAGGTATGTATTGTTGCTTCATCCAAGTTCCACAGTAGCCTGTTTTATTTTCATACAAAGATTTACTTAGCCAAATATTAGATTAAACTGTTTTAAGCTTAAAACTTTAGGAATCTCACATCAAAAATTAAGATGGGATCAAGACTAGTATGTAAGAGATATGTGTCAGTCCATTTTATTAGAAAATAAATTTAATTTGGAAAACCATAAAATTTAATAGAATATCTAAAATAATATATAACAAACATGAGTGAATATACTAGTTGTCAATTAGTTTTCAGTTGAGCATATAAAACTTAACAATGTTATTGAAGCATGAAGCATCCAAATATGATGAGTAGTACTATGAGATTCTAGTTTACTGAACCATAGAAGCATGAAGCATCCAAATATGGTTTATTGTCAGTCATAGGATGAGATTTGGTTCAAAGTTGATTGTCATATTCTCGAGATCACACTTCAAAAGTCGACTGAAGATTTTAGTACTATGAGATTCTAGCTTTATCTACTCATCATATTTCCTCTAATTAACTCATGACTGTTTGACTACAACTTAGATATTGTTCATTTGCTCATTCAGATGATCCTTTTGAATAAAACTGTAAATTAATGTTCTTTTATTACTAATATCCATATTGATCATCGGAATGAATCTTTAAAAGTAACCTGAAATTTTTACCCAAATCTGGTTGAATTTTGATGAAGCACCTAATTCATTGAAAATGATAAATAAAAAAGACCATCTTCAAAACTTAAATAGATATATTTTATTTAAACTTAAAATGACTATTTAAATTTTAAATCATGAAACACATTTCACGCCAAAAGATTGTAACCACATTTCATGCTTAAACCGTAAAATCATATTTTCCGTCAAAAATCATAAATTGAAATTTCCACCAAAACTATAAAATCATAATTTTCCTAAAATAAAATAAAAAAAAACAAATCATATTTTCCGCTTAAACTCTAAAATCACATTTCTCTGTCAAAGTTACAAAATTAAAGTTTCTTGCCAAAACCACAAGACTTACTTTTTGACAAAACAAAAATATCTCATTTCCAAAAATCATATAATCACATTTTCACTCAAAACCACAAAAAATAGTTTCTATCAAATGAAAAATCAATTTTCTGGTCAAAACCACAAAATCACATTTTTTGACAAACCATTGAAATCATTTTTCTACCAACCACAAAAGTATAAAAATATATTTTCCGTTAACTGAAAAATTGCATTTTTTCCAAACTCACATAACATATTTTCCGCCAAAACTGGAAAACTAACCAGAACTAATATTTTCGTCCGAACCACAAAAATACATTTTCTCACCAAAATTGCAAAATTACATTTTCCGTTCAAACTGTAAAATTATATTACATACCAAAGCTGGTCTTTTTTTGTCACTGAAAAATACTTTACTAAAAAAAATATGGAAACCGGCCCAAAGGTCCAGCCCATACGAGTTTTGTTACACAAAGGAGTTTCTGAGAACGGATTTCGCAAGAACATCCGCCTTTTCGTTATTCGATCTAGAGATATGCAGAAAAGAAATTGAAACAAATACAGAAGATAGGGTAAGGATGTCGCTGATGATTCCCACCAATTCCTTTCTCGTGTCTTGTTGACGATTGCTCCTATGAGCGTTAGATTATCTGAGCAGAGTCTGAGATTTAGGATCTCCAGGGTGGTAGCCATGCAAAGAGCCTCCCTTACTACTAGAGCTTCTGCTATCAATGCGGAATTCACAAAATCTTGAGTCGAAGCTCCCTGTCTGACTGCGATTTTCCGAGGGTCCGTAGAAGATCCAGGCTAGATCTACCTTGTTTCTCGATGCATCCCAAGCTGGTAAATCACATTTTATTACCATAACGGAAAATAACATTTTCCAGAAAAAATAAAAAATCATTTTTAAATTACAAAATAGTATTTTTTCCACAAAAATCATAAATTGAAATTTCCACCAAAACTATAAAATCATAATTTTCCTAAAATAAAATAAAAAAACAAATCATATTTTCCGCTTAAACTCTAAAATCACATTTCTCTGTCAAAGTTACAAAATTAAAGTTTCTTGCCAAAACCACAAGACTTACTTTTTGACAAAACAAAAATATCTCATTTCCAAAAATCATATAATCACATTTTCACTCAAAACCACAAAAATAGTTTCTATCAAATGAAAAATCAATTTTCTGGTCAAAACCACAAAATCACATTTTTGACAAACCATTGAAATCATTTTTCTACCAACCACAAAAGTATAAAAATATATTTTCCGTTAACTGAAAAATTGCATTTTTCCAAACTCACATAACATATTTTCCGCCAAAACTGGAAAACTAACCAGAACTAATATTTTCGTCCGAACCACAAAAATACATTTTCTCACCAAAATTGCAAAATTACATTTTCCGTTCAAACTGTAAAATTATATTACATACCAAAGCTGGTCTTTTTTTGTCACTGAAAAATACTTTACTAAAAAAAATATGGAAACCGGCCCAAAGGTCCAGCCCATACGAGTTTTGTTACACAAAGGAGTTTCTGAGAACGGATTTCGCAAGAACATCCGCCTTTTCGTTATTCGATCTAGAGATATGCAGAAAAGAAATTGAAACAAATACAGAAGATAGGGTAAGGATGTCGTTGATGATTCCCACCAATTCCTTTCTCCGTGTCTTGTTGACGATTGCTCCTATGAGCGTTAGATTATCTGAGCAGAGTCTGAGATTTAGGATCTCCAGGGTGGTAGCCATGCAAAGAGCCTCCCTTACTACTAGAGCTTCTGCTATCAATGCGGAATTCACAAAATCTTGAGTCGAAGCTCCCTGTCTGACTGCGATTTTCCGAGGGTCCGTAGAAGATCCAGGCTAGATCTACCTTGTTTCTCGATGCATCCCAAGCTGGTAAATCACATTTTATTACCATAACGGAAAATAACATTTTCCAGAAAAAATAAAAAATCATTTTTTAAATTACAAAATAGTATTTTTTTCCACAAAAACACATTTTTCAGAAATGGTCATAGAATTGTATTTTTGGTAAAATTTCAAAATCAAGTTATATAATACTACATTTTGATGATAAATTATTAAAATAATATAGTTAAGACTAGAATTTAAAATATAACTTGATCAAAGTATGTGTATCTTTACTTATTTTATTTAAAACTCATTTAGATAAAAATAAATATGTACAACAATTAATTAAACAAACAAATGTTCATTCAATTGATACATCAAAATAATATCCAAAAATTGAAAGAAACAACATTCAGTAGCCATTTTATTGGAAAAATAAAATGGACTATATACCTAAATGTAAATTTCAGATGAGAAAACGAACAACCCCTTTTATATTTTCTATAAAGAACAATCCACTATATATGTTTAGTCTAAAATGTAGTTATTTCGTGTTTGATTTGACTCTTAAACTCTTTTATGATATATATTTATGTTCTGTTCAGGTAGATGTTTACTTGCTTCCGCAAACAGCTTTCCCATCAGGAGGATTGTACTTTATGAACGAAACATGGGTTAGAGAGACAAAAGGGAAACATGCCATAATCCACAATAACTATATTATCGGTTACGACGAAAAAATGAAACGCTTTCGCGATTTTGGTCTATGGCTAGTTGATGATCATGCTCTTGAGTCGCCTCTAGGAAAATTACAGTGAATTGGAAAACGCAAAAATATTGTTTGTTTTTTTTTTCTCTAATTTCTTCGTGTTATCTTGAGATTAAAACTAATTTCAATTCTTTGCATCAATTTGATAGTAATTTATGTAGTGATTCCTTTTTTGTATATTTTTTTTTTTATATTTTGTATAGTTACTGTCTTGAGAAAACAAATTGTTGAAAGACCAAATAATAATTTAAGATTACTAAATGGGAATCTAACAAAATGGACAACAGAAAAATATTTATTTATATGGTATACAGCGACAACATATACTAAAATATTTGATTCGTAATTAATCGATCACATGGCACAGACGTGCCAACAACTAACAAGATTTGTTTTATTTGTTTATCGCGATGAGTCATGTTTTGTTCATGCAAGCCATTGGAACACACGCTCGTGGTTAGGTTAATGTACTCATTTCTTGGATTGTTGAACTTCGAAATAGGAAGCATTTCCGCAAATTTCAACTGCGTTTTAGACTTTTAGCCTTATTGTGACGTTTTATCTACACATAATGCACGCAACACGAAACATCAAACCCCATAATAATGTAAATTTGTTTATAAAAGAACACATTTATCATAGTGTAGGTAATCTCTTATTGTGGTATACATTATTAAATTTATAAATTAATAATAATGGATATTGAGTATCTCTCTACACGTTGTCATTCCTGAATCGTGTCGCTGACTTTTTGTTTTCTACTAAAATGACTGCTTTTTGTTTCTCATATTTTCCCTTTTTTGGATCCGATCCCAACTTACGAACATTTTCTCACCAATTTTGATTCATCTCCGGCTACAACAATGGGGCAGCAGCAGCAACAACGTCCAATCTCAAACCGTCCCATTTCATTTCTAAACCGCAACGGTCTCTTCCTCCTCCTGCTAGCTCTCTTGGTTCTCCTCGGTGTATGCTTACCTTTGTCAGAGTTTCCCTTATTCATTTTTCCAAACAGAACCTCAGCTTCTTCTTCTTCTCCTCCTTCTCCTTCTTTTGTGGTCTCTGACTGGCGCGACTATACCCTTGCTCAAGCGGCCAAGTTTGTGGCTAAGAATGGGACGGTGATTGTCTGCGCAGTTAGTTATCCTTTCTTGCCTTTTCTCAACAACTGGTTGATTAGCATTTCTAGACAGAACCATCATGAAAAAGTTCTTGTGATCGCTGAAGATTATGCTCTTCTATACAAAGTTAACGAGAAGTGGCCCGGTCACGCCGTTCTCATTCCTCCAGCGTTGGATCCTAAAGCCGCACACCATTTTGGTTCCCAGGTACACCGAGATATTCACCTTCTTGTAAGCCATCAACAGCATATCTTCTTCCTTACCGTTCTTCAACATAGTTGGACTTCTCTTCAACTCTATTGTTGTTTGGAGTTTTGCATTGAAGCATAATGTCCAAACTTTCATAACTATAGCATTTGATACTTGATTTATCGTACCTTGATTTTGGGTTTCCTCTTCCACGACCTCTTGATGAATTCTCTCCTCTTTGGTTGAAGTTGTCTTCATATGGTCTCCAACCTCGTCCATTTACACCACGGTCGTCCCGAAATGACCGCCACCACGCTCTTGGATTTGACCACTTTCTTCCTTGTGATCAATTCTCATCTTGAGAACTTGCTCCACAATATCTTCTTTCTTCTTCTTCTTTTCTTCATAAGCTTGTAGTGATCCAAGAAGTTGTTCCATTGTCATAGTCTCCAAGTCTTTTGTCTCTTCAATCATGGTAACAATGTGTTGAATTTGAATCCAATGATCTAAGAGTTTTCTCCATGATTCTTACATCATCTAACTTCTCACCATTTCTTTTAGGTTATTAGTAACCGTCAAGACTCTTAGTAATCTGAGATGAGTTCTCCTTCCTTCATTTGTAATGCTTCAAATTCTCCTCTTAGAGTTTGAAGACATACCTTCTTAACTTGTTCCGCTCCCTTGTAAGATGTCTGAAGCTTCTCCCATGCTTCTTTGGATGTCTTTGCTCCAGCAACCTTCTCAAATGTATCTTCATCTAATCCTTGATAGATTAGACAGAGAGCCTTCTTGTCTCTCTTCCTTGAATCTCTCAAACCATCCTTTTGAGTTTGAGATAGACCACCATCATTCTCGGTTCATTGAAGCCTTTCGACTATCTCCCACACATCATGTGCTCCTAGGATAGCCATCAGCCTAAGACTCCAATTGTCATAGTTGCTCTTAGTGAGCAATGGAACTTGGAAGGGGACACCATTATTTTCCATCTTCAAAAGGAACTTGTGGCTCTGATACCACTTTGTTGGAATGAAAATTTTTATAAAGATGGAGAAAGTGTTTAAGTGTTTGAAGAGAAAGAAGCTTTGTGAAGAAGAAAGATTTTATAACTTAGAAGAGGATTTCTTATTACTTGAAAGTTTCTTAAAACTTGGTTATTTCTTGGTGATGCAAAATGAGAAGAGAATGGAGGTATTTATAGCCTTCAAAGTACAAAATATCTTACATATTTTAATCTTAAATCTAGAGAATTCTACTTAAAATCTAGATTATTTTATCTTAATTATCTAGATATTTCTATAAGAATATCTAGATTTTTATTTTAAGGAGGTGGATGATTTTTCTAGAATTTGGGCTAAGTTTTGGATCAACACATGATTAACCCAATAATGTTTGATCCAAATCAAGTTTATTTTTCAACACTGTGAATTATAAAACAAATTTTCTTAAGTATTACATTTTCAAATTTATATAACTGTGTAGTTTTTTTTTGTCTCTCGCTGTTAAATTCTATAACAAATTTGCTAAAGTATTACATATTTATATCTATATGGCCGAGTTTGGTATTGGACTTTCAAATTAAAAACAAATAGTAAATAATACAGTAGTAATTCTACAAATTAATACCTTGTAAATTAATGAACACGATAAACTAATAAACTTCTCCGATCCTAAGTTGGGCGGTATAAAATATGACATAGTTTGACAGGATAATAATTTTAGAAAACTCTTATCTAAATATATGGTCATTATTAAAGTTATAAATAATTATTTTAGAAATTAATTTTATATAAACATAGGTATTAATTTTATATATTATAAATAATATATGTATATATCAAAGGTTTTCACATATTTAAACATATTGGTCCAAGCCATGTTCGATGGGCTTATAGCAAGACCAGCTCTGCCCACTGTGATAATCATCTACACAAATAATTTGTATGTGAATAATCCAATGTTCTAACCAATTTTATCATCTCTGATTAGGGTTTCTACAATCTTACTTCTCGGAGACCACAACATCTCTTGGACATTTTGGAGCTAGGTTACAATGTTATGTACAATGATGTTGATATGGTCTGGCTACAAGATCCGTTTAAGTATTTACAGGGAAGCCAGGACGTATACTTTATGGATGACATGACTGCGGTACGTAACTTCGCCTTTGGCATTTTAGGGTATTTATTTACCCTTATTATCTGTTGATCTTGGTGCTGTCAGATTAAGCCTTTAAATCACTCTCATGGTTTACCACCGAGTCGAAACGGCGTGACTTATGTATGTAGCTGCATGATTTTCTTGCGTTGCACTAGTGGTGCAAAGCTTCTATTGAAGAAATGGGTGGAAGAAATTCGAGCTCAGCCTTGGTCTAACACTGAAGCAAAGAAACCACATGATCAACCTGCTTTTAATCGGGCACTTCACAAAATAACTCAGGTATGAGATTGCTTCCTCTAAGTTACACATTTTCTTTCTATAAATTTGTCATAAACTTCTTTTACCCAATTAATGGGTTTAATGATATTAGTGCTTTAAATCATTAAATAATGTGTTATGATTCTATATTGGACGTTAGAGAAACCCAAAGTGAGATAAATTAAGAGTCCACTCATTACAACTCTCTATAATATTATTTGAGAAGTCAATTTCCTTCGTCACCCTTATGTTGATTCTCACGAAAATCAATTACACGAATATCCTAAGTGAATTAAAATTATACCCAATGGCCATCAGTATAATTGTTTTAATTATTTTATTTCTATTAATAAAATTTTAGTTATCTTTTAATTTAAATTTCCTTTGTAGAAAACCATATAAATAATAAAAGAAAACATTCTATAGATTTTTTTATATATATAACAAAGTTTTACTTTATATGTTCCCTGAACAACATAAATAAAATCTCTATAATATTATTTGAGAAGTCAATTTCCTTCGTCACCCTTATGTTGATTCTCACGGAGTTCAATTACACAGATAGTCTATATGAATTAAAATTATACTCAATTTTCATCATAAAAATTATTATCTTCTTCTTACAAATAAAAGTGTAATTATCTTTTTATAAAACCAGATAAATAATAAAAGAAAACATTCTATAGATTTTTTTATATATATAACAAAGTTTTACTTTATATGTTCCCTGAACAACATAAATAAAATCTCTATAATATTATTTGAGAAGTCAATTTCCTTCGTCACCCTTATGTTGATTCTCACGGAGTTCAATTACAGATAGTCTATATGAATTAAAATTATACTCAATTTCCATTAGTAAAATTGTTTTATTATATTTTTATTAATAAAATTTTGATTATCTTTTCAATTTAAATTTCCTTTGTAGAAAACCATATAAATAATAAAAGAAAACATTCTATAGATTTTTTTATATATATAACAAAGTTTTACTTTATATGTTCCCAAAACAACATAAATAAAATCTCATAATATTATTTGAGAAGTCAATTTCCTTCGTCACCTTTTTGTTTTCTACTAAAATGACTGCTTTTGTTTCTCATATTTTCCTTTTTGATCCGATCCCAACTTACGAACATTTTTCTCACCAATTTTGATTCATCTCCGGCTACAACAATGGGGCAGCAGCAGCAACAACGTCCAATCTCAAACCGTCCCATTTCATTTCTAAACCGCAACGGTCTCTTCCTCCTCCTGCTAGCTCTCTTGGTTCTCCTCGGTGTATGCTTACCTTTGTCAGAGTTTCCCTTATTCATTTTTCCAAACAGAACCTCAGCTTCTTCTTCTTCTCCTCCTTCTCCTTCTTTTGTGGTCTCTGACTGGCGCGACTATACCCTTGCTCAAGCGGCCAAGTTTGTGGCTAAGAATGGGACGGTGATTGTCTGCGCAGTTAGTTATCCTTTCTTGCCTTTTCTCAACAACTGGTTGATTAGCATTTCTAGACAGAACCATCATGAAAAAGTTCTTGTGATCGCTGAAGATTATGCTCTTCTATACAAAGTTAACGAGAAGTGGCCCGGTCACGCCGTTCTCATTCCTCCAGCGTTGGATCCTAAAGCCGCACACCATTTTGGTTCCCAGGTACACCGAGATATTCACCTTGTCGTATGCAATGTCTTTCTCTAGCTTGAAAGATGGATCCTTACAAATATCTTGGATGTTCGCTTATTAGCTAGTGTTATTTCACTCGTCGGATCATAAGTTTGTGAATCGATTTTGCCTCCCCGTTTTTTTTCTTGCTAATTTTTACATCCCCTGTTTTGATTGAATTTTTGAATCATATTTGTATACCCCTGTATACGGTATAAGTGCCTATCAGCTCTCTTAAATGCCTTGCGGTAATTATCCCTTGAAAGTACAAGTTTTTTTTTTGAAAGTTACAACTTTAACCATAATGAATTATGATTGATTAGTTTGAAGACAAAATGAATGATCTGGTTCAAGTGTAGGAATCATATGTATGTAATGCACTATATGTCCATACCAGGTTCTATTCTTCTATCCCCAGTTCGGTGCCTATTCATAACTACTATATACACACCAAAAAGGATTGTAACTGAAGATCTTAAATTTCTATTCTTATTGTAACTGATCTTTAATTTATTAAGATATTAATATTACATAATATAAAAAATAAATGTTGATATATTAAGTATAATTTCTATTATGCGCAAACTTTTTTTTGAAAATATTACGTTCAAACTTATCCATCAAACTTTTTTGATTACTTTTAATCATAATATTATAAAGGAAGAATTATTTTTATACTTCACTTTTGGTATCATTATTCATGTTTACTTTATATAGATGGACATTTTCAAATATACCTAAATATGAAGTTTCATTAAAGAGATAAAGATCATTTTACCCTTGCTTTATAGATTATATATAAATAATTATTTTAAAATAATACTTTATCGTGATTATATTTTTGATCAAATGATTAAAAGAAGATAATTTTAAGCAATATAACTGATCATCTAATATCATATTTCTCAAATCACATGCTAAATTAAGAAAAATGCAACAAATTTAAATACTATTTTACTTAATTTCCATTGATATAAATTATAAGACATTTTCATAATTCTAAATAAGTCAGTAACAAATTAATAGGATTTATTTATTTATATGTATTCATATATGTATGTATATGAATTTACAAAATATTATGGATTATGTTTATTAGTGCAACTCCAACATTATATTTTTATTTCCTATATTTTTGATAAAACATATATCAAATTTTATTTTATTTATAAAATATTTATAGATTTGTATATATAAAACAAATTTTCTTAAGTATTACATTTTCAAATTTATATAACTGTGTAGTTTTTTGTCTCTCGCTGTTAAATTCTATAACAAATTTGCTAAAGTATTACATATTTCTATCAAATGAAAAATCAATTTTCTGGTCAAAACCACAAAAATAGTTTCTATCAAATGAAAAATCAATTTTCTGGTCAAAACCACAAAAATAGTTTCTATCAAATGAAAAATCAATTTTCTGGTCAAAACCACAAAATCACATTTTTGACAAACCATTGAAATCATTTTCTACCAACCACAAAGTATAAAAATATATTTTCCGTTAACTGAAAAATTGCATTTTTCCAAACAGAACCTCAGCTTCTTCTTCTTCTCCTCCTTCTCCTTCTTTTGTGGTCTCTGACTGGCGCGACTATACCCTTGCTCAAGCGGCCAAGTTTGTGGCTAAGAATGGGACGGTGATTGTCTGCGCAGTTAGTTATCCTTTCTTGCCTTTTCTCAACAACTGGTTGATTAGCATTTCTAGACAGAACCATCATGAAAAAGTTCTTGTGATCGCTGAAGATTATGCTCTTCTATACAAAGTTAACGAGAAGTGGCCCGGTCACGCCGTTCTCATTCCTCCAGCGTTGGATCCTAAAGCCGCACACCATTTTGGTTCCCAGGTACACCGAGATATTCACCTTGTCGTATGCAATGTCTTTCTCTAGCTTGAAAGATGGATCCTTACAAATATCTTGGATGTTCGCTTATTAGCTAGTGTTATTTCACTCGTCGGATCATAAGTTTGTGAATCGATTTTGCCTCCCCGTTTTTTTTCTTGCTAATTTTTACATCCCCTGTTTTGATTGAATTTTTGAATCATATTTGTATACCCCTGTATACGGTATAAGTGCCTATCAGCTCTCTTAAATGCCTTGCGGTAATTATCCCTTGAAAGTACAAGTTTTTTTTTTGAAAGTTACAACTTTAACCATAATGAATTATGATTGATTAGTTTGAAGACAAAATGAATGATCTGGTTCAAGTGTAGGAATCATATGTATGTAATGCACTATATGTCCATACCAGGTTCTATTCTTCTATCCCCAGTTCGGTGCCTATTCATAACTACTATATACACACCAAAAAGGATTGTAACTGAAGATCTTAAATTTCTATTCTTATTGTAACTGATCTTTAATTTATTAAGATATTAATATTACATAATATAAAAAATAAATGTTGATATATTAAGTATAATTTCTATTATGCAAACTTTTTGATTACTTTTAATCATAATATTATAAAGGAAGAATTATTTTTATACTTCACTTTTGGTATCATTATTCATGTTTACTTTATATAGATGGACATTTTCAAATATACCTAAATATGAAGTTTCATTAAAGAGATAAAGATCATTTTACCCTTGCTTTATAGATTATATATAAATAATTATTTTTAAAATAATAAAATAAAAAAATAAATTTTTTAATAGTTCGAATTATACGTTTTCATTAGAACTTTTTATAAAAATGTTTTGAAATTATAATTGATTTTTTTTTCTTTCAAATTTTCTTTTCGATGTTCGAGCCATGTTCGATGATGGGCTTATAGCAATACTAGCTCTTGTCACTGTGATAATAATCTACAAAAATAAATTCTATGTGAATAGTCCGATGTTCTAAGCAATTTTATCATCTCTGATTAGGGTTTCTACAATCTTACTTCTCGGAGACCACAACATCTCTTGGACATTTTGGAGCTAGGTTACAATGTTATGTACAATGATGTTGATATGGTCTGGCTACAAGATCCGTTTAAGTATTTACAGGGAAGCCATGACGTATACTTTATGGATGACATGACTGCGGTACGTAACTGCACCTTTGGCACTTTAGAGTATTTATTTGTCCTTATTATCTGTTGATCTTGGTGCTGTCAGATTAAGCCTTTAAATCACTCTCATGGTTTACCACCGAGTCGAAACGGCGTGACTTATGTATGTAGCTGCATGATTTTCTTGCGTTGCACTAGTGGTGCAAAGCTTCTATTGAAGAAATGGGTGGAAGAAATTCGAGCTCAGCCTTGGTCTAACACTGAAGCAAAGAAACCACATGATCAACCTGCTTTTAATCGCGCACTTCACAAAACAAAGGTATGTGATTGCTTCCTCTAAATTCAACATTTACTTTCTGTAAATTTGTCATAAACTTCTTTTACCCAATGGTTGGGTTTAATGATATTAATGCTTTGAATCATTAAAGAATGTGTTATGATTCTATATTGGACGTTAGAGGAAACCCAATGTGAGATAAACGAACTACTCCAATCAATCACATGAATACCTTAAATGAATTAAAATTATACTCAATTTCCATTAGTAAAATTGTTTTATTATATTTTTATTAATAAAATTTTGATTATCTTTTCAATTTAAATTTCCTTTGTAGAAAACCATATAAATAATAAAAAGAAAACATTCTATAGATTTTTTTTATATATATAACAAAGTTTTTACTTTATATGTTCCCTGAACAACATAAATAAAATCTCTATAATATTATTTGAGAAGTCAATTTCTTCACACCCTTATGTTGATTCTCACGGAGTTCAATTACACAGATAGTCTATATGAATTAAAATTATACTCAATTTCCATTAGTAAAATTGTTTTATTATATTTTTATTAATAAAATTTTGATTATCTTTTCAATTTAAATTTCCTTTGTAGAAAACCATATAAATAATAAAAAGAAAACATTCTATAGATTTTTTTTATATATATAACAAAGTTTTTACTTTATATGTTCCCTGAACAACATAAATAAAATCTCTATAATATTATTTGAGAAGTCAATTTCCTTCGCGTCACCCTTATGTTGATTCTCACGGAGTTCAATTACACAGATAGTCTATATGAATTAAAAATTATACTCAATTTCCATTAGTAAAATTGTTTTATTATATTTTTATTAATAAAATTTTGATTATCTTTTCAATTTAAATTTCCTTTGTAGAAAACCAGATAAATAATAAAATGGAAATATTATATAATAGAATTTTATTTTATTTTTTTCCAAAAACATAAAAAAAAAAAGAAAATATCTGTAAATTTTCAAAAACTATAGTTTCATATATATAAAAAATTCCAAAATATTTGAAAAAATAAAAAATTGATATTTTTAATAATATTTATCAATTATGAAAATATAATTTTTTCTGACAAACAGAATAAAAGATAAATTTTATTAATATAAACAGAATTAGCAAAATCTTTGAATAATAAAAGAGTTTATAATTTGTTTTTAAATAATATTTTATTATGATCATAATTTTGATCAAATGATTGAAAAGGAAATAATTTTAAATAAAATATATTGATAACTATTATCTTTTTTTTTTTTCAAATCACATGCCAAATTAAGAAAATACAAAATTATTAAATAAAATATACATAATTTTCTTATATATAAATTGAAAAATCAATTTCATATGTTTTATGCTCACATTAGTTCTGACAAAAATCAATTACGAGAATATCATTATTAAATTAAAATTATATCTAGTTGCCATTACTAAACAATGTTTTAATTTTAATTTAATTTTTCAGAAAACTATAAAATAATAAAAAAGATATATTTATAAAATATTTATAGATTTGTATATATAAAACAAATTTTATTTGATCTTACTTTTTATTTTCCCTAAACAATATAAATAAAAAATAAATATTTAGAAATTTTCAAAATATACATGTTTATACATAAAACATCATTTTAAAAATATGTATTCTAGCTTATTGTAACCTAGATTATTGTTTTCAACTTACCGGCCGATGTACTTCTCCGATTTGCCCATTGGTGATAATCGTTATATATTTTTGATTTCAAAAACAAATTTAAAAAAATATGAAAATAAAGAATATATATTTGTTTTTAAAATAATACTTTATCGTGATTATATTTTTGATCAAATGATTAAAAGAAGATAATTTTAAGCAATATAACTGATCATCTAATATCATATTTCTCAAATCACATGCTAAATTAAGAAAAATGCAACAAATTTAAATACTATTTTACTTAATTTCCATTGATATAAATTATAAGACATTTTCATAATTCTAAATAAGTCAGTAACAAATTAATAGGATTTATTTATTTTATATGTATTCATATATGTACATGAATTTTCAAAATATTATAGATAATATTTATCAATGCAACATATATCAAATTTTATTTTATTTATAAAATATGTTTAGAAATCTAAGAGGATTAACCAAATTAAATGAAGCTAATAAAATAAAAATTTAATTTTAACTTAATTAGAAATTTTTGAATTTGAAAAATATATGGAGCTCAACATACCATACATGAACCAATCCAAATTATTATTTATGAAATCACATATCTAATTTAAAAAAGAACATAATGATACTTAATACAATTTTATATCTCATAATATAAATTAGAATGACTTAACATGTAAACATTTATATCAATGAATGGGAAAATAATTATACTTAATACAATTTGATTTATTCATCATCAATATAAATTATAAATTTACCTAAAAATTACTAACAACTATTATGATCTAATTATTTTGTAAATATTTATCATGTGCACGAGCAAGGGAGAATCTCCTAGTTGTTATTAAGTTAAGCGTCCATAAAATTTAACTTGATATTATTATCTAGTTTGTTAAGTAAAGTTAGATATTCTAAGTAAAGTGTGATTCAGTTGAAGATTGTATGATGATATCCCACATCTTTGATGGAATATTAGGATCACACATTAGAAGTTAGACTAAATTTTTGTACTAGGAGATTTTTGAACTTTACCTACTCATGAATGCTCGATTACGACTTTGTTAGTTTCAATCTCAGATGTAAAATTTCCCTACTCTTTCGTGATTTTATATTATCCAGGTAGATGTCTACTTGCTTCCACAATCAGCTTTCCCCTCAGGAGGATTGTACTTCATGAACGAGAAATGGGTTAATGAGACAAAGGGAAAACATGTGATAGTTCACAATAATTACATTGTCGGCTACAACAACAAGTTGAAACGCTTTCAAGATTTTGGTCTGTGGCTAGTCGATGATCATTCTCATGAGTCACCACTGGGACAATTAGAGTAAAATTCGATTGCACCGAAACATTTCATCTCTTTTGGTAGTTATCCTGACGCTAACACGCGATATCAATTATTTGCTATTTCTTTTTGCTACTCAGGTTAGTCCAAGAACAAAATAATGAAGAGAAGAAACAGAAGGAAAGAGAGTGAAAATATACGAAAGCAGGGGTCAAAAACGGAACTTTCTCTAGAGGATTTCTTATACACAAAAAAACAGTGAATCTTAAAATTATTGCTCGAAGATGTATTCAGATACAATTTTTTTGCTATGATAGTAAATCAACACTATAATATCACAAGCATCTCTAGATAATGACACTTAGGCATTTCGGAGATTAACATATCAGCTAGCTAACAGTCAAAAGTTGCGTCAGTCGTCAAATATGCCTCTCTAATCAAAACTAATTTAACTTCTACAATTCATCAAGACCATCCAATACGTCATCTAGTAATCTGTCTCCTGTAACTACTGTAGTTGGTGAACAGGTTCAAGGTGAAAGTAAGGCAACAGGTAATGAAAGAGGTAGCAGTTATCTTTGGAAGTAATTCTTTTGCTGCTTTAAAATCATCCGAAGAAGATGATGTTCTCTCAGATGATTCTTCAGAGAAGGACCAATCGCTTCACACTGACGATCATTTGACAGTTTCTAGTAAAAAAGGACTTTGAGAGATCGTCCTGTGAAAACTTCTCAAAAAATCTAATGTAAGTAATATGTCTTCTTCTCCTTTTGGTAGGGGTCGTTGAAATAAACACAGCCGTAGGCGTAGGGGACGTGGAAGCTGAGGCTAGTTCTCTGGTTTTTTTCTCATTCCCTCCAACTTTTAAATGTTTCTTATCAAGATCTTATGGTCTTTCTTCTATCTTCATGCTTGTTGTTGGTTTAAGTGCTTCATGTAATGATGTAGCTATCTTTATAAAACTTTGTTTCACTGTGTTCAATGCAGGTCATGTTTCATTTTTATTTAAATAATTATAATCTAAATATAGAAAACTGGAGCAATTTGTTTATTTTAACTTTTTAAGCCATCAATTAAAGCTTCGAAACATTTTGGATATGAACAAATAGTCCACTTTATTGTAAACGAGTTTCGGCATCCCACGGTCATCAAGTGAGAGATGTATATGTTTAAAGCTGAGCCGTGGAAGTGAAGGCCATGGCTATAAATGATTTGTTGTTATGTTAGTTTTTAGCTATAAGAATTGATTTGCCGTAGAGGTTAGTGTATGTTCAATCATTTCAACGGCTATACTGCTCTGTGACTAGTATTTTGATACCAGTAGTCTAGACAAGAGCAGGATCCGTCCAGTGGCGGAGCCACCCCTCTGGCTCATGGGTCAGTTGACCCATGTGAATTTTATATATGTGATTTTTTTTTACGTTGACCCATGTGAATTTTATATATGCGAATTTTGTTTTACTTGTATTTAAGAAAAAAACTCTCAAAATATTGGAAAAATGGTTTATTGACCCTTATGAAATATGCAAATTATAAATTTGAACCGGCTGGCTCCACCACTGGATCCGTCTTTGAAGTGATTGAACCGATCACGATCTCTCACAATACTCTCAGTGTTAAAAACCTTTGAGATTTGTTTAGTAACCTCGTGGCAATGGCTGCAGACGCGTAAATTCTTGAATACACTGATTGGAATTTGAGGTGGTAAGCTTATCAGACCAAAAGCAATCGTGAGCTTCTCACTGTGCAGCCTGAGGGAATATACTCTTTGCTTGAGATTCTCTGTTATGGCGGGAAAACATAGTTTCTCGGTTTTTGCGGAAAAACTTAATTTTCTCACCATACGGTAAGAGCAATCCAGAGCTTCATCAGCTCTTCCATGTGTAGCAAACCCAAGAATCACTGTATTCCATGAAGCCAAGCCACGTTTTTGTATCCCTTGGAACATTTGCGCAGACATTCCCAACGACCCGCATTTGCAATACATTTCGATCAACGAGTTCTTGACCAGAAAATCCATAGCAACATCCAAGTCACATCTTCGAACCAGAAACGGGTGTGCCTAGCGACAAATATACGAGACCAGCACACACATTCAGAACACTCTGCATTGTATAACCATCTGGTTCGGACGACTTCTGCATCTCTCGGAACAGCTCTAACACTGAAGCATACTCTCCAACCCGAACCAGAGCATCAATCATCAAGTTCCACGAAACAAGACTTCTCTCAGGCATATAAATAAAAACTTCCTAAGCTAAATCCAAACAACATACACAAGAACCATACAAATGAATTAAACCGTTGTTCACATATACACCTCCACCAAGCCCATGTTTCACAACCTGACAATGAATCTGTTTCCCTTGTGATAATCCGAATACATGAGCGCAAGAATATTTCAAGACAAACGAAAATGTGTGCTTATCCGGAGCCGACTTTCCTCTCTCTAACATTTTCCGGTAAAGCAGAAAGGCTTCTTCTTTCCTAGAACGTCATGAGCACATGCTCTGATGAGTGTGTTCCACATGAAGGAGCTATGTAAGCTACTAATCCTAATTTGACATCAATAAAATCGCTTGTCAGCAAAAATAAGAAGAATTAAAATGAATTTTTTTTTTTTTTATCAAAGTGCCTAAACACCAAACTTTAAACAGCTAATATTTGTCGTAAAAAACAGCTAATATTTTTCATATAAAATCTAAATTATTAATTAAGCTGGAAAATCTGCGAGTGAATATTATTGCTTCAATGAGGGAATTTAGTCACTAATATTTTAGAAAGTATAGTTTTCTAAAAAGGAAGTGTATCTTTAAAATTTGAAAACACATTGACTTAAACTAGTGACCGTATTTTAAGAAAAAAAAATAATTATTCAATATTATTCAAATTTTATACCAATTTCGTTGATTTTTGTTGTCAGATTATTGGACTACGGGTCTCAGTCCAATTCTCAGTTGTCCTATGTATGAAAAAGTCTATCGAGAAAATATTTTCTATCCAATTTTGATGAACGAGTTGACCATAAGTTCGTACATTTGATTCATTTTGTTTAAAAAGAAATACAAATATTATTTATTTTAAACAGTATTATTGTTTTCAATTAATTAATTTAAGTTATTATAGTAATCAACCACAACCAAACTTATGTCAAAGATATAATAAATAATAAAAAAACTAAAAGTATTTTGTATTATATATCTAATTCATCAAATCCTCATAAAAACAAAAAAAATACTGTATCTTTGATCATGATCATAATATTTTTATGATATAACTAACTTTAAACATAAAAATAATCCAGGATTAAAATATACATTATGATTGTCAGTTAATCTAAACTTGTCTAAATCAATAACACTTTAATTTGCTTTCATATTTTTCAAAAAGATTATAATAAATCATACAAATATTTTTCAAAATATATTTACAAAACTAAGACAGTAAAACTCAATGCAATTAACAACATGAATATTATTTTATCTATTTAAAACTCAAAACAGTTATAGCTCAAATCAAGAGAATAACTTGAATCCAATTAATATATACCAAAATAAATAAGTGAATTAGTTATTTTTTTATAAATATATAATTTTGATGTATAGCTGAGAAACAACATATTATTATTTTAAGCAGTTTATGTATTTTCGTTAATGTAAATTATACAATGAAATCAATTTTAAAAATAAATGAAAGTAAAATAAGAATTAATTCGTTAATTTAAAAATACTTATACATGAGTCCAGGAGAATTGTACATATTAATAATTAGTTAATTTAATAATTAGTTAATTAATTAGTAAAACTATGTTCGTGTATTTTTATTAAATATGTCCACGAACAAAGTTGCGTTTCATCTCAAAACCAAAAATTATTATTGGATCACCATGTCTCCTGCAATTAGAATGATGAGCATGAAACTCTTTACATATTTTCTACTTAACCGCCACTTGTCTCATCATTCCCTCCCAGTGGCTTCACCGTTGACTTATTCCAGCGTCGCATTATTTCATCTTTCTCGAATCTCTAATACTCAGCTCAGAACATGATCTCCTTACGCCGACATCGTCTTTGATTCCTTCCAGTATGTTATTGATTTAGCAATCGGTACTCCTCCTTTCGTGATAGTAGCTACCTTAGACACAGGAAGCAGCGTCTTCTGGACAAAATGTTCTTTTTTTTTTTCTTGTCATGAGTGCCCTATACGAGACGGTACAAAGAGAGAATATGCGATGGCAGTTACTTGTCCCTTTGAGGTAACCTACGGAGACGGAGGCTATACAAGAGGAATATTTGCAACTGAGACTGTCATGATCAGATCAACTTCAGGCGAAGACACGCTACGGGCGTTGTTGGTCTAAATTGGGGATCTTTATGACTTGTCTCTCAGATGGGTGAAGACATGCTAGGTCTCATGTCTTATTGCTTTTATGGTGACGAAAATCAAGGCGGCAAGCTCAACTTTGGAGGTGATGCTATTGTGTCAGGAGACCGGACCATATCAGCCAATATGTTTAGGAAGAAGAGGATCCCCATATGTATTACCTTAAACCTAGACGCTGTCAGCGTTGGGAAGACTCGCATTGAGACACTGGGGATCTTTCTAGTGGTCACAATGCATTTCCAAGGTGGTGCGGATCTTGTTTTGGGTAATTACAACACGTATAGGGCGTTTGGAGAAATCACTTGTCTGATGATTTTATGTGATGATCAGCGAAGACCAGTTTTTGGTAACAGAGCACAAACCAATTTTTTGGTTGGGTATGATCCTTCTTAACTATTGGTTTCTTTTAGACCCACCAATTACTCTGTTGTGGAGTTAGACAAGAGAGTCATTTTCATAACTTTAGATACTTTAAATGGACTAAAATATTATACTTTGCACTATTAAAATAAAAAAATTACTTAATATTAAGATTGATTTTTAATTTTATTTTTCTTTATATTTTACGGGGTTCATATTTGAAATCCCCGAAGGTAGTAGGTACATTACCTGAGATTGTGGGTATGCAGATCAGAGCAAACACCATCAATGAAGATAGCAGAAGAGAAAAGGAATTCTTGATTGCCATTGGTTATGTTTCTAGAAGATGCAATATTCTTTGTCGAAATATCTTTAGATCCCACTTTAGAACAAAAACCTAAATAATTAAAAATTGATAACTCAGTTTATATTTATTAAACCAAAAAAGTATTTTTCATAAATTTTACAAAAAAATAGTAAAATATTTTTAACAGATTTACCTTTTTCTTCTGAATTTAGTATACGTGAGAACATGTTGCTTTTGTCTTGTGTGTGTTTATATAGATAATACATATATGTCCCCATTTATTTAGAATTATTTGGTCAACATCCATATGTTTAGATTTAAAATTTATTCTCTATTATGTAATCTATAATATAATGGGGCAGTTGAGTCACTCCTGAGGCGACACGTCAGCGTTTTTGTGGGGCCCACTTTTAATAAGTGTTAAAAAGTGTCAATACATGGTTTGACCCCAGGTTACTAAGATACAACATCCACCATTTATACGACTGAACTAATCAATAATTTGTACATTGATTGTCGAAACTAATATATATTTATGAAGGTTGGAAGTCATTATTTCTTGGGCTTTCTCTAAGGGCGGGCCTGCAAAAATATTATGGGATTAATGTTTAAAAGAGCTTCATCACGTTATATTAAGAAATAACTTAAGTTTGCAACAATTATAGTTTTCTCATATTATAAATCGTCGTTGTTTAGCATGAGTTAGAATTCTTTTCATCATTGTATCGGACTGAGTTATAGAGTTGTGCCGTTTGTCTGTTCGTAATTTTTTTTACCGGTGAACTATTCATCTCCCCATCTTAAATCGCTTGATCATAAATATTTCTGTTTTGTAGCCCCTCTGTAAACCCTATATATATATGATTCTCATCTTTGATGAACCCAATTCGCATCTCCACATTAATCATTTATTCTTCTTAGCTTTAACCATCTTCTAGAAAATGTCTCTCTCCGCCTCTCCGGTTTCTCAAACCAGCATCATCGGCGTCACACTCAACCTTCGAAGTTTCTCCTTATTGGTCGTAGTAGTCAGAGCATTGTCGTTGGCCTCCTCCGCTTTTGGGATTCCTTGAAATTTAAGAAAGACAGTGAGTTTATGGTAAGTTAATATTTGATCTATCACATTTATTTAACATAAATTGTTTTCAATTGATTTCCTGATTCTTTGTTGAATAATATTATTTGCAGATTTTGTGATTCATGGATTTATTCCCGCCGGATGTGTTAATCATTACATGCTATCTTTGAAAGCCGGTTCGTGAAAATCGATCGTTTTGAGATTGCTAGGTGCTCAAATATGTACAAAATAACTGATCATCAATTCCTCATTGCATCAACCATTATTGATGAAGTCATCACGAGTGCTCCTGAGATTAATCTCCAGTCATGATTAGACTGTTCGACGATCTCCAAATGATTGCAAACACAAACCTCAAACTTCCATGTATATTATCATATTACATACGGATTTATATTATGTTTCGATATTATAAATGATATTTAAACTCACATGTGGTTGGGCAAATCCGTTATGTCCAGAGCTTGGACCTCACAAAAGAAACAACTCGAGTCATTATCCGTATCCTCTATGACCAGTCAGAAAAATCAACACACAATTATCGCCTATATTGTACTAACGCCAATGATCGAAATATTTCCTACCAAGATCTGTTGTCGTCTATTTATCTTCCTTACTTATCAAACTAATTTCACACAAACCTTTATTTTACAGCTTAAAAGAAACCACAACAACCCAAATAATCAAAATAACAAAAACTAGAATCCAAAAACTAGAGTCCAAAAAACTGACGAATCATTAATGATCACCTTATTTGTCTAGTTTTACAAATAACTTTAAACCAAATATACCAAACCAAGCACATTAACTAAAACTCAACGACATACAATCGAGTCAGGTAAACAAATACAAATTACACACCCAGTTTTTTTTTGAGCAAAAACTACACAGCCAGTTATTTAACAAATTATAAACATACTTTCGCAGATGCTTATGAAGAAGACAAAGAAGACAACCAAGATCAGTGAAATCACCTAAACAAAAAAAGCTGAGTAAATTATGAACTCTGATAAATATAACAAACAACGATTTTTGTTTACATATTACCCATCAAATTAAAGAGAAACAAACACATGCACACCAAGAGATACAAGAGAAAATCCAGGCAGACACAAATGCGACAACAACATCTCCACTTGCTCACTCCTCTTGTCTTGTGAAAATAGCTTACATGTTCAATGTCAAAATACCAATGCTATTGTCTTCTTATGAGAAATACATAAATTTGTTGAAAATCCATTAAGGTCCAAACACTCAGAATTATCACTCATTTTATAGTTATTTCTACAAGTCTTCATGTATTTGTTTTAAAGGTTCTGTAAAAGCAACAAGTTTATAAATAAAATAAAAAAATATAACAAACATAATAAAGATAATAAAAATTATTACTTAATACATACAATGTACACAATTAATTTGGAGAAAAAAAATCCAGAAACAAAGGTACTCTCAACAACTTTAATTTAATTTATGTACTCCCAACAGTATAAGAAACAAATAAAAAAGACAAACAAACAATAATTTTCAGTGACACAGTAAGCAACACTACAAACTATATCTATCACATTACTAACACAGTTTAGTCCTTCGTAAAGGGAGAACAATGCCTATACAGTTCATCATCATAACTCTAACCCTATAACAATAAAAAAACTTGAAAAACAATGATCGACCGAAAACGCAAAACTCACACTACAATAACTCTAAAAAATATTAAGATGAAACTCTGTTTATAACCCCGCGCTTGCGCCCTCCAAACTCACACACTTATGCATATTAGGAAAATAATCGCAGATGTGAAGCTCTCCCGAAGACAGAAAAAACTATAAAGATCATACTTTTATTTTTTCCAATACAATAGTTCAGAAAAGGCCCATTGTAATTTGAGCCCAACGTTGTAAACCCACGATTACTAAACTTTACAATAAAACATTAGGGAAACAGTTTCAATTTTATGATCAACAATTCAAATAATTTGAAAGACAACAAAAAAAACTCTACAGCTCAAATAAATCACTAAAATAAATATTACCAATATGAATAGAATCCTCATTTTGTATTCAAGATATTTCTTCGATAAATTTGAAAGTAAAGCTATACATTAAGCAATTGTAAAGGTCAACATTTTATGCAAATAAAAAATATTAATATTTTTTATGGAAGATTGATGTTATGAGAAAAATTTACAATTCTTCTTATTTGACCATTTTAAATATCATAACAAACAAAGAGAAAATTAGTCTTCATAACAAGAAGAATTCAATAAATCACCGTAATTAAATAAAAAATTAATTTCAATATTCAACATCATAATAAATACACTATATAAACAAACGTAAAAATAAATAGGCAAAAATAACATCAATTCCTAACAATCTATAAACATATCTACAATGTGATAAGCTTTCACAACCAAACATAAACATGAATAACAATTCACTTATTACCCATCGACTCTCACACCAAACAACATCAACAAGAGCAAATCCTAGACAATTACTCGAGGTCTATATACAAAGACCAAACACACAACAATCGGTCATCGATTTCAGGTACCATCAATTTTTGACAATCAAGGTTATTACAATGACTCAGTCGCTGAATCATTAGATTCATGTTATCATATCATGACATTCATAATCCTGACTCTACATTCCTTATTGAGGAGACTAACCAATATGTGATGAATTTAATGAGGAAAAACCATAATATTATATCCCAACATCTTCAAGTTACTCTCGCCATTAGAGACTACAATCTAAATGCAACCGCAAGACTTGACGTTGATCTAATCATCATGGACCTAGAAGTAACCCGACAACCGAAGAGGAAAACCATATATGCACCATCTGCTTTGAGAATTACACCAATGTAACCAATATTTCGACACTCACCTGCGGTCATAAATTTCATTGTCTTTGCATTAATCATTGGCTACGTACAAATATAAGTTATCCAATGTGTCGGAAAAGTAATTTATGAACCAAAACAAGGTAATAATAAATAATAATTTCACGTTTCAAACTCAAAATTCATTGTCTCATTCCTTACTATTCTTGGTATAATCATCAAACAACATTCGGTAAATATTCAAGGACATAATCAATGGATAAAATCACATACACAAAATTACCCGATACATATACAATGTCACTGGCCCCGTGCCTGCGCGGGGAATATGAAACTAGTGAATTATAATGAATGAGTTTCAAAAACTAAATAGATTTATTTGGACTAGGAGGGGATATCGACTTATTGAATAAAGAGAATATAAATGATTTTAAAGGAATTAAAGTTTCTGGTTGATTTTTTATTAGTCCTATCATAATGACAACAGAATGGTGATAATGGTTCTTTACCATTTTCATTACAATTTTATTAAATTCTAGTTGAATGACAATAGCAGAAACATTATATTAAATTGAACAAGACCAGCATTTTGTTGACTTAAGAAATTAATAAATTCAATAACACTAAAATTTAAAGTAATTTACAAGAATGACTGACTGCAAATACTTAATGCAATAACATATGACTTAAAAAGAGTTCAAAATATACATAACTGAATAATAGTAGATTTATATGGAAATTTTAATTACTTCAAATTCAGTTAAGGTGTCTGATTGAATACATCTTAGATAATAATTAAAATCATAAACTTTACTGTATTCGTATTTGGGAAGTATTTTATTTTTTTATTTTTTTGGTTATTTAATCAAAGCGTTCTGATATATATTTATTTGTTATTTATGTTCTTTGTTTGGGATTATGTAGTATACAAAAGAAATAGTTTATTTCCTAAAGTATAAGACTAGGACTCACGTTGATACACATGTGACTAAATTGTCAATGACTGATACAAACATTCAAATTTTAATTAGCCACCCCTGCATATGTCAAATATTGTTTAAACTCTCCAAATTTTTAAGACACTCGAGATGTAGTTAATATCTTCATTCTCTTATCATAATCAAAATTATTTTTACATATATACTAGAACTTGATGCACGCGCCAGCACAAAATTAGTTTTTTTTTAATCTTTTAATAAATTCTTTAGTAATTTTTTAGAACAGATAAATATAGGTTATTTAGATGTTTTAAGGTTTCTACAAACTTCTCCGAACCCGGAAGAATCCGACTCTAATCCCATCCAAAAATTTATAATATTCGAACAGAGTTTAATTTTAAAATCTTAAAACCCGATATCCAAAAAATCGATATGTATCTAAAACTGTACCTGAATGCCCATGTTTAATTAATTATGTAACCAAATAGTATTTCCTCGTTAACCGGTTTGAATTTTTGTATTAGTGCAGAAATTTCATTCAAATATGTGAACTTATTATGGTTAACACGTTAAATAAATGACGTTGAATTATTATATGGTAAATACAATTAATTAATGAAGTAATTTGAAAGACTGAAAATAGGAATGCAACCAGACACAGTTTGTGGTCATTCTTCTGCCCTGTCCTACTTATGAAGAAGCCTTATCCTACGTATAAACTCAATGTTTTCTCCTCAAAGATTGCTGATTAATATATAAATGTAATGACCAGATTATGTATGTACTTCGCTTGTTGAATTTGTTGCTGGAAATATTATTTATATAAATGGCCAGATTAATGTAATCATAATGCATTGCATTTTATTTAGTATTCAGTATTAGTACATAAGTTGTTTCATTAGTCCCAGACAGTGGTTTCATTTCATCTTTGCTCTGTAATTAGAAACAGGGACAGACTCAAATTGGCAAGAGCCATGACCTATCATCAAATAATGAGAAAATCAGACAGTGATTGTACTTAACATAGATTTATTAAATGAGGTTAGATAATTAAAAAAAACAACATGGTGTAGATAAAGTTGCTTACTAGGGTCAGTCTGGGTGATCACTGCAGCACCATGGAAATCACAAGAACCGCCTTGGTGTTTAAAATGCTGGTAGTAAGTATTGAAGACAACAGAGGCATGGTCCTTGATAGTGTTGGGCAAGAAGCAATTTTGGCCAAGCTGAATCCTGCTACAGTCTACTCCGCTCTGTTGACAAGTCCAAACTGCAGCTGCTTGTACCACTTGGTCCGATACCTTGCGATTGGCTACACACCATGGTCCGTTTTGCGCTAATGTTTATGAAAAGAAGATACATATGTCAATGTGTGAAATATCACATGTATGCAAGTGGATGTTACAATTATGTTTTACCTAAATTTTGAGGAAATGTTGGTGATATGAAAAGCAATACAGCAATGGTTATTTATATCAACATTTTTATCTTCACAAAATGCAAGTAGGAACGTTTGAAAGCTTAAGAATGGTTCTAAGTTGAGTATTTTACGGTGTTTCTAGAGAACCTGTTTTAAGGACAAGGTAAAACAATTCACTATTGATGTGTAACTGTTATCAACTGCCAAATCCCTTAGGTGAATAATTATTATTGTGAAAATATCTAATTTTTTTCCTCGATTGGATTTAATCCTCTGGGATCATAAATATTAAGATAGTTAACATATAGAGACATCTCTCTAATATTATTTGAAAACATCTCTCTAATATTATTTGAAAAGTCACTTTCCTCCATGTTATGCTCACGTTAGTTTTTACAATGGTTAACTACGGAAGTAACTTTTACATCTAATTATGATTATTAAAATATATTTACCTTTTTATTTTAGTAGTTTATGTTAATTAGAAGTTTCCTTTTTCCAAATAACATATATAGTAAAAAAGGAAACATCTATAAATTTTTAAAAAGAATTTCAAAGAAGCAAATATATTTATACATGATATCTTTAATAAGAAAAGGAAAGTTAACAATAATAATCTTGATATTAAGAAAATAATATTCCTTTAAAATATAATCTTTAGCAAACAAAAATATATTTTAAAGTAATAAAAATATTTTCGTTAAATATATCCATATTATAAAATAGAAATATTTTCCTTAGATCTATCTTTTTTCTCAAAAACAAATCACCAAAATTGATATTTATTTTTTAAAATGTTAGATAATTTTCTTATTAAAACTGATTTAACCATAAGCTTAAATAATTAATAAAATATTTTAAATTTCATAACTTTAGATACTTTAAATGAACTAAAATATTATACTTTGCACTATTAAAATAAAAAAGTTACTTAATATTAAGATTGATTTTTAATTTTATTTTTCTTTATATTTTACAGGGGTCATATTTGAAATCCCCGAAGGTAGTAGGTACATTACCTGAGATTGTGGGTATGCAGATCAGAGCAAACACCATCAATGAAGATAGCAAAAGAGAAAAGGAATTCTTGATTGCCATTGGTTATATTTCTAGAAGATGCAATATTCTTTGTCGAAATAGCTTTAGATCCCACTTTAGAACAAAAACCTAAATAATAAAAAATTGAAAACTCAGTTTATATTTAGTAAACCAAAAAGTATTTTTCATAAATTTTACAAAAAATAGTAAAATATTTTTAACAGATTTACCTTTTCTTCTGAATTTAGTATACGTGAGAACAGGTTGCTTTTGTCTTGTGTGTGTTTATATAGATAATACATATACGTCCCCATTTATTTAGAATTATTTGGTCAACATCCATATGTTTAGATTTAAAATTTATTCTCTATTATGTAATGAATTATAATGAATGAGTTTCAAAAACTAAATAGATTATTTGGACTAGGAGGGGATATCGACTTATTGAATAAAGAGAATATAAATGATTTTAAAGGAATAAAAGTTTTTGGTTGATTTTTTATTAGTCCTATCATAATGACAACAGAATGGTGATAATGGTTCTTTACCATTTTCATTACAATTTTATTAAATTCTAGTTGAATGACAATAGCAGAAACATTATATTAAATTGAACAAGACCAGCATTTTGTTGACTTAAGAAATTAATAAATTCAATAAAACTAAAATTTATTGTAATTTACAAGAATGACTGACTGCAAATACTTAATGCAATAACATATGACTTAAAAAGAGTTCAAAATATACATAACTGAATAATAGTAGATTTATATGGAAATTTTAATTACTTCAAATTCAGTTAAGGTGTCTGATTGAATACATCTTAGATAATAATTAAAATCATAAACTTTACTGTATTCGTATTTGGGAAGTATTTTATTTTTTTATTTTTTTGGTTATTTAATCAAAGCGTTCTGATATATATTTATTTGTTATTTATGTTCTTTGTTTGGGATTATGTAGTATACGAAAGAAATAGTTTATTTCCTAAAGTATAAGACTAGGACTCACGTTGATACACATGTGACTAAATTTTCAATGACTGATACACACATTCAAATTTTAATTAGCCACCCCTGCATATGTCAAATATTGTTTAAACTCTCCAAATTTTTAAGACACTCGAGATGTAGTTAATATCTTCATTCTCTTATCATAATCAATATCATTTTTACATATATACTAGAACCTGATGCACGCGCCTGCACAAAATTAGTTTTTTTTTTTAATCTTTTTATAAATTATTTAGTAACATTTTAGAACAGATAAATATAGGTTATTTAGATGTTTTAAGGTTTCTTCAAACTTATCCGAACCCGGAAGAATCCGAATCTAATCCCATCCAAAAATTTATAATATTCGAACAGAGTTTAATTTTAAAATCTTAAAACACGATATCCAAAAAATCGATCTGTATCTGAAACTGTACCTTAATGCCCATGTTTAATTAATTATGTAACCAAATAGTATTTCCTCGTTAACCGGTTTGAATTTTTGTATAAGTGCAGAAATTTCATTCAAATATGTGAAATTATTATGGTTAACACGTTAAATAAATGACGTTGAATTATTATATGGTAAATACAATTAATTAATGAAGTAATTTGAAAGAGTGAAAATAGGAACGCAACCAGACACCGCTTGTGGTCATTCTTCTGCCCTGTCCTACTTATGAAGAAGTCTTATCCTACATATGAACTCAATGTTTTCTCCTCAAAGATTGCTGATTAATATATAAATGTAATGACCAGATTATGTATGTACTTCGCTTCATGAATTTGTTGCTGGAAATATTATTTATATAAATGGCCAGATTAATGTAATCATAATGCATTGCATTTTATTTAGTATTCAATATTAGTACATAAGTTGTTTCATTAGTCCCAGACGGTGGTTTCATTTCATCTTTGCTCAGTAAGTAGAAACAGGGACAGACTCAAATTGGCAAGAGCCATGACCTATCATCAAATAATGATAAAATCAGACAGTGATTGTTCTTCATATAGATTTATTAAATGAGGTTAGATAATTAAAAAAACAACATGGTGTATATAAAGTTGCTTACTAGGGTCGGTCTGGGTGATCACTGCAGCACCATGGAAATCACAAGAACCGCCTTGGTGCTTAAAATGCTGGTAGTAAGTATTGAAGACAACAGAGGCATGGTCCTTGATAGTGTTGGGCAAGAAACAATTTTGGCCAAGCTGAATCCTGCTACAGTCTACTCCGCTCTGTTGACAAGTCCAAACTGCAGCTGCTTGTACCACTTGGTCCGATACCTTGCGATTGGCTACACACCATGGTCCGTTTTGCGCTAATGTTTATGAAAAGAAGATACATATGTCAATGTGTGAAATATCACATGTATGCAAGTGGATGTTACAATTATGTTTTACCTAAATTTTGAGGAAATGTTGGTGATATGAAAAGCAATACAGCAATGGTTATTTATATCAACATTTTTATCTTCACAAAATGCAAGTAGGAACGTTTGAAAGCTTAAGAATGGTTCTAAGTTGAGTATTTTACGGTGTTTCTAGAGAACCTGTTTTAAGGACAAGGTAAAACAATTCACTATTGATGTGTAACTGTTATCAACTGCCAAATCCTTAGGTGAATAATTATTATTGTGAAAATATCTAATTTTTTTCCTCGATTGGATTTAAATCCTCTGGGATCATAAATATTAAGATAGTTAACATATAGAGACATCTCTCTAATATTATTTGAAAAGTCACTTTCCTCCATGTTATGCTCACGTTAGTTTTTACAATGGTTAACTACGGAAGTAACTTTTACATCTAATTATGATTATTAAAATATATTTATCTTTTTATTTTAGTAGTTTATGTTAATTAGAAGTTTCATTTTTCCAAATAACATATATAGTAAAAAGGAAACATCTATAAATTTTGAAAAGAATTTCAAAGAAGCAAATATATTTATACATGATATCTTTAATAAGAAAAGGAAAGTTAACAATAATAATCTTGATATTAAGAAAATAATATTCCTTTAAAATATAATCTTTAGCAAACAAAAATATATTTTAAAGTAATAAAAATATTTTCGTTAAATTTATCTATATTATAAAATAGAAATATTTTCCTTAGATATATCTTTTTTCTCAAAAACAAATCACCAAAATTGATATTTATTTTTTAAAATGTTAGATAATTTTCTTATTAAAACTGATTTAACCATAAGCTTAAATAATTAATAAAATATTTTAAATTTCATAACTTTAGATACTTTAAATGAACTAAAATATTATACTTTGCACTATTAAAATAAAAAAATTACTTAATATTAAGATTGATTTTTAATTTTATTTTTCTTTATATTTTACGGGGGTCATATTTGAAATCCCCGAAGGTAGTAGGTACATTACCTGAGATTGTGGGTATGCAGATCAGAGCAAACACCATCAATGAAGATAGCAGAAGAGAAACTGAATTCTTGATTGCCATTGGTTATATTTCTAGAAGATGCAATATTCTTTGTCGAAATATCTTTAGATCCCACTTTAGAACAAAAACCTAAATAATAAAAAATTGAAAACTCAGTTTATATTTAGTAAACCAAAAAAGTATTTTTGAAAAATTTTACAAAAAAATAGTAAAATATTTTTAACAGATTTACCTTTTTCTTCTGAATTTAGTATACGTGAGAACAGGTTGCTTTTGTCTTGTGTGTGTTTATATAGATAATACATATACGTCCCCATTTATTTAGAATTATTTGGTCAACATCCATATGTTTAGATTTAAAATTTATTCTCTATTATGTAATGAATTATAATGAATGAGTTTCAAAACTAAATAGATTATTTGGACTAGGAGGGATATCGACTTATTGAATAAAGAGAATATAAATGATTTTAAAGGAATTAAAGTTTTTTGGTTGATTTTTTATTAGTCCTATCATAATGACAACAGAATGGTGATAATGGTTCTTTACCATTTTCATTACAATTTTATTAAATTCTAGTTGAATGACAATAGCAGAAACATCATATTAAATTGAACAAGACCAGCATTTTGTGGACTTAAGAAATTAATAAATTCAATAACACTAAAATTTAAAGTAATTTACAAGAATGACTGACTGCAAATACTTAATGCAATAACATATGACTTAAAAGAGTTCAAAATATACATAACTGAATAATAGTAGATTTATATGGAAATTTTAATTACTTCAAATTCAGTTAAGGTGTCTGATTGAATACATCTTAGATAATAATTAAAATCATAAACTTTACTGTATTCCTATTTGGGAAGTATTTTATTTTTTTATTTTTTTGGTTATTTAATCAAAGCGTTCTGATATATATTTATTTGTTATTTATGTTCTTTGTTTGGGATTATGTAGTATACAAAAGAAATAGTTTATTTCGTAAAGTATAAGACTAGGACTCACGTTGATACACATGTGACTAAATTGTCAATGACTGATACAAACATTCAAATTTTAATTAGCCACCCCTGCATATGTCAAATATTGTTTAAACTCTCCAAATTTTTAAGACACTCGAGATGTAGTTAATATATTCATTCTCTTATCATAATCAATATCATTTTTACATATATACTAGAACATGATGCACGCGCCAGCACAAAATTAATTTTTTTTTTTTTTTTTACAAATTCTTTAGTAATTTTTTAGAACAGATAAATATAGGTTATTTAGATGTTTTAAGGTTTCTACAAACTTCTCCGAACCCGGAAGAATCCGACTCTAATCCCATCCAGAAATTTATAATATTCGAACAGAGTTTAATTTTCAAATCTTAAAACCCGATATCCAAAAAATCGATATGTATCTAAAACTGTACCTGAATGCCAATGTTTAATTAATTATGTAACCAAATAGTATTTCCTCGTTAACCGGTTTGAATTTTTGTATTAGTGCAGAAATTTCATTCAAATATGTGAACTTATTATGGTTAAAACGTTAAATAAATGACGTTGAATTATTATATGGTAAATACAATTAATTAATGAAGTAATTTGAAAGAGTGAAAATAGGAATGCAA
Organism: Brassica carinata; assembly: GCA_016771965.1. NCBI lineage: Eukaryota > Viridiplantae > Streptophyta > Magnoliopsida > Brassicales > Brassicaceae > Brassica > Brassica carinata. The sequence goes on from CM028690.1 coordinate 50,042,832, forward strand.
CCAGACACAGTTTGTGGTCATTCTTCTGCCCTGTCCTACTTATGAAGAAGCCTTATCCTACCTATAAACTCAATGTTTTCTCCTCAAAGATTGCTGATTAATATATAAATGTAATGACCAGATTATGTATGTACTTCGCTTCTTGAATTTGTTGCTGGAAATATTATATTTATATAAATGGCCAGATTAATGTAATCATAATGCATTGCATTTTATTTAGTATTCAATATTAGTACATAAGTTGTTTCATTAGTCCCAGACGGTGGTTTCATTTCATCTTTGCTCAGTAAGTAGAAACAGGGACAGACTCAAATTGGCAAGAGCCATGACCTATCATCAAATAATGAGAAAATCAGACAGTGATTGTTCTTCATATAGATTTATTAAATGAGGTTAGATAATTAAAAAAACAACATGGTGTATATAAAGTTGCTTACTAGGGTCGGTCTGGGTGATCACTGCAGCACCATGGAAATCACAAGAACCGCCTTGGTGCTTAAAATGCTGGTAGTAAGTATTGAAGACAACAGAGGCATGGTCCTTGATAGTGTTGGGCAAGAAGCAATTTTGGCCAAGCTGAATCCTGCTACAGTCTACTCCGCTCTGTTGACAAGTCCAAACTGCAGCTGCTTGTACCACTTGGTCCGATACCTTGCGATTGGCTACACACCATGGTCCGTTTTGCGCTAATGTTTATGAAAAGAAGATACATATGTCAATGTGTGAAATATCACATGTATGCAAGTGGATGTTACAATTATGTTTTACCTAAATTTTGAGGAAATGTTGGTGATATGAAAAGCAATACAGCAATGGTTATTTATATCAACATTTTTATCTTCACAAAATGCAAGTAGGAACGTTTGAAAGCTTAAGAATGGTTCTAAGTTGAGTATTTTACGGTGTTTCTAGAGAACCTGTTTTAAGGACAAGGTAAAACAATTCACTATTGATGTGTAACTGTTATCAACTGCCAAATCCCTTAGGTGAATAATTATTATTGTGAAAATATCTAATTTTTTCCTCGATTGGATTTAAATCCTCCGGGATCATAAATATTAAGATAGTTAACATATAGAGACATCTCTCTAATATTATTTGAAAAGTCAGTTTCCTCCATGTCATGCTCACGTTATTTTTACAATGGTTAATTACGAAGTAACTTTTACATCTAATTATCATTATTAAAATCTATTTACCTTTTATTTTAGTAGTTTATGTTAATTAGAAGTTTCCTTTTCCAAATAACATATATAGTAAAAAGGAAACATCTATAAATTTTTAAGAAGAATTTTAAAGAAGCAAATATATTTATACATGATATCTTTAATAAGAAAAGGAAAGTTAACAATAATAATCTTGATATTAAGAAAATTATATTCCATTAAAATATAATCTTTAGCAAAGAAAAATATATTTTAAAGTAATAAAATATTTTCCTTAAATTTATCTATATGATAAAACAAACACATTTTCCTTAAATCTATCTTTTCCTCAAAACAAATCACCAAAATTGATATTTATTTTTAAATGTTAGGTAATTTTCTTATTAAAACTGATTTAACCATAAGCTTAAATAATTAATAAAATATTTTAAATTTCATAACTTTAGATACTTTAAATGATCTAAAATATTATACTTTGCACTATTAAAATAAAAAAATTTACTTAATATTAAGATTGATTTTTAATTTTATTTTTCTTTATATTTTAGGGGGGTAATATTTGAAATCCCCGAAGGTAGTAGGTACATTACCTGAGATTGTGGGTATGCAGATCAGAGCAAACACCATCAATGAAGATAGCAGAAGAGAAAAGGAATTCTTGATTGCCATTGGTTATATTTCTAGAAGATGCAATATTCTTTGTCGAAATATCTTTAGATCCCACTTTAGAACAAAACCTAAATAAAAAAATATTGAAAACTCAGTTTATATTTAGTAAACTAATAAAGTATTTTTCATAAATTTTACAAAAAAATAGTAAAATATTTTTAACAGATTTACCTTTTCTTATGATTTTAGTATACGGGAGAACAGGCTGCTTTTGTCTTGTGTGTGTTTATATAGATAATACATATACATCCCCATTTATTTAGAATTATTTGGTCAACATCCATATGTTTAGATTTAAAAGTTATTCTCCATTATGTAATGAAATATATTGAATGTGTTTCAAAATCTAAATAGATTTATTTGGACTAGGAGGATATTGACTTTTGAATAAAGAGAATATATATGATTTTAAAGGAATTAAAGTTTTTGGTTGAATTTTTATTAGTCCTATCATAATTACAACAGAATGGTGATAATGGTTCTTTACAATTTTCATTACAATTCTATTAAATTCTAGTTGAATGACAATAGCAGAAACATTATATTAAATTGAACAAGACCAGCATTTTGTGGACTTAAGAACTTAATAAATTCAATAACACTTAAACTTAAAGTAATTTCAAGAACGACTGACTGCAAATACTTAATGCAATAACATATGACTTAAAAAGAGTTCAAAATATACATAACTGAATAATAGTAGATTTATATGGAAATTTTAATTACTTCAAATTCAGTTAAGGTGTCTGATTGAATACATCTTAGATAATAATTTAAATCATAAACTTAACTGTATTCCTATTTGGGAAGTGTTTTTTTTTTGTTATTTAATCAAAGCGTTCTGATATATATTTATTTGTTATTTATGTTTGGGATTATGTAGTATACGAAAGCAATAGTTTATTTCCTAAAGTATAAGACTAGGACTCACATTGATACACATGTGACTAAATTTTCAATGACTGATACAAACATTCAAATTTTAATTAGCCACCCCTGCATATGTCAAATATTGTTTAAACTCTCCAAATTTTAAGACACTCGAGATGTACTTAATATCTTTATTCTCTTATCATAATCAATATCATTTTTACATGTATACTAGAACTTGAGGCACGCGCCCACACAAAATTAATTTTTTTTTAATCTATTTATTAATTATTTTGTAACTTTTTAGAACAGATAAATATAGGTTATTCAGATATTTTATGGTTTCTACAAACTTATCCGAACCCGGAAGAATCCGACTCTAATCCCATCCAAAAATTTATAATATTCGAACAGACTTTAATTTTAAAATCTTAAACCCGATATCCAAAAATCGACCAGATCCAAACTGCACTGAATGCCCATGTTTAATTAATTATGTAACCAAATAGTATTTCCTCGTTAACCGGTTTGAATTTTTTTATTAGTGCAGAAATTTCATTCAAATATGTGAAATTATTATGGTTAACACGTTAAATAAATAACGTCGAATTATTATATGGTAAATACAATTAATTAATGAAGTAATTTGAAAGAGTGAAAATAGGAATGCAACCAAACACAGTTTGTGGTCATTCTTCAGCCCTGTCCTACTTATGAAGAAGCCTTATCCTACGTATGAACTCAATGTTTTTTCCTCAAAGATTGCTGATTAATATATAAATGTAATGACCAGATTATGTATGTACTTCGCTTCTTGAATTTGTTGCTGGAAATATTATATTTATATATATATATATGGCCAGAATAATGTAATCATAATGCATTGCATTTTATTTAGTATTCAGTATTAGTACATAAGTTGTTTCATTAGTCCCAGACGGTGGTTTCATTTCATCTTTGCTCTGTAATTAGAAACAGGGATAGACTCAAATTGGCAAGAGCCATGACCTATCATCAAATAATGAGAAAATCAGACAGTGATTGTTCTTAATATAGATTTATTAAATGAGGTTAGATAATTTAAAAACAACATGGTGTAGATAAAGTTGCTTACTAGGGTCGGTCTGGGTGATCACTGCAGCACCATGGAAATCACAAGAACCGCCTTGGTGCTTAAAATGCTGGTAGTAAGTATTGAAGACAACGGAGGCATGGTCTTTGATAGTGTTGGGCAAGAAGCAATTTTGGCCAAGCTGAATCCTGCTACAGTCTACTCCGCTCTGTTGACAAGTCCAAACTGCAGCTGCTTGTACCACTTGGTCCGATACCTTGCGATTGGCTACACACCACGGTCCGTTTTGCGCTAATGTTTATGAAAAGAAGATACATATGTCAATCTGTGAAATATCACATGTATGCAAGTGGATGTTACAATTATGTTTTACCTAAATTTTGAGGAAATGTTGGTGATATGAAAAGCAATACAGCAATGGTTATTTTTATCAACATTTTTATCTTCACAAAATGCAAGTAGGAACGTTTGAAAGCTTAAGAATGGTTCTAAGTTGAGTATTTTACGGTGTTACTAGAGAACCTCTTTTAAGGACAAGGTAAAACAATTCGCTATTAATGTGTAACTGTTATCAACTGCCAAATCCCTTAGGTGAGTAATTATTATTGTGAAAATATCTAATTTTTTTCCTCGATTGGATTTAAATCCTCTGGGATCATAAGTATTAAGATAGTTAACCTATAGAGACATCTCTCTAATATTATTTGAAAAGTTAGTTTCCTCCATGTTATGCTCACGTTAGTTTTCACAATGGTTAATTACGGAAGTAACTTTTACATCTATTTGTGATTATTAAAATATATTTTACCTTTTTACTTTAGTAGTTTATGTTAACTAGAAGTTTCCTTTTTTCAAATAACATATATAGTAAAAAAGGAAACACCTATAAATTTTTAAAAAGAATTTTAAAGAAGCAAATATATTTATACATGATATCTTTAATAAAAAAGGAAAGTTAACAATAATAATCTTGATATTAAGAAAATAATATTCCTTTAAAATATAATCTTTAGCAAACAAAAATATATTTTAAAGTTATAAAAATATTTTCCTTAAATTTATCTATATTATAAAACAGAAATATTTTCCTTAAATCTATCTTTTTCTCAAAACAAATCACCAAAATTGATATTTAATTTTTAAATGTTAGATAATTTTCTTATTAAAACTGATTTAACCATAAGCTTAAATAATTAATAAAAATTTTAATTGCATAACTTTATATACATTAAATGAACTAAAATATTATACTTTGCACTATTAAAATAAAAAATTACTTAATATTAAGATTGATTTTTAATTTTATTTTTCTTTATATTTTACGGGGGTCATATTTGAAATCCCCGAAGGTAGTAGGTACATTACCTGAGATTGTGGGTATGCAGATCAGAGCAAACACCATCAATGAAGATAGCAGAAGAGAAACTGAATTCTTGATTGCCATTGGTTATATTTCTAGAAGATGCAATATTCTTTGTCGAAATATCTTTAGATCCCACTTTAGAACAAAACCTAAATAATAAAAATTGAAAACTCAGTTTATATTTAGTAAACCAAAAAAGTATTTTTGAAAAATTTTACAAAAAAATAGTAAAATATTTTTAACAGATTTACCTTTTTCTTCTGAATTTAGTATACGTGAGAACAGGTTGCTTTTGTCTTGTGTGTGTTTATATAGATAATACATATACGTCCCCATTTATTTAGAATTATTTGGTCAACATCCATATGTTTAGATTTAAAATTTATTCTCTATTATGTAATGAATTATAATGAATGAGTTTCAAAAACTAAATAGATTTATTTGGACTAGGAGGGATATCGACTTATTGAATAAAGAGAATATAAATGATTTTAAAGGAATTAAAGTTTTTGGTTGATTTTTATTAGTCCTATCATAATGACAACAGAATGGTGATAATGGTTCTTTACCATTTTCATTACAATTTTATTAAATTCTAGTTGAATGACAATAGCAGAAACATTATATTAAATTGAACAAGACCAGCATTTTGTGGACTTAAGAAATTAATAAATTCAATAACACTAAAATTTAAAGTAATTTACAAGAATGACTGACTGCAAATACTTAATGCAATAACATATGACTTAAAAGAGTTCAAAATATACATAACTGAATAATAGTAGATTTATATGGAAATTTTAATTACTTCAAATTCAGTTAAGGTGTCTGATTGAATACATCTTAGATAATAATTAAAATCATAAACTTTACTGTATTCCTATTTGGGAAGTATTTTATTTTTATTTTTTGGTTATTTAATCAAAGCGTTCTGATATATATTTATTTGTTATTTATGTTCTTTGTTTGGGATTATGTAGTATACAAAAGAAATAGTTTATTTCGTAAAGTATAAGACTAGGACTCACGTTGATACACATGTGACTAAATTGTCAATGCCTGATACAACATTCAAATTTTAATTAGCCACCCCAGCATATGTCAAATATTGTTTAAACTCTCCAAATTTTTAAGACAGAGATGTGGTTAATATCTTCATTCTCTTATCATAATCAATATCATTTTTAAATATATACTAGAACTTGATCTACACACCCGCACAGAAGTAGATTTTTTTTATCTTCTTATAAATTCTTTAGTAACTTTTTAAAACAGATAAATATAGGCTACTTAGATGTTTTAAGGTTTCTACAAAATTATCCAAACCCGGAAGAATCCGACTCTAATCCCATCCAAAATTTATAATATCGAACAGAGTTTAATTTTAAAATATTAAAACCCGATATCCAAAAAATCGATCTGTATCTGAAACTGTACCTGAATGCCCATGTTTAATTAATTATGTAACCAAATAGTATTTCCTCGTTAACCGGTTTGAATATTTGTATTAGTGCAGAAATTTCATTCAAATATGTGAAATTATTATGGTTAACATGTTGAATAAATGACGTCGAATTATTATATGGTAAATACAATTAATTAATAAAGTAATTTGAAAGAGTGAAAATAGGAATGCAACCAGACACAGTTTGTGGTCATTCTTCTGCCCTGTCCTACTTATGAAGAAACCTTATCCTACGTATGAACTCAATGTTTTCTCCTCAAAGATTGCTGATTAATATATAAATGTAATGACCAGATTATGTATGTGCTTCGCTTGTTGAATTTGTTGCTGGAAATATTATATATATATATAGATAAATGGCCAAATTAATGTAATCATAATGCATTGCATTTTATTTAGTATTCAGTATTAGTACATAAGTTGTTTCATTAGTCCCAAAAGGTGGTTTCATTTCATCTTTTTTGCTCTGTACTTAGAAACAGGGACAGACTCAAATTGGCAAGAGCCATGACCTATCATCAAATAATGAGAAAATCAGACAGTGATTGTTCTTGATATAGATTTATTAAATGAGGTTATATAATTAAAAACAACATGGTGTAGATAAAGTTGCTTACTAGGGTCGGTCTGGGTGATCACTGCAGCACCATGGAAATCACAAGAACCGCCTTGGTGCTTAAAATGCTGGTAGTAAGTATTGAAGACAACAAAGGCATGGTCCTTGATAGTGTTGGGCAAGAAGCAATTTTGGCCAAGCTGAATCCTGCTACAGTCTGCTCCGCTCTGTTGACAAGTCCAAACTGCAGCTGCTTGTACCACTTGGTCCGATACCTTGCGATTGGCTACACACCACGGTCCGTTTTGTGCTAATGTTTATGAAAAGAAGATACATATGTCAATGTGTGAAATATCACATGTATGCAAGTGGATGTTACAATTATGTTTTACCTAAATTTTGAGGAAATGTTGGTGATATGAAAAGCAATACAGCAACGGTTATTTTTATCAACATTTTTATCTTCACAAAATGCAAGTAGGAACGTTTGAAAGCTTAAGAATGGTTCTAAGTTGAGTATTTTACGGTGTTTCATATTTGAAACCTCCCCTATGTAGTAGTTACATTACCTGAGATTGTGGGTATGCAGATCAGAGCAAACACCATCAATGAAGATAGTAGAAGAGAAAAGGAATTCTTGATACTAATATCTTTAATAAAAAAAGGAAAGTTAACAATAATAATCTTGATATTAAGAAAATATTATTCCTTTAAAATATAATCTTTAGCAAACAAAAATATATTTTAAAGTTATAAAAATATTTTCCTTAAATTTATCTATATTATAAAACAGAAATATTTTCCTTAAATCTATCTTTTTTCTCAAAACAAATCACCAAAATTGATATTTATTTTTAAATGTTAGATAATTATCTTATTAAAACTGATTTAACCATAAGCTTAAATAATTAATAAAAAATTTTAATTGCATAACTTTATATACTTTAAATGAACTAAAATATTATACTTTGCACTATTAAAATAAAAAATTTACTTAATATTAAGATTGATTTTTATTTTTATTTTTCTTTATATTTTAGGGGTCATATTTGAAATCCCTAAGGTAGTAGGTACATTACCTGAGATTGTGGGTATGCAGATCAGAGCAAACACCATCAATGAAGATAGCAGAAGAGAAAAGGAATTCATGATTGCCATTGGTTATATTTCTAGAAGATGCAATATTCTTTGTCGAAATATCTTTAGATCCCACTATAGAACAAAACCTAAATAAAAAAATTGAAAACTCAGTTTATAACTAGTAAACCAAAAAGTAATTTTTCATAAATTTTAACAGATTTACCTTTTTCTTCTGAATTTAGTATACGGGAGAACATATTACTTTTGTCTTGTGTGTGTTTATATAGATAATATATATACGTCCCCATTTATTTAGAATTATTTGGTTAACATCCATATGTTAAGATTTAAAAGTTATTCTCTATTATGTAATGAATTATAATGAATGAGTTTCAAAACTAAATAGATTTATTTGGACTAGGAGGGATATCGACTTATTGAATAAAGAGAATATAAATGATTTTAAAGGAATTAAAGTTTTGGTTGAATTTTTATTAGTCCTATCATAATGACAACAGAAAGGTGATAATTGGTTCTTTACCATTTTCATTACAATTCTATTAAATTCTTGTTGAATGATAATAGCAGAAACATTATATTAAATTGAACAAGACCAGCATTTTGTGGACTTAAGAAATTAATAAATTCAATAACACTAAAACTTAAAGTAATTTACAAGAATGACTGACTGCAAATACTTAATGCAATAACATATGACTTAAAAAGAGTTCAAAATATACATAACTGAATAATAGTAGATTTATATGGAAATTTTAATTTCTTCAAATTCAGTTAAGGTGTCTGATTGAATACATCTTAACCCGGAAGATTGCTGATTAATATATAAATGTAATGATCAGATTATGTATGTACTTCGCTTGTTGAATTTGTTGCTGGAAATATTATTTATATAAATGGCCAGATTAATGTAATCATAATGCATTGCATTTTATTTAGTATTCAATATTAGTACATAAGTTGTTTCATTAGTCCCAGACGATGGTTTTATTTCATCTTGCTCTGTAAGTAGAAACAGGGACAGACTCAAATTGGCAAGAGCCATGACCTATCATCAAATAATGAGAAAATCAGACAGTGATTGTTCTTCATATAGATTTAGTAAATGATGTTAGATAATTAAAAACAACATGGTGTATATAAAGTTGCTTACTAGGGTCGGTCTGGGTGATCACTGCAGCACCATGGAAATCACAAGAACCGCCTTGGTGCTTAAAATGCTGGTAGTAAGTATTGAAGACAACAGAGGCATGGTCCTTGATAGTGTTGGGCAAGAAGCAATTTTGGCCAAGCTGAATCCTGCTACAGTCTGATCCGCTCTGTTGACAAGTCCAAACTGCAGCTGCTTGTACCACTTGGTCCGATACCTTGCGATTGGCTACACACCATGGTCCGTTTTGCTAATGTTTATGAAAAGAAGATACATATGTCAATGTGTAAAATATCACATGTATGCAACTGGATGTTACAATTATGTTTTACCTAAATTTTGAGGAAATGTTGGTGATATGAAAAGCAATACAGCAATGGTTATTTTTATCATCATTTTTATCTTCACAAAATGCAAGTAGGAACGTTTGAAAGCTTAAGAATGGTTCTAAGTTGAGTATTTTACGGTGTTTCATATTTGAAACCTCCCTAGGTAGTAGGTACATTACCTGAGATTGTGGGTATGCAGATCAGAGCAAACACCATCAATGAAGATAGTAGAAGAGAAAAGGAATTCTTTATTGTCATTGGTTATATTTCTAGAAGATGCAATATTCTTTGTCGGAATATCTTTAGATCCCACTATAGAACAAAACCTAAATAAAATATTGAAAACTCAGTTTATATTACTAAATCAAAAGGTATTTTTCATAAATTTTACAAAAAATAAAATATTTTTAACAGATTTACCTTTTCTTCTGAAATTCGTATATGGGAGAACAGTTTGCTTTGCTCTTGTGTGTGTTTATATAGATAATACATATACTTCACCATTTATTTAGAATTATTTGGTCAACATACATATGTTTAGATTTAAAAGTTATTCTCTATTATGTATTGAATTATAATGAATGAGTTTCCAAAACTAAATAGATTTATTTGGACTAGGAGGGGATATCAAATTATTGAATAAAGAGATTTTAAATGCTGTTAAAGAAATTAAAGTTTTGTTTGAATTTTTATTAGTCCTATCATAATGACAATAGAATGGTGATAACTGGTTCTTTACAATTTTCATTACAATTTTGTTGAATGACAATAGCAGAAACATTATATTAAATTGAACAAGACCAGCATTTTGTGGACTTAAGAAATTAATAAATTCAATAACACTAAAACTTAAAGTAATTTACAAGAATGACTGACTGCAAATACTTAATGCAATAACATATGACTTAAAAAGAGTTCAAAATAAACATAACTGAATAATAGTAGATTTATATGGAAATTTTAATTCCTTCAAATTCCGGTAAGGTGTCTGATTGAATACATCTTAGATTATAATTAAATCAAATATTTTTAATGTAGCTGAAATTTTTTTACTCTATTCCTATTTGGGAAGTGTTTATTTTTATTTTTGGTTATTTAATCAAAGCATTCCGATATATATATTTGTTATGTATGTTCTTTGTTTGGGATTATGTAGTATATGAAAGAAATAGTTTTTTCCTAATGTATAAGTCTAGGACTCACTTTGATACACATGTGACTAAATTGTGAATGACTGATACAAACATTCAAATTTTAATTAGCCACTCCTGCATCTGTCAAATATTTTCTAAACTCTCCAAAATTTTAAGACAGAGATGTTGTTAATATCTTCATTCTCTTATCATAATCAATATCATTTTTAAATATATACTAGAGAGTCAGTCGTTACTTCATTCGAGATAGAGGCTCTCATTTGGGCAGTGGAATGCATGAGGAATCTAAGATAGTTTTCTGTTACATTTGCAACGGATTGTTCTCGGTGAAGATGGTTTGGACCGAAAAATGGTCAGCCTTTGCATTATTTGGAAGACATAAAGTTCTTGAAGAGAAATTTCAACACTTCAGCTCATTCATATTCCACGGACGTAGAATTCAAGGTCGGACAGTCTCGCTCGCAGTGCAAGAAAGCAACCGTCGTTTGTCGTCCATATGGATGCGGAGCTACCAGTTTGGTTTGCAGAGTCTATATGAGTCTTTTTAAATTGCTAACATAAAAATAGGCTATTTAGATGTTTAAAGGTTTCTACAAACTTATCCGAACCCGGAATAATCCGATTTTAATCCCGTCCAAAAATTTATAATATTCGAATAGAGTTTAATTTTAAAATCCAAAAATTCGATACCCACAAAATTGATCTGTATCTGGAACTGTACCTGAATGCCCGTGTTTAATTAATTATGTAACCAAATAGTATTTCTTTGTTAACCGGTTTGAATTCTTTTAGGCAGCAATTTCATTCAAATATGTGAAATTATTATGGTTAACACGTTAATTAAATGATGTCGAACTATTATGGTAAATACAATTAATTAATGAAGTAGTTCGAAAGAGTGAAAATACGTATGAACTCAATGTTTTCTCCTCAAAGATTACTAATTAATATGTAAATGTAATGACCAGATTATTTTAGCTATGTACTTCGCTTGTTGAATTTGTTGGTGGAAATATTATTTATATAAATGGCCAGATTAATGTAATCATAATGTGCTGCATTTTATTTAGTATTCAGTATTAGTACATAAGTTGTTTCATTAGTCGCAGAAGGTGGTTTCATTTCATCTTTTTGCTCTGTACTTAGAAACAGGGACAGACTCAAATTGGCAAGAGCCATGACCTATCATCAAATAATGAGAAAATCAGACAGTGATTGTTCTTGATATAGATTTATTAAATGAGGTTATAATTAAAAAAAACAACATGGTGTAGATAAAGTTGCTTACTAGGGTCGGTCTGGGTGATCACTGCAGCACCATGGAAATCACAAGAACCGCCTTGGTGCTTAAAATGCTGATAGTAAGTATTGAAGACAACAAAGGCATGGTCCTTGATAGTGTCGGGCAAGAAGCAATTTTGGCCAAGCTGAATCCTGCTACAGTCTACTCCACTCTGTTGACAAGTCCAAACTGCAGCTGCTTGTACCACTTGGTCCGATACCTTGCGATTGGCTACACACCACGGTCCGTTTTGCGCTAATGTTTATGAAAAGAAGATACATATGTCAATCTGTGAAATATCACATGTATGCAAGTGGATGTTACAATTATGTTTTACCTAAATTTTGAGGAAATGTTGGTGATATGAAAAGCAATACAGCAATGGTTATTTTTATCAACATTTTTATCTTCACAAAATGCAAGTAGGAACGTTTGAAAGCTTAAGAATGGTTCTAAGTTGAGTATTTTACGGTGTTACTAGAGAACCTCTTTTAAGGACAAGGTAAAACAATTCGCTATTAATGTGTAACTGTTATCAACTGCCAAATCCCTTAGGTGAGTAATTATTATTGTGAAAATATCTAATTTTTTTCCTCGATTGGATTTAAATCCTCTGGGATCATAAGTATTAAGATAGTTAACCTATAGAGACATCTCTAATATTATTTGAAAAGTTAGTTTCCTCCATGTTATGCTCCGTTAGTTTTCACAATGGTTAATTACGGAAGTAACTTTTACATCTATTTGTGATTATTAAAATATATTTTAAAGTTATAAAAATATTTTCCTTAAATCTATCTTTTTCTCAAAACAAATCACCAAAATTGATATTTAATTTTTAAATGTTAGATAATTTTCTTATTAAAACTGATTTAACCATAAGCTTAAATAATTAATAAAAATTTTAAAGAAGCAAATATATTTATACATGATATCTTTAATAAAAAGGAAAGTTAACAATAATAATCTTGATATTAAGAAAATAATATTCCTTTAAAATATAATCTTTAGCAAACAAAAATATATTTTAAAGTTATAAAAATATTTTCCTTAAATTTATCTATATTATAAAACAGAAATATTTTCCTTAAATTTATCTATATTATAAAACAGAAATATTTTCCTTAAATCTATCTTTTTCTCAAAACAAATCACCAAAATTGATATTTAATTTTTAAATGTTAGATAATTTTCTTATTAAAACTGATTTAACCATAAGCTTAAATAATTAATAAAAATTTTAAAGAAGCAAATATATTTATACATGATATCTTTAATAAAAAGGAAAGTTAACAATAATAATCTTGATATTAAGAAAATAATATTCCTTTAAAATATAATCTTTAGCAAACAAAAATATATTTTAAAGTTATAAAAATATTTTCCTTAAATCTATCTTTTTCTCAAAACAAATCACCAAAATTGATATTTAATTTTTAAATGTTAGATAATTTTCTTATTAAAACTGATTTAACCATAAGCTTAAATAATTAATAAAAATTTTAATTGCATAACTTTATATACATTAAATGAACTAAAATATTATACTTTGCAGATCAATTGATGACACTTGTCGTGGGAGAGTTGTTAAAGGGTGAGGTCGTGGGTTCGTAGCACCAACAACCTAATATGGAGTTAGTGAGAACTCATAAGGAGGGTTGGGATCGATGCCTTGCAGGGCTGTGAGCTTGAGGTCTACGGGACGGTGGGTCCACGGGACAGGTCGTCACATAAAAATTGATTTTTATGTAACATCGAGTTGTGATATGAAAAGCAATACAGCAATGGTTATTTTTATCAACATTTTTATCTTCACAAAATGCAAGTAGGAACGTTTGAAAGCTTAAGAATGGTTCTAAGTTGAGTATTTTACGGTGTTACTAGAGAACCTCTTTTAAGGACAAGGTAAAACAATTCGCTATTAATGTGTAACTGTTATCAACTGCCAAATCCCTTAGGTGAGTAATTATTATTGTGAAAATATCTAATTTTTTTCCTCGATTGGATTTAAATCCTCTGGGATCATAAGTATTAAGATAGTTAACCTATAGAGACATCTCTCTAATATTATTTGAAAAGTTAGTTTCCTCCATGTTATGCTCCGTTAGTTTTCACAATGGTTAATTACGAAGTAACTTTTACATCTATTTGTGATTATTAAAATATATTTTAAAGTTATAAAAATATTTTCCTTAAATTTATCTATATTATAAAACAGAAATATTTTCCTTAAATTTATCTATATTATAAAACAGAAATATTTTCCTTAAATTTATCTATATTATAAAACAGAAATATTTTCCTTAAATCTATCTTTTTCTCAAAACAAATCACCAAAATTGATATTTAATTTTTAAATGTTAGATAATTAAAAACAACATGGTGTATATAAAGTTGCTTACTAGGGTCGGTCTGGGTGATCACTGCAGCACCATGGAAATCACAAGAACCGCCTTGGTGCTTAAAATGCTGATAGTAAGTATTGAAGACAACAGAGGCATGGTCCTTGATAGTGTTGGGCAAGAAGCAATTTTGGCCAAGCTGAATCCTGCTACAGTCTACTCCACTCTGTTGACAAGTCCAAACTGCAGCTGCTTGTACCACTTGGTCCGATACCTTGCGATTGGCTACACACCACGGTCCGTTTTGCGCTAATGTTTATGAAAAGAAGATACATATGTCAATCTGTGAAATATCACATGTATGCAAGTGGATGTTACAATTATGTTTTACCTAAATTTTGAGGAAATGTTGGTGATATGAAAAGACTTAAGAGAATTTATTTGGCTACATGTGTCATCAAAGTGCACTTACCTTTTGAAAGCAAATCCAGAAAACTCCGAGTTAAGCTGCTTGAGCTGGAGTAGTCAAAGATGGATGATTTATTGGAAAGATATCCACGATATTGTGCGAGGCCAAAGCACGAGGAAAGGTCATGTGGTGATTGCAGGTTAGTAAACAATAATTTGGACCTTGGGAAAATTAACGGACCAACCGCTGGAACAGGATGGGGTCCATGGGCGAAGCGGGCGTGGATGGCCCATTAGCTGTGGACAGTAAGAGCGTTATAGTATAAGTCTAGGACTCACTTTGATACACATGTGACTAAATTGTCAATGCCTGATACAACATTCAAATTTTAATTAGCCACCCCAGCATATGTCAAATATTGTTTAAACTCTCCAAATTTTTAAGACAGAGATGTGGTTAATATCTTCATTCTCTTATCATAATCAATATCATTTTTAAATATATACTAGAACTTGATCTACACACCCGCACAGAAGTAGATTTTTTTTATCTTCTTATAAATTCTTTAGTAACTTTTTAAAACAGATAAATATAGGCTACTTAGATGTTTTAAGGTTTCTACAAAATTATCCAAACCCGGAAGAATCCGACTCTAATCCCATCCAAAAATTTATAATATCCGAACAGAGTTTAATTTTAAAATATTAAAACCCGATATCCAAAAAATCGATCTGTATCTGAAACTGTACCTGAATGCCCATGTTTAATTAATTATGTAACCAAATAGTATTTCCTCGTTAACCGGTTTGAATATTTGTATTAGTGCAGAAATTTCATTCAAATATGTGAAATTATTATGGTTAACATGTTGAATAAATGACGTCGAATTATTATATGGTAAATACAATTAATTAATAAAGTAATTTGAAAGAGTGAAAATAGGAATGCAACCAGACACAGTTTGTGGTCATTCTTCTGCCCTGTCCTACTTATGAAGAAACCTTATCCTACGTATGAACTCAATGTTTTCTCCTCAAAGATTGCTGATTAATATATAAATGTAATGACCAGATTATGTATGTGCTTCGCTTGTTGAATTTGTTGCTGGAAATATTATATATATATATAGATAAATGGCCAAATTAATGTAATCATAATGCATTGCATTTTATTTAGTATTCAGTATTAGTACATAAGTTGTTTCATTAGTCCCAAAAGGTGGTTTCATTTCATCTTTTTTGCTCTGTACTTAGAAACAGGGACAGACTCAAATTGGCAAGAGCCATGACCTATCATCAAATAATGAGAAAATCAGACAGTGATTGTTCTTGATATAGATTTATTAAATGAGGTTATATAATTAAAAAAAACAACATGGTGTAGATAAAGTTGCTTACTAGGGTCGGTCTGGGTGATCACTGCAGCACCATGGAAATCACAAGAACCGCCTTGGTGCTTAAAATGCTGATAGTAAGTATTGAAGACAACAAAGGCATGGTCCTTGATAGTGTCGGGCAAGAAGCAATTTTGGCCAAGCTGAATCCTGCTACAGTCTGCTCCGCTCTGTTGACAAGTCCAAACTGCAGCTGCTTGTACCACTTGGTCCGATACCTTGCGATTGGCTACACACCACGGTCCGTTTTGTGCTAATGTTTATGAAAAGAAGATACATATGTCAATGTGTGAAATATCACATGTATGCAAGTGGATGTTACAATTATGTTTTACCTAAATTTTGAGGAAATGTTGGTGATATGAAAAGCAATACAGCAACGGTTATTTTTATCAACATTTTTATCTTCACAAAATGCAAGTAGGAACATTTGAAAGCTTAAAAATGGTTCTAAGTTGAGTATTTTACGGTGTTTCATATTTGAAACCTCCCCTATGTAGTAGTTACATTACCTGAGATTGTGGGTATGCAGATCAGAGCAAACACCATCAATGAAGATAGTAGAAGAGAAAAGGAATTCTTGATACTAATATCTTTAATAAAAAAAGGAAAGTTAACAATAATAATCTTGATATTAAGAAAATATTATTCCTTTAAAATATAATCTTTAGCAAACAAAAATATATTTTAAAGTTATAAAAATATTTTCCTTAAATTTATCTATATTATAAAACAGAAATATTTTCCTTAAATCTATCTTTTTTTCTCAAAAACAAATCACCAAAATTGATATTTATTTTTTAAATGTTAGATAATTATCTTATTAAAACTGATTTAACCATAAGCTTAAATAATTAATAAAAAATTTTAATTGCATAACTTTATATACTTTAAATGAACTAAAATATTATACTTTGCACTATTAAAATAAAAAAATTTACTTAATATTAAGATTGATTTTTATTTTTATTTTTCTTTATATTTTAGGGGGGTCATATTTGAAATCCCCTAAGGTAGTAGGTACATTAACTGAGATTGTGGGTATGCAGATCAGAGCAAACACCATCAATGAAGATAGCAGAAGAGAAAAGGAATTCATGATTGCCATTGGTTATATTTCTAGAAGATGCAATATTCTTTGTCGAAATATCTTTAGATCCCACTATAGAACAAAAACCTAAATAAAAAAAAATTGAAAACTCAGTTTATAACTAGTAAACCAAAAAAGTAATTTTTCATAAATTTTAACAGATTTACCTTTTTCTTCTGAATTTAGTATACGGGAGAACATATTACTTTTGTCTTGTGTGTGTTTATATAGATAATATATATACGTCCCCATTTATTTAGAATTATTTGGTTAACATCCATATGTTAAGATTTAAAAGTTATTCTCTATTATGTAATGAATTATAATGAATGAGTTTCAAAAACTAAATAGATTTATTTGGACTAGGAGGGGATATCGACTTATTGAATAAAGAGAATATAAATGATTTTAAAGGAATTAAAGTTTTTGGTTGAATTTTTATTAGTCCTATCATAATGACAACAGAAAGGTGATAATTGGTTCTTTACCATTTTCATTACAATTCTATTAAATTCTTGTTGAATGATAATAGCAGAAACATTATATTAAATTGAACAAGACCAGCATTTTGTGGACTTAAGAAATTAATAAATTCAATAACACTAAAACTTAAAGTAATTTACAAGAATGACTGACTGCAAATACTTAATGCGATAACATATGACTTAAAAAGAGTTCAAAATATACATAACTGAATAATAGTAGATTTATATGGAAATTTTAATTTCTTCAAATTCAGTTAAGGTGTCTGATTGAATACATCTTAACCCGGAAGATTGCTGATTAATATATAAATGTAATGATCAGATTATGTATGTACTTCGCTTGTTGAATTTGTTGCTGGAAATATTATTTATATAAATGGCCAGATTAATGTAATCATAATGCATTGCATTTTATTTAGTATTCAATATTAGTACATAAGTTGTTTCATTAGTCCCAGACGATGGTTTTATTTCATCTTGCTCTGTAAGTAGAAACAGGGACAGACTCAAATTGGCAAGAGCCATGACCTATCATCAAATAATGAGAAAATCAGACAGTGATTGTTCTTCATATAGATTTAGTAAATGATGTTAGATAATTAAAAAAACAACATGGTGTATATAAAGTTGCTTACTAGGGTCGGTCTGGGTGATCACTGCAGCACCATGGAAATCACAAGAACCGCCTTGGTGCTTAAAATGCTGGTAGTAAGTATTGAAGACAACAGAGGCATGGTCCTTGATAGTGTTGGGCAAGAAGCAATTTTGGCCAAGCTGAATCCTGCTACAGTCTACTCCACTCTGTTGACAAGTCCAAACTGCAGCTGCTTGTACCACTTGGTCCGATACCTTGCGATTGGCTACACACCATGGTCCGTTTTGCGCTAATGTTTATGAAAAGAAGATACATATGTCAATGTGTAAAATATCACATGTATGCAACTGGATGTTACAATTATGTTTTACCTAAATTTTGAGGAAATGTTGGTGATATGAAAAGCAATACAGCAATGGTTATTTTTATCATCATTTTTATCTTCACAAAATGCAAGTAGGAACGTTTGAAAGCTTAAGAATGGTTCTAAGTTGAGTATTTTACGGTGTTTCATATTTGAAACCTCCCCTAGGTAGTAGGTACATTACCTGAGATTGTGGGTATGCAGATCAGAGCAAACACCATCAATGAAGATAGTAGAAGAGAAAAGGAATTCTTTATTGTCATTGGTTATATTTCTAGAAGATGCAATATTCTTTGTCGGAATATCTTTAGATCCCACTATAGAACAAAAACCTAAATAAAATATTGAAAACTCAGTTTATATTACTAAATCAAAAGGTATTTTTCATAAATTTTACAAAAAAATAAAATATTTTTAACAGATTTACCTTTTCTTCTGAAATTCGTATATGGGAGAACAGTTTGCTTTGCTCTTGTGTGTGTTTATATAGATAATACATATACTTCACCATTTATTTAGAATTATTTGGTCAACATACATATGTTTAGATTTAAAAGTTATTCTCTATTATGTATTGAATTATAATGAATGAGTTTCCAAAACTAAATAGATTTATTTGGACTAGGAGGGATATCAAATTATTGAATAAAGAGATTTTAAATGCTGTTAAAGAAATTAAAGTTTTGTTTGAATTTTTATTAGTCCTATCATAATGACAATAGAATGGTGATAACTGGTTCTTTACAATTTTCATTACAATTTTGTTGAATGACAATAGCAGAAACATTATATTAAATTGAACAAGACCAGCATTTTGTGGACTTAAGAAATTAATAAATTCAATAACACTAAAACTTAAAGTAATTTACAAGAATGACTGACTGCAAATACTTAATGCAATAACATATGACTTAAAAAGAGTTCAAAATAAACATAACTGAATAATAGTAGATTTATATGGAAATTTTAATTTCTTCAAATTCAGTTAAGGTGTCTGATTGAATACATCTTAACCCGGAAGATTGCTGATTAATATATAAATGTAATGATCAGATTATGTATGTACTTCGCTTGTTGAATTTGTTGCTGGAAATATTATTTATATAAATGGCCAGATTAATGTAATCATAATGCATTGCATTTTATTTAGTATTCAATATTAGTACATAAGTTGTTTCATTAGTCCCAGACGATGGTTTTATTTCATCTTGCTCTGTAAGTAGAAACAGGGACAGACTCAAATTGGCAAGAGCCATGACCTATCATCAAATAATGAGAAAATCAGACAGTGATTGTTCTTCATATAGATTTAGTAAATGATGTTAGATAATTAAAAACAACATGGTGTATATAAAGTTGCTTACTAGGGTCGGTCTGGGTGATCACTGCAGCACCATGGAAATCACAAGAACCGCCTTGGTGCTTAAAATGCTGGTAGTAAGTATTGAAGACAACAGAGGCATGGTCCTTGATAGTGTTGGGCAAGAAGCAATTTTGGCCAAGCTGAATCCTGCTACAGTCTACTCCACTCTGTTGACAAGTCCAAACTGCAGCTGCTTGTACCACTTGGTCCGATACCTTGCGATTGGCTACACACCATGGTCCGTTTTAGCTAATGTTTATGAAAAGAAGATACATATGTCAATGTGTAAAATATCACATGTATGCAACTGGATGTTACAATTATGTTTTACCTAAATTTTGAGGAAATGTTGGTGATATGAAAAGCAATACAGCAATGGTTATTTTTATCATCATTTTTATCTTCACAAAATGCAAGTAGGAACGTTTGAAAGCTTAAGAATGGTTCTAAGTTGAGTATTTTACGGTGTTTCATATTTGAAACCTCCCCTAGGTAGTAGGTACATTACCTGAGATTGTGGGTATGCAGATCAGAGCAAACACCATCAATGAAGATAGTAGAAGAGAAAAGGAATTCTTTATTGTCATTGGTTATATTTCTAGAAGATGCAATATTCTTTGTCGGAATATCTTTAGATCCCACTATAGAACAAAAACCTAAATAAAATATTGAAAACTCAGTTTATATTACTAAATCAAAAGGTATTTTTCATAAATTTTACAAAAAAAATAAAATATTTTTAACAGATTTACCCTTTTCTTCTGAAATTCGTATATGGGAGAACAGTTTGCTTTGCTCTTGTGTGTGTTTATATAGATAATACATATACTTCACCATTTATTTAGAATTATTTGGTCAACATACATATGTTTAGATTTAAAAGTTATTCTCTATTATGTATTGAATTATAATGAATGAGTTTCCAAAACTAAATAGATTTATTTGGACTAGGAGGGGATATCAAATTATTGAATAAAGAGATTTTAAATGCTGTTAAAGAAATTAAAGTTTTTGTTTGAATTTTTATTAGTCCTATCATAATGACAATAGAATGGTGATAACTGGTTCTTTACAATTTTCATTACAATTTTGTTGAATGACAATAGCAGAAACATTATATTAAATTGAACAAGACCAGCATTTTGTTGACTTAAGAAATTAATAAATTCAATAAAACTAAAATTTATTGTAATTTACAAGAATGACTGACTGCAAATACTTAATGCAATAACATATGACTTAAAAAGAGTTCAAAATATACATAACTGAATAATAGTAGATTTATATGGAAATTTTAATTACTTCAAATTCAGTTAAGGTGTCTGATTGAATACATCTTAGATAATAATTAAAATCATAAACTTTACTGTATTCGTATTTGGGAAGTATTTTATTTTTTTATTTTTTTGGTTATTTAATCAAAGCGTTCTGATATATATTTATTTGTTATTTATGTTCTTTGTTTGGGATTATGTAGTATACGAAAGAAATAGTTTATTTCCTAAAGTATAAGACTAGGACTCACGTTGATACACATGTGACTAAATTTTCAATGACTGATACACACATTCAAATTTTAATTAGCCACCCTGCATATGTCAAATATTGTTTAAACTCTCCAAAATTTTAAGACACTCGAGATGTAGTTAATATCTTCATTCTCTTATCATAATCAATATCATTTTTACATATATACTAGAACCTGATGCAGCGCTGCACAAAATTAGTTTTTTTTAATCTTTTTATAAATTATTTAGTAACATTTTAGAACAGATAAATATAGGTTATTTAGATGTTTTAAGGTTTCTTCAAACTTATCGAACCGGAAGAATCGAATCTAATCCCATCCAAAAATTTATAATATTGAACAGAGTTTAATTTTAAAATCTTAAAACACGATATCAAAAAATCGTCGTATCTGAACTGTACCTTAATGCCCATGTTTAATTAATTATGTAACCAAATAGTATTTCCTCGTTACCGGTTTGAATTTTTGTATAAGTGCAGAAATTTCATTCAAATATGTGAAATTATTATGGTTAACCGCGTTAAATAAATGACGTTGAATTATTATATGGTAAATACAATTAATTAATGAAGTAATTTGAAAGAGTGAAAATAGGAATAACCAGACACCGCTTGTGGTCATTCTTCTGCCCTGTCCTACTTATGAAGAAGTCTTATCCTACATATGAACTCAATGTTTTCTCCTCAAAGATTGCTGATTAATATATAAATGTAATGACCAGATTATGTATGTACTTCGCTTCATGAATTTGTTGCTGGAAATATTATTTATATAAATGGCCAGATTAATGTAATCATAATGCATTGCATTTTATTTAGTATTCAATATTAGTACATAAGTTGTTTCATTAGTCCCAGACGGTGGTTTCATTTCATCTTTGCTCAGTAAGTAGAAACAGGGACAGACTCAAATTGGCAAGAGCCATGACCTATCATCAAATAATGATAAAATCAGACAGTGATTGTTCTTCATATAGATTTATTAAATGAGGTTAGATAATTAAAAAAACAACATGGTGTATATAAAGTTGCTTACTAGGGTCGGTCTGGGTGATCACTGCAGCACCATGGAAATCACAAGAACCGCCTTGGTGCTTAAAATGCTGGTAGTAAGTATTGAAGACAACAGAGGCATGGTCCTTGATAGTGTTGGGCAAGAAACAATTTTGGCCAAGCTGAATCCTGCTACAGTCTACTCCGCTCTGTTGACAAGTCCAAACTGCAGCTGCTTGTACCACTTGGTCCGATACCTTGATTGGCTACACACCATGGTCCGTTTTAGCTAATGTTTATGAAAAGAAGATACATATGTCAATGTGAAATATCACATGTATGCAAGTGGATGTTACAATTATGTTTTACCTAAATTTTGAGGAAATGTTGGTGATATGAAAAGCAATACAGCAATGGTTATTTATATCAACATTTTTATCTTCACAAAATGCAAGTAGGAACGTTTGAAAGCTTAAGAATGGTTCTAAGTTGAGTATTTTACGGTGTTTCTAGAGAACCTGTTTTAAGGACAAGGTAAAACAATTCACTATTGATGTGTAACTGTTATCAACTGCCAAATCCCTTAGGTGAATAATTATTATTGTGAAAATATCTAATTTTTTTCCTCGATTGGATTTAAATCCTCTGGGATCATAAATATTAAGATAGTTAACATATAGAGACATCTCTCTAATATTATTTGAAAAGTCACTTTCCTCCATGTTATGCTCCGTTAGTTTTTACAATGGTTAACTACGGAAGTAACTTTTACATCTAATTATGATTATTAAAATATATTTATCTTTTTATTTTAGTAGTTTATGTTAATTAGAAGTTTCATTTTTCCAAATAACATATATAGTAAAAAAGGAAACATCTATAAATTTTGAAAAGAATTTCAAAGAAGCAAATATATTTATACATGATATCTTTAATAAGAAAAGGAAAGTTAACAATAATAATCTTGATATTAAGAAAATAATATTCCTTTAAAATATAATCTTTAGCAAACAAAAATATATTTTAAAGTAATAAAAATATTTTCGTTAAATTTATCTATATTATAAAATAGAAATATTTTCCTTAGATATATCTTTTTTCTCAAAAACAAATCACCAAAATTGATATTTATTTTTTAAAATGTTAGATAATTTTCTTATTAAAACTGATTTAACCATAAGCTTAAATAATTAATAAAATATTTTAAATTTCATAACTTTAGATACTTTAAATGAACTAAAATATTATACTTTGCACTATTAAAATAAAAAATTACTTAATATTAAGATTGATTTTAATTTTATTTTTCTTTATATTTTACGGGGTCATATTTGAAATCGAAGGTAGTAGGTACATTACCTGAGATTGTGGGTATGCAGATCAGAGCAAACACCATCAATGAAGATAGCAGAAGAGAAACTGAATTCTTGATTGCCATTGGTTATATTTCTAGAAGATGCAATATTCTTTGTCGAAATATCTTTAGATCCCACTTTAGAACAAAAACCTAAATAATAAAAAATTGAAAACTCAGTTTATATTTAGTAAACCAAAAAAGTATTTTTGAAAAATTTTACAAAAAAATAGTAAAATATTTTTAACAGATTTACCTTTTCTTCTGAATTTAGTATACGTGAGAACAGGTTGCTTTTGTCTTGTGTGTGTTTATATAGATAATACATATACGTCCCCATTTATTTAGAATTATTTGGTCAACATCCATATGTTTAGATTTAAAATTTATTCTCTATTATGTAATGAATTATAATGAATGAGTTTCAAAAACTAAATAGATTATTTGGACTAGGAGGGGATATCGACTTATTGAATAAAGAGAATATAAATGATTTTAAAGGAATTAAAGTTTTTTGGTTGATTTTTTATTAGTCCTATCATAATGACAACAGAATGGTGATAATGGTTCTTTACCATTTTCATTACAATTTTATTAAATTCTAGTTGAATGACAATAGCAGAAACATCATATTAAATTGAACAAGACCAGCATTTTGTGGACTTAAGAAATTAATAAATTCAATAACACTAAAATTTAAAGTAATTTACAAGAATGACTGACTGCAAATACTTAATGCAATAACATATGACTTAAAAAGAGTTCAAAATATACATAACTGAATAATAGTAGATTTATATGGAAATTTTAATTACTTCAAATTCAGTTAAGGTGTCTGATTGAATACATCTTAGATAATAATTAAAATCATAAACTTTACTGTATTCCTATTTGGGAAGTATTTTATTTTTTATTTTTGGTTATTTAATCAAAGCGTTCTGATATATATTTATTTGTTATTTATGTTCTTTGTTTGGGATTATGTAGTATACAAAAGAAATAGTTTATTTCGTAAAGTATAAGACTAGGACTCACGTTGATACACATGTGACTAAATTGTCAATGACTGATACAAACATTCAAATTTTAATTAGCCACCCTGCATATGTCAAATATTGTTTAAACTCTCCAAATTTTTAAGACACTCGAGATGTAGTTAATATATTCATTCTCTTATCATAATCAATATCATTTTTACATATATACTAGAACATGATGCACGGCACAAAAATTAATTTTTTTTTTTTACAAATTCTTTAGTAATTTTTTAGAACAGATAAATATAGGTTATTTAGATGTTTTAAGGTTTCTACAAACTTCTCCGAACCCGGAAGAATCCGACTCTAATCCCATCCAGAAATTTATAATATTCGAACAGAGTTTAATTTTCAAATCTTAAAACCCGATATCCAAAAAATCGATATGTATCTAAAACTGTACCTGAATGCCAATGTTTAATTAATTATGTAACCAAATAGTATTTCCTCGTTAACCGGTTTGAATTTTTGTATTAGTGCAGAAATTTCATTCAAATATGTGAACTTATTATGGTTAAAGCGTTAAATAAATGACGTTGAATTATTATATGGTAAATACAATTAATTAATGAAGTAATTTGAAAGAGTGAAAATAGGAATGCAACCAGACACAGTTTGTGGTCATTCTTCTGCCCTGTCCTACTTATGAAGAAGCCTTATCCTACCTATAAACTCAATGTTTTCTCCTCAAAGATTGCTGATTAATATATAAATGTAATGACCAGATTATGTATGTACTTCGCTTCTTGAATTTGTTGCTGGAAATATTATATTTATATAAATGGCCAGATTAATGTAATCATAATGCATTGCATTTTATTTAGTATTCAATATTAGTACATAAGTTGTTTCATTAGTCCCAGACGGTGGTTTCATTTCATCTTTGCTCAGTAAGTAGAAACAGGGACAGACTCAAATTGGCAAGAGCCATGACCTATCATCAAATAATGAGAAAATCAGACAGTGATTGTTCTTCATATAGATTTATTAAATGAGGTTAGATAATTAAAAAAACAACATGGTGTATATAAAGTTGCTTACTAGGGTCGGTCTGGGTGATCACTGCAGCACCATGGAAATCACAAGAACCGCCTTGGTGCTTAAAATGCTGGTAGTAAGTATTGAAGACAACAGAGGCATGGTCCTTGATAGTGTTGGGCAAGAAGCAATTTTGGCCAAGCTGAATCCTGCTACAGTCTACTCCGCTCTGTTGACAAGTCCAAACTGCAGCTGCTTGTACCACTTGGTCCGATACCTTGCGATTGGCTACACACCATGGTCCGTTTTAGCTAATGTTTATGAAAAGAAGATACATATGTCAATGTGTGAAATATCACATGTATGCAAGTGGATGTTACAATTATGTTTTACCTAAATTTTGAGGAAATGTTGGTGATATGAAAAGCAATACAGCAATGGTTATTTATATCAACATTTTTATCTTCACAAAATGCAAGTAGGAACGTTTGAAAGCTTAAGAATGGTTCTAAGTTGAGTATTTTACGGTGTTTCTAGAGAACCTGTTTTAAGGACAAGGTAAAACAATTCACTATTGATGTGTAACTGTTATCAACTGCCAAATCCCTTAGGTGAATAATTATTATTGTGAAAATATCTAATTTTTTCCTCGATTGGATTTAAATCCTCGGGATCATAAATATTAAGATAGTTAACATATAGAGACATCTCTCTAATATTATTTGAAAAGTCAGTTTCCTCCATGTCATGCTCGTTATTTTTTTTACAATGGTTAATTACGAAGTAACTTTTACATCTAATTATCATTATTAAAATCTATTTACCTTTTATTTTAGTAGTTTATGTTAATTAGAAGTTTCCTTTTCCAAATAACATATATAGTAAAAAAGGAAACATCTATAAATTTTTAAGAAGAATTTTAAAGAAGCAAATATATTTATACATGATATCTTTAATAAGAAAAGGAAAGTTAACAATAATAATCTTGATATTAAGAAAATTATATTCCATTAAAATATAATCTTTAGCAAAGAAAATATATTTTAAAGTAATAAAAATATTTTCCTTAAATTTATCTATATGATAAAACAAACACATTTTCCTTAAATCTATCTTTTCCTCAAAAACAAATCACCAAAATTGATATTTATTTTTTAAATGTTAGGTAATTTTCTTATTAAAACTGATTTAACCATAAGCTTAAATAATTAATAAAATATTTTTAATTGCATAATTTTAGATACTTTAAATGATCTAAAATATTATACTTTGCACTATTAAAATAAAAAATTTACTTAATATTAAGATTTTTAATTTTATTTTTCTTTATATTTTAGGGGGTAATATTTGAAATCCCCGAAGGTAGTAGGTACATTACCTGAGATTGTGGGTATGCAGATCAGAGCAAACACCATCAATGAAGATAGCAGAAGAGAAAAGGAATTCTTGATTGCCATTGGTTATATTTCTAGAAGATGCAATATCCTTTGTCGAAATATCTTTAGATCCTATAGAACAAAACCTAAATAAAAAAATATTGAAAACTCAGTTTATATTTAGTAAACTAATAAAGTATTTTTCATAAATTTTACAAAAAATAGTAAAATAATTTTTTAACAGATTTACCTTTTCTTCTGAAATTCGTATATGGGAGAACAGTTTGCTTTGCTCTTGTGTGTGTTTATATAGATAATACATATACTTCACCATTTATTTAGAATTATTTGGTCAACATACATATGTTTAGATTTAAAAGTTATTCTCTATTATGTATTGAATTATAATGAATGAGTTTCCAAAACTAAATAGATTTATTTGGACTAGGAGGGATATCAAATTATTGAATAAAGAGATTTTAAATGCTGTTAAAGAAATTAAAGTTTTGTTTGAATTTTTATTAGTCCTATCATAATGACAATAGAATGGTGATAACTGGTTCTTTACAATTTTCATTACAATTTTGTTGAATGACAATAGCAGAAACATTATATTAAATTGAACAAGACCAGCATTTTGTGGACTTAAGAAATTAATAAATTCAATAACACTAAAACTTAAAGTAATTTACAAGAATGACTGACTGCAAATACTTAATGCAATAACATATGACTTAAAAAGAGTTCAAAATAAACATAACTGAATAATAGTAGATTTATATGGAAATTTTAATTCCTTCAAATTCCGGTAAGGTGTCTGATTGAATACATCTTAGATTATAATTAAATCAAATATTTTTAATGTAGCTGAAATTTTTTTACTCTATTCCTATTTGGGAAGTGTTTATTTTTATTTTTGGTTATTTAATCAAAGCATTCCGATATATATATTTGTTATGTATGTTCTTTGTTTGGGATTATGTAGTATATGAAAGAAATAGTTTTTTTCCTAATGTATAAGACTAGGACTCACGTTGATACCCATGTGACTAAATTGTGAATGACTGATACAAACATTCAAATTTTAATTAGCCACTCCTGCATCTGTCAAATATTTTCTAAACTCTCCAAAATTTTAAGACAGAGATGTTGTTAATATCTTCATTCTCTTATCATAATCCATATCATTTTTAAATATATACTAGAGAGTCAGTCGTTACTTCATTCGAGATAGAGGCTCTCATTTGGGCAGTGGAATGCATGAGGAATCTAAGATAGTTTTCTGCTACATTTGCAACGGATTGTTCTCACATGAAGATGGTTTCGACAGAAAAATGGTCAGCCTTTGCATTATTTGGAAGACATAAAGTTCTTGAAGAGAAATTTCAACACTTCAGAGCTCATTCATATTCCACGGACGAATTCAAGGTCGGACAGTCTCGCCAAGCAAGTAAGAAAGCCGCCGCTTGTCGTCCATATGGATGAGCTACCAGTTTGGTTTGGTGAGTCTATATGAGTCTTTTAAATTGCTAACATAAAAATAGGCTATTTAGATGTTTAAAGGTTTCTACAAACTTATCCGAACCGGAAGAATCCGATCTAATCCCATCCAAAAATTTATAATATTGAACAGACTTTAATTTTAAAATCTTAAACCCGATATCCAAAAATCGATCAGTATCTGAAACTGCACGAATGCCCATGTTTAATTAATTATGTAACCAAATAGTATTTCCTCGTTAACCGGTTTGAATTTTTTTATTAGTGCAGAAATTTCATTCAAATATGTGAAATTATTATGGTTAACACGTTAAATAAATAACGTCGAATTATTATATGGTAAATACAATTAATTAATGAAGTAATTTGAAAGAGTGAAAATAGGAATGCAACCAAACACAGTTTGTGGTCATTCTTCAGCCCTGTCCTACTTATGAAGAAGCCTTATCCTACGTATGAACTCAATGTTTTTTCCTCAAAGATTGCTGATTAATATATAAATGTAATAACCAGATTATGTATGTACTTCGCTTCTTGAATTTGTTGCTGGAAATATTATATTTATATATATATATATGGCCAGAATAATGTAATCATAATGCATTGCATTTTATTTAGTATTCAGTATTAGTACATAAGTTGTTTCATTAGTCCCAGACGGTGGTTTCATTTCATCTTTGCTCTGTAATTAGAAACAGGGATAGACTCAAATTGGCAAGAGCCATGACCTATCATCAAATAATGAGAAAATCAGACAGTGATTGTTCTTAATATAGATTTATTAAATGAGGTTAGATAATTTAAAAAAACAACATGGTGTAGATAAAGTTGCTTACTAGGGTCGGTCTGGGTGATCACTGCAGCACCATGGAAATCACAAGAACCGCCTTGGTGCTTAAAATGCTGGTAGTAAGTATTGAAGACAACGGAGGCATGGTCTTTGATAGTGTTGGGCAAGAAGCAATTTTGGCCAAGCTGAATCCTGCTACAGTCTGATCCGCTCTGTTGACAAGTCCAAACTGCAGCTGCTTGTACCACTTGGTCCGATACCTTGCGATTGGCTACACACCACGGTCCGTTTTGCGCTAATGTTTATGAAAAGAAGATACATATGTCAATCTGTGAAATATCACATGTATGCAAGTGGATGTTACAATTATGTTTTACCTAAATTTTGAGGAAATGTTGGTGATATGAAAAGCAATACAGCAATGGTTATTTTTATCAACATTTTTATCTTCACAAAATGCAAGTAGGAACGTTTGAAAGCTTAAGAATGGTTCTAAGTTGAGTATTTTACGGTGTTACTAGAGAACCTCTTTTAAGGACAAGGTAAAACAATTCGCTATTAATGTGTAACTGTTATCAACTGCCAAATCCCTTAGGTGAGTAATTATTATTGTGAAAATATCTAATTTTTTCCTCGATTGGATTTAAATCCTCTGGGATCATAAGTATTAAGATAGTTAACCTATAGAGACATCTCTCTAATATTATTTGAAAAGTTAGTTTCCTCCATGTTATGCTCCGTTAGTTTTCACAATGGTTAATTACGAAGTAACTTTTACATCTATTTGTGATTATTAAAATATATTTTACCTTTTACTTTAGTAGTTTATGTTAACTAGAAGTTTCCTTTTTCAAATAACATATATAGTAAAAACACCTATAAATTTTAAAAATTTTAAAGAAGCAAATATATTTATACATGATATCTTTAATAAAAAGGAAAGTTAACAATAATAATCTTGATATTAAGAAAATAATATTCCTTTAAAATATAATCTTTAGCAAACAAAAATATATTTTAAAGTTATAAAAATATTTTCCTTAAATTTATCTATATTATAAAACAGAAATATTTTCCTTAAATCTATCTTTTTTCTCAAAACAAATCACCAAAATTGATATTTAATTTTTAAATGTTAGATAATTTTCTTATTAAAACTGATTTAACCATAAGCTTAAATAATTAATAAAAATTTTAATTGCATAACTTTATATACATTAAATGAACTAAAATATTATACTTTGAGATCAATTGATGATGACTTGTCGTGGGAGAGTTGTTAAAGGGTGAGGTCGTGGGTTGGTAACAACCTAATTATGGAGTTAGTGAGAACTCATAAGGGAGGGTTGGGATCGATGCCTTCAGGGCTGTGAGCTTGAGGTCGGGACGGTGGGTCCGGGGACAGTCGTCACATAAAAATTGATTTTTATGTAACATCGAAGTTGTGATATGTGAAAAGACTTAAGAGAATTTATTTGGCTACATGTGTCATCAAAGTGCACTTACCTTTTAGAAAGCAAATCCGAGAGAAAGCTCCGGTGGATGATTATGAATCAGATGTAGGGCGTGTGGTGGATGGTTAGTAAACAATAATTGGACCTTGGTTAGTCAAGACAGAATCAGGACTCTGTGTCAATCTTATAGTAGTCTAGTCACTTTGATACACATGTGACTAAATTGTCAATGACTGATACAAACATTCAAATTTTAATTAGCCACCCCTGCATATGTCAAATATTGTTTAAACTCTCCAAATTTTTAAGACACTCGAGATGTAGTTAATATCTTCATTCTCTTATCATAATCAAAATTATTTTTACATATATACTAGAACTTGATGCACGCCAGCACAAAATTAGTTTTTTAATCTTTTAATAAATTCTTTAGTAATTTTTAGAACAGATAAATATAGGTTATTTAGATGTTTTAAGGTTTCTACAAAATTATCCAAACCGGAAGAATCCGACTCTAATCCCATCCAAAATTTATAATATTCAACAGAGTTTAATTTTAAAATCTTAAAACCCGATATCCAAAAATCGATATGTATCTAAACTGTACCTGAATGCCCATGTTTAATTAATTATGTAACCAAATAGTATTTCCTCGTTAACCGGTTTGAATTTTTGTATTAGTGCAGAAATTTCATTCAAATATGTGAACTTATTATGGTTAACACGTTAAATAAATGACGTTGAATTATTATATGGTAAATACAATTAATTAATGAAGTAATTTGAAAGACTGAAAATAGGAATGCAACCAGACACAGTTTGTGGTCATTCTTCTGCCCTGTCCTACTTATGAAGAAGCCTTATCCTACGTATAAACTCAATGTTTTCTCCTCAAAGATTGCTGATTAATATATAAATGTAATGACCAGATTATGTATGTACTTCGCTTGTTGAATTTGTTGCTGGAAATATTATTTATATAAATGGCCAGATTAATGTAATCATAATGCATTGCATTTTATTTAGTATTCAGTATTAGTACATAAGTTGTTTCATTAGTCCCAGACAGTGGTTTCATTTCATCTTTGCTCTGTAATTAGAAACAGGGACAGACTCAAATTGGCAAGAGCCATGACCTATCATCAAATAATGAGAAAATCAGACAGTGATTGTACTTAACATAGATTTATTAAATGAGGTTAGATAATTAAAAAACAACATGGTGTAGATAAAGTTGCTTACTAGGGTCGGTCTGGGTGATCACTGCAGCACCATGGAAATCACAAGAACCGCCTTGGTGCTTAAAATGCTGGTAGTAAGTATTGAAGACAACAGAGGCATGGTCCTTGATAGTGTTGGGCAAGAAGCAATTTTGGCCAAGCTGAATCCTGCTACAGTCTACTCCGCTCTGTTGACAAGTCCAAACTGCAGCTGCTTGTACCACTTGGTCCGATACCTTGCGATTGGCTACACACCATGGTCCGTTTTGCGCTAATGTTTATGAAAAGAAGATACATATGTCAATGTGTGAAATATCACATGTATGCAAGTGGATGTTACAATTATGTTTTACCTAAATTTTGAGGAAATGTTGGTGATATGAAAAGCAATACAGCAATGGTTATTTATATCAACATTTTTATCTTCACAAAATGCAAGTAGGAACGTTTGAAAGCTTAAGAATGGTTCTAAGTTGAGTATTTTACGGTGTTTCTAGAGAACCTGTTTTAAGGACAAGGTAAAACAATTCACTATTGATGTGTAACTGTTATCAACTGCCAAATCCCTTAGGTGAATAATTATTGTGAAAATATCTAATTTTTTTCCTCGATTGGATTTAATCCTCTGGGATCATAAATATTAAGATAGTTAACATATAGAGACATCTCTAATATTATTTGAAAACATCTCTCTAATATTATTTGAAAAGTCACTTTCCTCCATGTTATGCTCACGTTAGTTTTACAATGGTTAACTACTGAAGTAACTTTTACATCTAATTATGATTATTAAAATATATTTACCTTTTATTTTAGTAGTTTATGTTAATTAGAAGTTTCCTTTTCCAAATAACATATATAGTAAAAAGGAAACATCTATAAATTTTAAAAAGAATTTCAAAGAAGCAAATATATTTATACATGATATCTTTAATAAGAAAAGGAAAGTTAACAATAATAATCTTGATATTAAGAAAATAATATTCCTTTAAAATATAATCTTTAGCAAACAAAAATATATTTTAAAGTAATAAAATATTTTCGTTAAATATATCCATATTATAAAATAGAAATATTTTCCTTAGATCTATCTTTTTCTCAAAACAAATCACCAAAATTGATATTTATTTTTAAAATGTTAGATAATTTTCTTATTAAAACTGATTTAACCATAAGCTTAAATAATTAATAAAATATTTTAAATTTCATAACTTTAGATACTTTTAAATGAACTAAAATATTATACTTTGCACTATTAAAATAAAAAAAACTTAATATTAAGATTGATTTTTAATTTTATTTTTCTTTATATTTTACAGGGTCATATTTGAAATCCCCGAAGGTAGTAGGTACATTACCTGAGATTGTGGGTATGCAGATCAGAGCAAACACCATCAATGAAGATAGCAAAGAGAAAAGGAATTCTTGATACTGATATCTTTAATAAGAAAAGGAAAGTTAACAATAATAATCTTGATATTAAGAAAATAATATTCCTTTAAAATATAATCTTTAGCAAACAAAAATATATTTTAAAGTAATAAAATATTTTCGTTAAATATATCCATATTATAAAATAGAAATATTTTCCTTAGATCTATCTTTTTCTCAAAACAAATCACCAAAATTGATATTTATTTTTAAAATGTTAGATAATTTTCTTATTAAAACTGATTTAACCATAAGCTTAAATAATTAATAAAATATTTTAAATTTCATAACTTTAGATACTTTTAAATGAACTAAAATATTATACTTTGCACTATTAAAATAAAAAGTTACTTAATATTAAGATTGATTTTTAATTTTATTTTTCTTTATATTTTACAGGGTCATATTTGAAATCCCCGAAGGTAGTAGGTACATTACCTGAGATTGTGGGTATGCAGATCAGAGCAAACACCATCAATGAAGATAGCAAAGAGAAAAGGAATTCTTGATACTAATATCTTTAATAAGAAAAGGAAAGTTAACAATAATAATCTTGATATTAAGAAAATAATATTCCTTTAAAATATAATCTTTAGCAAACAAAAATATATTTTAAAGTAATAAAATATTTTCGTTAAATATATCCATATTATAAAATAGAAATATTTTCCTTAGATCTATCTTTTTCTCAAAACAAATCACCAAAATTGATATTTATTTTTAAAATGTTAGATAATTTTCTTATTAAAACTGATTTAACCATAAGCTTAAATAATTAATAAAATATTTTAAATTTCATAACTTTAGATACTTTAAATGAACTAAAATATTATACTTTGCACTATTAAAATAAAAAAGTTACTTAATATTAAGATTGATTTTTAATTTTATTTTTCTTTATATTTTACAGGGGTCATATTTGAAATCCCCGAAGGTAGTAGGTACATTACCTGAGATTGTGGGTATGCAGATCAGAGCAAACACCATCAATGAAGATAGCAAAGAGAAAAGGAATTCTTGATTGCCATTGGTTATATTTCTAGAAGATGCAATATTCTTTGTCGAAATAGCTTTAGATCCCACTTTAGAACAAAAACCTAAATAATAAAAAATTGAAAACTCAGTTTATATTTAGTAAACCAAAAAAAGTATTTTTCATAAATTTTACAAAAAAATAGTAAAATATTTTTAACAGATTTACCTTTTTCTTCTGAATTTAGTATACGTGAGAACAGGTTGCTTTTGTCTTGTGTGTGTTTATATAGATAATACATATACGTCCCCATTTATTTAGAATTATTTGGTCAACATCCATATGTTTAGATTTAAAATTTATTCTCTATTATGTAATGAATTATAATGAATGAGTTTCAAAACTAAATAGATTATTTGGACTAGGAGGGATATCGACTTATTGAATAAAGAGAATATAAATGATTTTAAAGGAATAAAAGTTTTTGGTTGATTTTTTATTAGTCCTATCATAATGACAACAGAATGGTGATAATGGTTCTTTACCATTTTCATTACAATTTTATTAAATTCTAGTTGAATGACAATAGCAGAAACATTATATTAAATTGAACAAGACCAGCATTTTGTTGACTTAAGAAATTAATAAATTCAATAACACTAAAATTTAAAGTAATTTACAAGAATGACTGACTGCAAATACTTAATGCAATAACATATGACTTAAAAAGAGTTCAAAATATACATAACTGAATAATAGTAGATTTATATGGAAATTTTAATTACTTCAAATTCAGTTAAGGTGTCTGATTGAATACATCTTAGATAATAATTAAAATCATAAACTTTACTGTATTCGTATTTGGGAAGTATTTTATTTTTTATTTTTGGTTATTTAATCAAAGCGTTCTGATATATATTTATTTGTTATTTATGTTCTTTGTTTGGGATTATGTAGTATACAAAAGAAATAGTTTATTTCCTAAAGTATAAGACTAGGACTCACGTTGATACACATGTGACTAAATTGTCAATGACTGATACAAACATTCAAATTTTAATTAGCCACCCCTGCATATGTCAAATATTGTTTAAACTCTCCAAATTTTTAAGACACTCGAGATGTAGTTAATATCTTCATTCTCTTATCATAATCAAAATTATTTTTACATATATACTAGAACTTGATGCACGCGCCAGCACAAAATTAGTTTTTTTTTAATCTTTTAATAAATTCTTTAGTAATTTTTAGAACAGATAAATATAGGTTATTTAGATGTTTTAAGGTTTCTACAAACTTCTCGAACCGGAAGAATCGACTCTAATCCCATCCAAAATTTATAATATTCGAACAGAGTTTAATTTTAAAATCTTAAAACCCGATATCCAAAAATCGATATGTATCTAAACTGTACACTGAATGCCCATGTTTAATTAATTATGTAACCAAATAGTATTTCCTCGTTAACGGTTTGAATTTTTGTATTAGTGCAGAAATTTCATTCAAATATGTGAACTTATTATGGTTAACACGTTAAATAAATGACGTTGAATGACAATAGCAGAAACATTATATTAAATTGAACAAGACCAGCATTTTGTGGACTTAAGAAATTAATAAATTCAATAACACTAAAATTTAAAGTAATTTACAAGAATGACTGACTGCAAATACTTAATGCAATAACATATGACTTAAAAAGAGTTCAAAATATACATAACTGAATAATAGTAGATTTATATGGAAATTTTAATTACTTCAAATTCAGTTAAGGTGTCTGATTGAATACATCTTAGATAATAATTAAAATCATAAACTTTACTGTATTCGTATTTGGGAAGTATTTTATTTTTATTTTTTGGTTATTTAATCAAAGCGTTCTGATATATATTTATTTGTTATTTATGTTCTTTGTTTGGGATTATGTAGTATACGAAAGAAATAGTTTATTTCCTAAAGTATAAGACTAGGACTCACGTTGATACACATGTGACTAAATTTTCAATGACTGATACACACATTCAAATTTTAATTAGCCACCCCTGCATATGTCAAATATTGTTTAAACTCTCCAAATTTTAAGACACTCGAGATGTAGTTAATATCTTCATTCTCTTATCATAATCAATATCATTTTTACATATATACTAGAACCTGATGCACGCACAAAATTAGTTTTTTTTAATCTTTTATAAATTATTTAGTAACATTTTAGAACAGATAAATATAGGTTATTTAGATGTTTTAAGGTTTCTTCAAACTTATCCGAACCCGAAGAATCGAATCTAATCCCATCCAAAATTTATAATATTCAACAGAGTTTAATTTTAAAATCTTAAAACACGATATCCAAAAATCGATCTGTATCTGAAACTGTACCTTAATGCCCATGTTTAATTAATTATGTAACCAAATAGTATTTCCTCGTTAACGGTTTGAATTTTTGTATAAGTGCAGAAATTTCATTCAAATATGTGAAATTATTATGGTTAACACGTTAAATAAATGACGTTGAATTATTATATGGTAAATACAATTAATTAATGAAGTAATTTGAAAGAGTGAAAATAGGAACGCAACCAGACACCGCTTGTGGTCATTCTTCTGCCCTGTCCTACTTATGAAGAAGTCTTATCCTACATATGAACTCAATGTTTTCTCCTCAAAGATTGCTGATTAATATATAAATGTAATGACCAGATTATGTATGTACTTCGCTTGTTGAATTTGTTGCTGGAAATATTATTTATATAAATGGCCAGATTAATGTAATCATAATGCATTGCATTTTATTTAGTATTCAATATTAGTACATAAGTTGTTTCATTAGTCCCAGACGGTGGTTTCATTTCATCTTTGCTCAGTAAGTAGAAACAGGGACAGACTCAAATTGGCAAGAGCCATGACCTATCATCAAATAATGAGAAAATCAGACAGTGATTGTTCTTCATATAGATTTATTAAATGAGGTTAGATAATTAAAAACAACATGGTGTATATAAAGTTGCTTACTAGGGTCGGTCTGGGTGATCACTGCAGCACCATGGAAATCACAAGAACCGCCTTGGTGCTTAAAATGCTGGTAGTAAGTATTGAAGACAACAGAGGCATGGTCCTTGATAGTGTTGGGCAAGAAGCAATTTTGGCCAAGCTGAATCCTGCTACAGTCTACTCCGCTCTGTTGACAAGTCCAAACTGCAGCTGCTTGTACCACTTGGTCCGATACCTTGCGATTGGCTACACACCATGGTCCGTTTTAGCTAATGTTTATGAAAAGAAGATACATATGTCAATGTGTGAAATATCACATGTATGCAAGTGGATGTTACAATTATGTTTTACCTAAATTTTGAGGAAATGTTGGTGATATGAAAAGCAATACAGCAATGGTTATTTATATCAACATTTTTATCTTCACAAAATGCAAGTAGGAACGTTTGAAAGCTTAAGAATGGTTCTAAGTTGAGTATTTTACGGTGTTTCTAGAGAACCTGTTTTAAGGACAAGGTAAAACAATTCACTATTGATGTGTAACTGTTATCAACTGCCAAATCCCTTAGGTGAATAATTATTATTGTGAAAATATCTAATTTTTTTCCTCGATTGGATTTAAATCCTCTGGGATCATAAATATTAAGATAGTTAACATATAGAGACATCTCTCTAATATTATTTGAAAAGTCACTTTCCTCCATGTTATGCTCACGTTAGTTTTACAATGGTTAACCAATAAGTAACTTTTACATCAAATAATGATAAAATCAGACAGTGATTGTTCTTCATATAGATTTATTAAATGAGGTTAGATAATTAAAAACAACATGGTGTATATAAAGTTGCTTACTAGGGTCGGTCTGGGTGATCACTGCAGCACCATGGAAATCACAAGAACCGCCTTGGTGCTTAAAATGCTGGTAGTAAGTATTGAAGACAACAGAGGCATGGTCCTTGATAGTGTTGGGCAAGAAGCAATTTTGGCCAAGCTGAATCCTGCTACAGTCTACTCCGCTCTGTTGACAAGTCCAAACTGCAGCTGCTTGTACCACTTGGTCCGATACCTTGCGATTGGCTACACACCATGGTCCGTTTTGCGCTAATGTTTATGAAAAGAAGATACATATGTCAATGTGTGAAATATCACATGTATGCAAGTGGATGTTACAATTATGTTTTACCTAAATTTTGAGGAAATGTTGGTGATATGAAAAGCAATACAGCAATGGTTATTTATATCAACATTTTTATCTTCACAAAATGCAAGTAGGAACGTTTGAAAGCTTAAGAATGGTTCTAAGTTGAGTATTTTACGGTGTTTCTAGAGAACCTGTTTTAAGGACAAGGTAAAACAATTCACTATTGATGTGTAACTGTTATCAACTGCCAAATCCTTAGGTGAATAATTATTATTGTGAAAATATCTAATTTTTTTCCTCGATTGGATTTAAATCCTCTGGGATCATAAATATTAAGATAGTTAACATATAGAGACATCTCTCTAATATTATTTGAAAAGTCACTTTCCTCCATGTTATGCTCACGTTAGTTTTACAATGGTTAACTACGAAGTAACTTTTACATCTAATTATGATTATTAAAATATATTTATCTTTTTATTTTAGTAGTTTATGTTAATTAGAAGTTTCATTTTTCCAAATAACATATATAGTAAAAAAGGAAACATCTATAAATTTTTGAAAAGAATTTCAAAGAAGCAAATATATTTATACATGATATCTTTAATAAGAAAAGGAAAGTTAACAATAATAATCTTGATATTAAGAAAATAATATTCCTTTAAAATATAATCTTTAGCAAACAAAAATATATTTTAAAGTAATAAAAATATTTTCGTTAAATTTATCTATATTATAAAATAGAAATATTTTCCTTAGATATATCTTTTTTCTCAAAAACAAATCACCAAAATTGATATTTATTTTTTAAAATGTTAGATAATTTTCTTATTAAAACTGATTTAACCATAAGCTTAAATAATTAATAAAATATTTTAAATTTCATAACTTTAGATACTTTAAATGAACTAAAATATTATACTTTGCACTATTAAAATAAAAAAGTTACTTAATATTAAGATTGATTTTTAATTTTATTTTTCTTTATATTTTACGGGGGTCATATTTGAAATCCCCGAAGGTAGTAGGTACATTACCTGAGATTGTGGGTATGCAGATCAGAGCAAACACCATCAATGAAGATAGCAGAAGAGAAACTGAATTCTTGATTGCCATTGGTTATATTTCTAGAAGATGCAATATTCTTTGTCGAAATATCTTTAGATCCCACTTTAGAACAAAACCTAAATAATAAAAATTGAAAACTCAGTTTATATTTAGTAAACCAAAAAGTATTTTTCATAAATTTTACAAAAAATAGTAAAATATTTTTAACAGATTTACCTTTTTCTTCTGAATTTAGTATACGTGAGAACAGGTTGCTTTTGTCTTGTGTGTGTTTATATAGATAATACATATACGTCCCCATTTATTTAGAATTATTTGGTCAACATCCATATGTTTAGATTTAAAATTTATTCTCTATTATGTAATGAATTATAATGAATGAGTTTCAAAAACTAAATAGATTATTTGGACTAGGAGGGGATATCGACTTATTGAATAAAGAGAATATAAATGATTTTAAAGGAATTAAAGTTTTTGGTTGATTTTTTATTAGTCCTATCATAATGACAACAGAATGGTGATAATGGTTCTTTACCATTTTCATTACAATTTTATTAAATTCTAGTTGAATGACAATAGCAGAAACATTATATTAAATTGAACAAGACCAGCATTTTGTGGACTTAAGAAATTAATAAATTCAATAACACTAAAATTTAAAGTAATTTACAAGAATGACTGACTGCAAATACTTAATGCAATAACATATGACTTAAAAAGAGTTCAAAATATACATAACTGAATAATAGTAGATTTATATGGAAATTTTAATTACTTCAAATTCAGTTAAGGTGTCTGATTGAATACATCTTAGATAATAATTAAAATCATAAACTTTACTGTATTCCTATTTGGGAAGTATTTTATTTTTTTATTTTTTTGGTTATTTAATCAAAGCGTTCTGATATATATTTATTTGTTATTTATGTTCTTTGTTTGGGATTATGTAGTATACAAAAGAAATAGTTTATTTCGTAAAGTATAAGACTAGGACTCACGTTGATACACATGTGACTAAATTGTCAATGACTGATACAAACATTCAAATTTTAATTAGCCACCCCTGCATATGTCAAATATTGTTTAAACTCTCCAAATTTTAAGACACTCGAGATGTAGTTAATATCTTCATTCTCTTATCATAATCAATATCATTTTTACATATATACTAGAACATGATGCACGCCAGCACAAAATTAATTTTTTTTTTTTACAAATTCTTTAGTAATTTTTAGAACAGATAAATATAGGTTATTTAGATGTTTTAAGGTTTCTACAAACTTCTCGAACCGGAAGAATCCGACTCTAATCCCATCCAGAAATTTATAATATTGAACAGAGTTTAATTTTCAAATCTTAAAACCCGATATCCAAAAAATCGATATGTATCTAAAACTGTACCTGAATGCCAATGTTTAATTAATTATGTAACCAAATAGTATTTCCTCGTTAACCGGTTTGAATTTTTGTATTAGTGCAGAAATTTCATTCAAATATGTGAACTTATTATGGTTAAAACGTTAAATAAATGACGTTGAATTATTATATGGTAAATACAATTAATTAATGAAGTAATTTGAAAGAGTGAAAATAGGAATGCAACCAGACACAGTTTGTGGTCATTCTTCTGCCCTGTCCTACTTATGAAGAAGCCTTATCCTACCTATAAACTCAATGTTTTCTCCTCAAAGATTGCTGATTAATATATAAATGTAATGACCAGATTATGTATGTACTTCGCTTCTTGAATTTGTTGCTGGAAATATTATATTTATATAAATGGCCAGATTAATGTAATCATAATGCATTGCATTTTATTTAGTATTCAATATTAGTACATAAGTTGTTTCATTAGTCCCAGACGGTGGTTTCATTTCATCTTTGCTCAGTAAGTAGAAACAGGGACAGACTCAAATTGGCAAGAGCCATGACCTATCATCAAATAATGAGAAAATCAGACAGTGATTGTTCTTCATATAGATTTATTAAATGAGGTTAGATAATTAAAAAAACAACATGGTGTATATAAAGTTGCTTACTAGGGTCGGTCTGGGTGATCACTGCAGCACCATGGAAATCACAAGAACCG
Organism: Brassica carinata; assembly: GCA_016771965.1. NCBI lineage: Eukaryota > Viridiplantae > Streptophyta > Magnoliopsida > Brassicales > Brassicaceae > Brassica > Brassica carinata. The sequence goes on from CM028690.1 coordinate 50,084,970, forward strand.
CCTTGGTGCTTAAAATGCTGGTAGTAAGTATTGAAGACAACAGAGGCATGGTCCTTGATAGTGTTGGGCAAGAAGCAATTTTGGCCAAGCTGAATCCTGCTACAGTCTACTCCGCTCTGTTGACAAGTCCAAACTGCAGCTGCTTGTACCACTTGGTCCGATACCTTGCGATTGGCTACACACCATGGTCCGTTTTGCGCTAATGTTTATGAAAAGAAGATACATATGTCAATGTGTGAAATATCACATGTATGCAAGTGGATGTTACAATTATGTTTTACCTAAATTTTGAGGAAATGTTGGTGATATGAAAAGCAATACAGCAATGGTTATTTATATCAACATTTTTATCTTCACAAAATGCAAGTAGGAACGTTTGAAAGCTTAAGAATGGTTCTAAGTTGAGTATTTTACGGTGTTTCTAGAGAACCTGTTTTAAGGACAAGGTAAAACAATTCACTATTGATGTGTAACTGTTATCAACTGCCAAATCCCTTAGGTGAATAATTATTATTGTGAAAATATCTAATTTTTTCCTCGATTGGATTTAAATCCTCCGGGATCATAAATATTAAGATAGTTAACATATAGAGACATCTCTCTAATATTATTTGAAAAGTCAGTTTCCTCCATGTCATGCTCACGTTATTTTTTACAATGGTTAATTACGGAAGTAACTTTTACATCTAATTATCATTATTAAAATCTATTTACCTTTTTATTTTAGTAGTTTATGTTAATTAGAAGTTTCCTTTTTCCAAATAACATATATAGTAAAAAAGGAAACATCTATAAATTTTTAAGAAGAATTTTAAAGAAGCAAATATATTTATACATGATATCTTTAATAAGAAAAGGAAAGTTAACAATAATAATCTTGATATTAAGAAAATTATATTCCATTAAAATATAATCTTTAGCAAAGAAAAATATATTTTAAAGTAATAAAAATATTTTCCTTAAATTTATCTATATGATAAAACAAACACATTTTCCTTAAATCTATCTTTTCCTCAAAAACAAATCACCAAAATTGATATTTATTTTTTAAATGTTAGGTAATTTTCTTATTAAAACTGATTTAACCATAAGCTTAAATAATTAATAAAATATTTTTAATTGCATAATTTTAGATACTTTAAATGATCTAAAATATTATACTTTGCACTATTAAAATAAAAAAATTTACTTAATATTAAGATTGATTTTTAATTTTATTTTTCTTTATATTTTAGGGGGGTAATATTTGAAATCCCCGAAGGTAGTAGGTACATTACCTGAGATTGTGGGTATGCAGATCAGAGCAAACACCATCAATGAAGATAGCAGAAGAGAAAAGGAATTCTTGATTGCCATTGGTTATATTTCTAGAAGATGCAATATCCTTTGTCGAAATATCTTTAGATCCCACTATAGAACAAAAACCTAAATAAAAAAATATTGAAAACTCAGTTTATATTTAGTAAACTAATAAAGTATTTTTCATAAATTTTACAAAAAAATAGTAAAATAATTTTTTAACAGATTTACCTTTTTCTTATGATTTTAGTATACGGGAGAACAGGCTGCTTTTGTCTTGTGTGTGTTTATATAGATAATACATATACATCCCCATTTATTTAGAATTATTTGGTCAACATCCATATGTTTAGATTTAAAAGTTATTCTCCATTATGTAATGAAATATATTGAATGTGTTTCAAAATCTAAATAGATTTATTTGGACTAGGAGGGGATATTGACTTTTTGAATAAAGAGAATATATATGATTTTAAAGGAATTAAAGTTTTTGGTTGAATTTTTATTAGTCCTATCATAATTACAACAGAATGGTGATAATGGTTCTTTACAATTTTCATTACAATTCTATTAAATTCTAGTTGAATGACAATAGCAGAAACATTATATTAAATTGAACAAGACCAGCATTTTGTGGACTTAAGAACTTAATAAATTCAATAACACTTAAACTTAAAGTAATTTCAAGAACGACTGACTGCAAATACTTAATGCAATAACATATGACTTAAAAAGAGTTCAAAATATACATAACTGAATAATAGTAGATTTATATGGAAATTTTAGTTTCTTCAAATTCAGTTAAGGTGTCTGATTGAATACATCTTAGATAATAATTTAAATCATAAACTTAACTGTATTCCTATTTGGGAAGTGTTTTTTTTTTGTTATTTAATCAAAGCGTTCTGATATATATTTATTTGTTATTTATGTTTGGGATTATGTAGTATACGAAAGCAATAGTTTATTTCCTAAAGTATAAGACTAGGACTCACATTGATACACATGTGACTAAATTTTCAATGACTGATACAAACATTCAAATTTTAATTAGCCACCCCTGCATATGTCAAATATTGTTTAAACTCTCCAAATTTTTAAGACACTCGAGATGTACTTAATATCTTTATTCTCTTATCATAATCAATATCATTTTTACATGTATACTAGAACTTGAGGCACGCGCCCACACAAAATTAATTTTTTTTTAATCTATTTATTAATTATTTTGTAACTTTTTAGAACAGATAAATATAGGTTATTCAGATATTTTATGGTTTCTACAAACTTATCCGAACCCGGAAGAATCCGACTCTAATCCCATCCAAAAATTTATAATATTCGAACAGACTTTAATTTTAAAATCTTAAACCCGATATCCAAAAAATCGATCTGTATCTGAAACTGTACCTGAATGCCCATGTTTAATTAATTATGTAACCAAATAGTATTTCCTCGTTAACCGGTTTGAATTTTTTTATTAGTGCAGAAATTTCATTCAAATATGTGAAATTATTATGGTTAACACGTTAAATAAATAACGTCGAATTATTATATGGTAAATACAATTAATTAATGAAGTAATTTGAAAGAGTGAAAATAGGAATGCAACCAAACACAGTTTGTGGTCATTCTTCAGCCCTGTCCTACTTATGAAGAAGCCTTATCCTACGTATGAACTCAATGTTTTTTCCTCAAAGATTGCTGATTAATATATAAATGTAATAACCAGATTATGTATGTACTTCGCTTCTTGAATTTGTTGCTGGAAATATTATATTTATATATATATATATGGCCAGAATAATGTAATCATAATGCATTGCATTTTATTTAGTATTCAGTATTAGTACATAAGTTGTTTCATTAGTCCCAGACGGTGGTTTCATTTCATCTTTGCTCTGTAATTAGAAACAGGGATAGACTCAAATTGGCAAGAGCCATGACCTATCATCAAATAATGAGAAAATCAGACAGTGATTGTTCTTAATATAGATTTATTAAATGAGGTTAGATAATTTAAAAAAACAACATGGTGTAGATAAAGTTGCTTACTAGGGTCGGTCTGGGTGATCACTGCAGCACCATGGAAATCACAAGAACCGCCTTGGTGCTTAAAATGCTGGTAGTAAGTATTGAAGACAACGGAGGCATGGTCTTTGATAGTGTTGGGCAAGAAGCAATTTTGGCCAAGCTGAATCCTGCTACAGTCTGATCCGCTCTGTTGACAAGTCCAAACTGCAGCTGCTTGTACCACTTGGTCCGATACCTTGCGATTGGCTACACACCACGGTCCGTTTTGCGCTAATGTTTATGAAAAGAAGATACATATGTCAATCTGTGAAATATCACATGTATGCAAGTGGATGTTACAATTATGTTTTACCTAAATTTTGAGGAAATGTTGGTGATATGAAAAGCAATACAGCAATGGTTATTTTTATCAACATTTTTATCTTCACAAAATGCAAGTAGGAACGTTTGAAAGCTTAAGAATGGTTCTAAGTTGAGTATTTTACGGTGTTACTAGAGAACCTCTTTTAAGGACAAGGTAAAACAATTCGCTATTAATGTGTAACTGTTATCAACTGCCAAATCCCTTAGGTGAGTAATTATTATTGTGAAAATATCTAATTTTTTCCTCGATTGGATTTAAATCCTCTGGGATCATAAGTATTAAGATAGTTAACCTATAGAGACATCTCTCTAATATTATTTGAAAAGTTAGTTTCCTCCATGTTATGCTCACGTTAGTTTTCACAATGGTTAATTACGGAAGTAACTTTTACATCTATTTGTGATTATTAAAATATATTTTACCTTTTTACTTTAGTAGTTTATGTTAACTAGAAGTTTCCTTTTTTCAAATAACATATATAGTAAAAAAGGAAACACCTATAAATTTTTAAAAAGAATTTTAAAGAAGCAAATATATTTATACATGATATCTTTAATAAAAAAGGAAAGTTAACAATAATAATCTTGATATTAAGAAAATAATATTCCTTTAAAATATAATCTTTAGCAAACAAAAATATATTTTAAAGTTATAAAAATATTTTCCTTAAATTTATCTATATTATAAAACAGAAATATTTTCCTTAAATCTATCTTTTTTTCTCAAAAACAAATCACCAAAATTGATATTTAATTTTTAAATGTTAGATAATTTTCTTATTAAAACTGATTTAACCATAAGCTTAAATAATTAATAAAAAATTTTAATTGCATAACTTTATATACATTAAATGAACTAAAATATTATACTTTGCAGATCAATTGATGACAGCTTGTCGTGGGAGAGTTGTTAAAGGGTGAGGTCGTGGGTTCGAGGCGCACCAACAACCTAATTATGGAGTTAGTGAGAACTCATAAGGGAGGGGTTGGGATCGATGCCTTGCAGGGCTGTGAGCTTGAGGTCTACGGGACGGGTGGGTCCACGGGACAGGTCGTCACATAAAAATTGATTTTTATGTAACATCCCGAGTTGTGATATGTGAAAAGACTTAAGAGAATTTATTTGGCTACATGTGTCATCAAAGTGCACTTACCTTTTCGAAAGCAAATCCAGAGAAAACTCCAGAGTTAAGCGTGCTTGAGCTGGAGTAGTCAAAGGATGGATGATTTATTGGAAAGATATCCACGATATTGTGCGAGGCCAAAGCACGAGGAAAGGTCATGTGGTGATTGCAGGGTTAGTAAACAATAATTTCGGACCTTGGGAAAATTAACGGACCAACCGCTGGAACAGGATGGGGTCCATGGGCCGAGAGAGCGGACGTGGATGGCCCATTAGCTGTGGACAGTAAGAGCGTTATAGTATAAGTCTAGGACTCACTTTGATACACATGTGACTAAATTGTCAATGCCTGATACAACATTCAAATTTTAATTAGCCACCCCAGCATATGTCAAATATTGTTTAAACTCTCCAAATTTTTAAGACAGAGATGTGGTTAATATCTTCATTCTCTTATCATAATCAATATCATTTTTAAATATATACTAGAACTTGATCTACACACCCGCACAGAAGTAGATTTTTTTTATCTTCTTATAAATTCTTTAGTAACTTTTTAAAACAGATAAATATAGGCTACTTAGATGTTTTAAGGTTTCTACAAAATTATCCAAACCCGGAAGAATCGACTCTAATCCCATCCAAAAATTTATAATATCCGAACAGAGTTTAATTTTAAAATCTTAAACCCGATATCCAAAAATCGATCAGATCGAAACTGCACTGAATGCCCATGTTTAATTAATTATGTAACCAAATAGTATTTCCTCGTTAACCGGTTTGAATATTTGTATTAGTGCAGAAATTTCATTCAAATATGTGAAATTATTATGGTTAACATGTTGAATAAATGACGTCAATTATTATATGGTAAATACAATTAATTAATAAAGTAATTTGAAAGAGTGAAAATAGGAATGCAACCAGACACAGTTTGTGGTCATTCTTCTGCCCTGTCCTACTTATGAAGAAACCTTATCCTACGTATGAACTCAATGTTTTCTCCTCAAAGATTGCTGATTAATATATAAATGTAATGACCAGATTATGTATGTGCTTCGCTTGTTGAATTTGTTGCTGGAAATATTATATATATATATAGATAAATGGCCAAATTAATGTAATCATAATGCATTGCATTTTATTTAGTATTCAGTATTAGTACATAAGTTGTTTCATTAGTCCCAAAAGGTGGTTTCATTTCATCTTTTTTGCTCTGTACTTAGAAACAGGGACAGACTCAAATTGGCAAGAGCCATGACCTATCATCAAATAATGAGAAAATCAGACAGTGATTGTTCTTGATATAGATTTATTAAATGAGGTTATATAATTAAAAAAAACAACATGGTGTAGATAAAGTTGCTTACTAGGGTCGGTCTGGGTGATCACTGCAGCACCATGGAAATCACAAGAACCGCCTTGGTGCTTAAAATGCTGATAGTAAGTATTGAAGACAACAAAGGCATGGTCCTTGATAGTGTCGGGCAAGAAGCAATTTTGGCCAAGCTGAATCCTGCTACAGTCTGCTCCGCTCTGTTGACAAGTCCAAACTGCAGCTGCTTGTACCACTTGGTCCGATACCTTGCGATTGGCTACACACCACGGTCCGTTTTGTGCTAATGTTTATGAAAAGAAGATACATATGTCAATGTGTGAAATATCACATGTATGCAAGTGGATGTTACAATTATGTTTTACCTAAATTTTGAGGAAATGTTGGTGATATGAAAAGCAATACAGCAACGGTTATTTTTATCAACATTTTTATCTTCACAAAATGCAAGTAGGAACATTTGAAAGCTTAAAAATGGTTCTAAGTTGAGTATTTTACGGTGTTTCATATTTGAAACCTCCCCTATGTAGTAGTTACATTACCTGAGATTGTGGGTATGCAGATCAGAGCAAACACCATCAATGAAGATAGTAGAAGAGAAAAGGAATTCTTGATACTAATATCTTTAATAAAAAAAGGAAAGTTAACAATAATAATCTTGATATTAAGAAAATATTATTCCTTTAAAATATAATCTTTAGCAAACAAAAATATATTTTAAAGTTATAAAAATATTTTCCTTAAATTTATCTATATTATAAAACAGAAATATTTTCCTTAAATCTATCTTTTTTTCTCAAAAACAAATCACCAAAATTGATATTTATTTTTTAAATGTTAGATAATTATCTTATTAAAACTGATTTAACCATAAGCTTAAATAATTAATAAAAAATTTTAATTGCATAACTTTATATACTTTAAATGAACTAAAATATTATACTTTGCACTATTAAAATAAAAAAATTTACTTAATATTAAGATTGATTTTTATTTTTATTTTTCTTTATATTTTAGGGGGGTCATATTTGAAATCCCCTAAGGTAGTAGGTACATTAACTGAGATTGTGGGTATGCAGATCAGAGCAAACACCATCAATGAAGATAGCAGAAGAGAAAAGGAATTCATGATTGCCATTGGTTATATTTCTAGAAGATGCAATATTCTTTGTCGAAATATCTTTAGATCCCACTATAGAACAAAAACCTAAATAAAAAAAAATTGAAAACTCAGTTTATAACTAGTAAACCAAAAAAGTAATTTTTCATAAATTTTAACAGATTTACCTTTTTCTTCTGAATTTAGTATACGGGAGAACATATTACTTTTGTCTTGTGTGTGTTTATATAGATAATATATATACGTCCCCATTTATTTAGAATTATTTGGTTAACATCCATATGTTAAGATTTAAAAGTTATTCTCTATTATGTAATGAATTATAATGAATGAGTTTCAAAAACTAAATAGATTTATTTGGACTAGGAGGGGATATCGACTTATTGAATAAAGAGAATATAAATGATTTTAAAGGAATTAAAGTTTTTGGTTGAATTTTTATTAGTCCTATCATAATGACAACAGAAAGGTGATAATTGGTTCTTTACCATTTTCATTACAATTCTATTAAATTCTTGTTGAATGATAATAGCAGAAACATTATATTAAATTGAACAAGACCAGCATTTTGTGGACTTAAGAAATTAATAAATTCAATAACACTAAAACTTAAAGTAATTTACAAGAATGACTGACTGCAAATACTTAATGCGATAACATATGACTTAAAAAGAGTTCAAAATATACATAACTGAATAATAGTAGATTTATATGGAAATTTTAATTTCTTCAAATTCAGTTAAGGTGTCTGATTGAATACATCTTAACCCGGAAGATTGCTGATTAATATATAAATGTAATGATCAGATTATGTATGTACTTCGCTTGTTGAATTTGTTGCTGGAAATATTATTTATATAAATGGCCAGATTAATGTAATCATAATGCATTGCATTTTATTTAGTATTCAATATTAGTACATAAGTTGTTTCATTAGTCCCAGACGATGGTTTTATTTCATCTTGCTCTGTAAGTAGAAACAGGGACAGACTCAAATTGGCAAGAGCCATGACCTATCATCAAATAATGAGAAAATCAGACAGTGATTGTTCTTCATATAGATTTAGTAAATGATGTTAGATAATTAAAAAAACAACATGGTGTATATAAAGTTGCTTACTAGGGTCGGTCTGGGTGATCACTGCAGCACCATGGAAATCACAAGAACCGCCTTGGTGCTTAAAATGCTGGTAGTAAGTATTGAAGACAACAGAGGCATGGTCCTTGATAGTGTTGGGCAAGAAGCAATTTTGGCCAAGCTGAATCCTGCTACAGTCTACTCCACTCTGTTGACAAGTCCAAACTGCAGCTGCTTGTACCACTTGGTCCGATACCTTGCGATTGGCTACACACCATGGTCCGTTTTGCGCTAATGTTTATGAAAAGAAGATACATATGTCAATGTGTAAAATATCACATGTATGCAACTGGATGTTACAATTATGTTTTACCTAAATTTTGAGGAAATGTTGGTGATATGAAAAGCAATACAGCAATGGTTATTTTTATCATCATTTTTATCTTCACAAAATGCAAGTAGGAACGTTTGAAAGCTTAAGAATGGTTCTAAGTTGAGTATTTTACGGTGTTTCATATTTGAAACCTCCCCTAGGTAGTAGGTACATTACCTGAGATTGTGGGTATGCAGATCAGAGCAAACACCATCAATGAAGATAGTAGAAGAGAAAAGGAATTCTTTATTGTCATTGGTTATATTTCTAGAAGATGCAATATTCTTTGTCGGAATATCTTTAGATCCCACTATAGAACAAAAACCTAAATAAAATATTGAAAACTCAGTTTATATTACTAAATCAAAAGGTATTTTTCATAAATTTTACAAAAAAAATAAAATATTTTTAACAGATTTACCCTTTTCTTCTGAAATTCGTATATGGGAGAACAGTTTGCTTTGCTCTTGTGTGTGTTTATATAGATAATACATATACTTCACCATTTATTTAGAATTATTTGGTCAACATACATATGTTTAGATTTAAAAGTTATTCTCTATTATGTATTGAATTATAATGAATGAGTTTCCAAAACTAAATAGATTTATTTGGACTAGGAGGGGATATCAAATTATTGAATAAAGAGATTTTAAATGCTGTTAAAGAAATTAAAGTTTTTGTTTGAATTTTTATTAGTCCTATCATAATGACAATAGAATGGTGATAACTGGTTCTTTACAATTTTCATTACAATTTTTGTTGAATGACAATAGCAGAAACATTATATTAAATTGAACAAGACCAGCATTTTGTGGACTTAAGAAATTAATAAATTCAATAACACTAAAACTTAAAGTAATTTACAAGAATGACTGACTGCAAATACTTAATGCAATAACATATGACTTAAAAAGAGTTCAAAATAAACATAACTGAATAATAGTAGATTTATATGGAAATTTTAATTCCTTCAAATTCCGGTAAGGTGTCTGATTGAATACATCTTAGATTATAATTAAATCAAATATTTTTAATGTAGCTGAAATTTTTTTTTTTACTCTATTCCTATTTGGGAAGTGTTTATTTTTTATTTTTTGGTTATTTAATCAAAGCATTCCGATATATATATTTGTTATGTATGTTCTTTGTTTGGGATTATGTAGTATATGAAAGAAATAGTTTTTTTCCTAATGTATAAGACTAGGACTCACGTTGATACCCATGTGACTAAATTGTGAATGACTGATACAAACATTCAAATTTTAATTAGCCACTCCTGCATCTGTCAAATATTTTCTAAACTCTCCAAAATTTTAAGACAGAGATGTTGTTAATATCTTCATTCTCTTATCATAATCCATATCATTTTTAAATATATACTAGAGAGTCAGTCGTTACTTCATTCGGAGATAGAGGCTCTCATTTGGGCAGTGGAATGCATGAGGAATCTAAGATAGTTTTCTGTTACATTTGCAACGGATTGTTCTCAGTTGGTGAAGATGGTTTCGGACCAGAAAAATGGTCAGCCTTTGCATTATTTGGAAGACATAAAGTTCTTGAAGAGAAATTTCAACACTTCAGAGCTCATTCATATTCCACGGACGTAGAATTCAAGGTCGGACAGTCTCGCTCGCAGTGCAAGAAAGCAACCGTCGTTTGTCGTCCATATGGATGCGGAGCTACCAGTTTGGTTTGCAGAGTCTATATGAGTCTTTTTAAATTGCTAACATAAAAATAGGCTATTTAGATGTTTAAAGGTTTCTACAAACTTATCCGAACCCGGAATAATCCGATTTTAATCCCGTCCAAAAATTTATAATATTCGAATAGAGTTTAATTTTAAAATCCAAAAATTCGATACCCACAAAATTGATCTGTATCTGGAACTGTACCTGAATGCCCGTGTTTAATTAATTATGTAACCAAATAGTATTTCTTTGTTAACCAGTTTGAATTCTTTTACCAGTGCAGCAATTTCATTCAAATATGTGAAATTATTATGGTTAACACGTTAATTAAATGATGTCGAACTATTATGGTAAATACAATTAATTAATGAAGTAGTTCGAAAGAGTGAAAATACGTATGAACTCAATGTTTTCTCCTCAAAGATTACTAATTAATATGTAAATGTAATGACCAGATTATTTTAGCTATGTACTTCGCTTGTTGAATTTGTTGGTGGAAATATTATTTATATAAATGGCCAGATTAATGTAATCATAATGTGCTGCATTTTATTCAGTATTCAGTATTAGTACATAAGTTGTTTCATTAGTCGCAGAAGGTGGTTTCATTTCATCTTTTGTATTAGAGCATCTCCAATGGTTAGCTTCATTTTTTCTTCAAAATTTGATGTTCATTAAAAAATGAATCAATATGTTCTCCAATGTTTTACTTTATATTTTTCTTCAAAATATTCTAAGTATATTCTATCATTTTTTCATAATTAATTATTAATTACATCTTATACTTTTTCAAATTTACAAATTTTACCTATCTATTCTTTTTTACATTAATTCGACTCAATTACTATTTATTATAATTTAAAAATTATTATATGATACAATATATTACATATAACATAAATAAATAAACATAGAATTTTAGATTTTATAAAGAAACACTAAACAAAAATATCTTTTAAGTGATTAGAAATGTATTTTTAAACAAAAAATTGAGCTTATTCATTCTAAATTCTTCTAAATCAAACATAAAATTCTCAGAAATTAATAATTTTATGTTTTTCATCATTAACATTCAATTAGATAAAAGTAATAATATAAACTTTGAAGTTAATTGGATGACATTAACACTTCTAACTTGTTTAAATATAAAAAACAAGGAGTAAAAATTAAGGATTAGTTTGTAAAAAAAGTCTATTTTCAAAATATGAAAAACTGAACAGTATTTCTTCAAATTTGAAGAAATACAGTTCAATTTTTCAAAATTTGAAAAAATGAAGAAAAAAATGAAACACCATTAGAATAAAAAATGAAGTAAAAAGTGAAAAATAAAGCATCATTGAAGATGTTCGTAGGTTTATTTCAGAACTTTTAAAATGTTTGTCATACAAGGGAAGTGTTTAATAATGTCTGTCATGTATTTGGACCTAAATAAAGTGTGATTAGACAGCAAAAGAGAAATAGAGTATGTAACACACAACACAAAAGCAATACAAATATAATTAACACAAATCCTTATCAACAAATGCACTACGACCCTTTAAAAAGTCCACTAAATTACACCCAAATACTTTAAACATGGACGATAGTGAGGTGTATCATGGAAATTCATATAAATGACATTAACTTTTGACTCTTCATATATATACGTTGAAAAAGTTTATGAAGGTAGCATGACCAACAAGTAACATCAAGAAGTATAATGCATTTATCCCTTATGCCCATCATCTTCAAAAATACACACATATATCAATACTTTATAACATTCCGAAATTCAACTGAAAAATGGAATATTTGTGGTGGGATAGAGATCCACATCTTTTTAAGAAAGTGCGTGTGGGGTTACCTGAGGAACACATGGCGTTTTCGTTTATGCCTAGATACATATGTAAGGCAAAAAAGTCAACGACTTTGGCTCCCTCTCTTCATCTCTACTCTATTATATATTGAAGGGCCAATCACCCATCTATATTTGTCCTCAAAAAACTAAAAAAACAAACCAATTGATAACCACACACACACTCTCTCTAGCATAGCTAACGAAGAGATTTAGAGAGAAAAACTTTTGATTGTCTGTGGGATTTGTGAGGGATGGAAAAGGGAAACAAAGAAAGTAAGAAATGGGTACAAGAAGAGATTAGTAATGAAATAAATAATAGGGAATTGGCTGAAGAAGAAAGCGTTGATTGGAGAGGAAGACCTTCCAACCCTAGCAAGCATGGTGGAATGAGAGCTGCTCTCTTTGTTCTTGGTATAATCTCTCTCTCTCTCTCTCTCTCTCTCTCTCTCTCTCTCTCTCTCTCTCTCTCTCTCTCTCTCTCTCTCTCTCTCTCTCTCTCTCTCTCTCTCTCTCTCTCTCTCTCTCTCTCTCTCTCTCTCTCTCTCTCTCTCTCTCTCTCTCTCTCTCTCTCTCTCTCTCTCTCTCTCTCTCTCTCTCTCTCTCTCTCTCTCTCTCTCTCTCTCTCTCTCTAACCTTACAGATACTAGTTCAGTGTTAAAGATTTGTAGCCAGTGATAATTCATCTGGTTTTAGTTTTTTGGTCCATAGGCACTCGACCTTATCCAACACCTTTGGTCCCACTTCTACAATTCTTTATTCCGTGGTCAATATAACATTTATCTATCATTGATTTCTGCAATTGTTTCTTTTTGTAGGATTACAAGCCTTTGAAATAATGGGAATAGCAGCAGTAGGGAACAACCTCATAACATATGTGATAAACGAAATGCATTTCCCCTTGTCTAAAGCGGCCAATATTGTCACCAATTTTGTTGGCACCATCTTTATATTTGCCCTCCTCGGTGGTTATTTCTCCGACGCTTTCCTCGGCAGCTTCTGGACCATCCTCATCTTTGGTTTCGTCGAGCTTTCTGTATGTTCACTTTCTCCTTGAATTCTTAAAATATAAGTATAGATAGATCTATGAGTCCATGGATTTCAGTGAAACAAAAATCCAGACCACTTTTTGATGTGATTCCTAACAAAGAAAAACTTTGTATATATGATATGCACACACGTAACTATTTACGTGCACACGTCCGTGGACCTTGTAACATGATTTTTGTTTGTGTGCTCTCCATTGATGAATTATTAATTATTTACAAAAATCTCATCGTTACAAGAAAAGCTTCAACTCTATTAATAATGTTTAAGAAAGTATCTTGATCATTCTGAAAATTTTTAGTTGTTAAATTACAGTTATTTAACTCTGTATTGCCACGTACCTTCTCAGGGTTTTATACTACTATCAGTCCAAGCACATTTACCTCAACTCAAGCCACCAACGTGTAACCCATTGATAAACCAAAGCTCATGTGACGAGGCAAAAGGTTTGAAGGCAATAATTTTCTTCACGGCACTCTATTTGGTGGCTTTAGGAAGTGGCTGTGTGAAACCAAACATGATAGCTCATGGTGCGGACCAGTTCTCTCAATCACATCCTAAACAATCTAAAAGACTCTCATCTTACTTCAACGCCGCATATTTCGCCTTCTCCATAGGCGAGCTTATCGCACTCAGTCTCCTGGTTTGGGTTCAAACTCATTCTGGCATGGACGTTGGATTTGGAGTCTCTGCTGCAGCCATGACTATGGGCCTCATTAGCTTAGTCTCCGGTACAATGTATTTTCGTAACAAACGTCCACGTCGAAGCATCTTCACTCCTATTGCCCAAGTAAGTTTTGCCTTTTTTTCCTTTAATAATTCGTAACCATGCGAATAAACAGAAATACTGATTCATTTTAGGATAAGAAATAGAATCTCAAAAAAGAAAAACTCTAAGTTATCAAAAAAAGCAGTCACTAGATGAACCTAAAATTTTGTTTTCTGTAAACATAAAGTTGTTTTGAAAAAAAGTGTGTTAAACAGGGAAGACATATTCATAAATCATTATGGCTTTTTAGTATAGATAATCCGTAGCCAATTTTACTGCAAGACATACTTTAGTATGCTTATTAGTATCTGCTATACAGAATCATTTCGCTGTATATATTACCTACAATAATAATTTTCTGAGAAACGATACCATTCAATAAGCGAATATCTGATGAGACGTATTTTATCCCGTGAGTATATGTTATGTTTTATATGGAAAATTTAAGAACAATCACACTTGCAAACAATATAGTTGACTTATATGTCTCTACTGGATAATGATTAAAATAAAACATATACTCTATTAAAATAAAGTTCTATTTTATCGACAAGTTTTTGAACCATCAAAATAGTTATAAAAGTCCAACTAGAAATGACTTTTTTAATAATATAAGTATTATAGCCAATCAAAACAATTTAAGTTTTAAACTAATATTTGATTGTTAAATTGTTTTTGAACCATCATAGATTTTCTCAATTAAAATAAGATAATTATATATATAAATATTTTAATATATATATATATATATTTTAAGATTCGAAATCTATTTTTATAAATATCTTATATATTTATCAATATTTATAACAAAAAATTAGTTTTCTTATATCCATATCAAATGTACGTGTAATAATATATATTTAAATTTTAAATATTCTAAATTCCTCTATTTTAATAAAATAATAATATCTCTATACCAAGGAATCATATTTTAGAAATATATATTTAATTCAAATATCTACTTATTTATGATATATATTTATAGTTACGTAAGAAAGAAATTAGATTTCTTACACTATAAAATTACACATGTTTAAATATGTATATCTTATAATCTAAAATGAAAACTGCAATTGATGATTATCTTTTGTTATGTATTGTTATACAAAATTTCAAATTTAAAATTTATATTTTTAAAATGAAATAACTATAATATATTCTATCGAAAATTTCTTAAGCTATCAAAGTAATTTTTAAAAAAAATATGCTATATAAATTTATATCAACAAGATTACATATAAAATTTTCATCATTTAAATTATATAAAAATCTACATTTTAATGTAATCTATAAACTATAAACTCTTTAATTTTTTTAGTGAGAAACCATCATATGAGTATTAAATTTTCTTAAAATATTAAATTTATTCTAATTTCAAAAATAAAAAATCGTGAGAACTTTTTAACGAGTCTTTAAAAAAAGAATATATCTCATACATTTTAAAATAGGTCTGAAAATTCAATCTAAAATATTTATTTATATAAATAGTATGTATCTGTTAGTGAAAATCTTTGAAACTAATAATAGAAAATATAAGCGTGAATTTATATTCAAAACAATTAAAATTTAAAGTCAAAATTAGTAAAAAAAATATTTACCAGTTTTATAAACTTAAATATTATTTTTCGATTTTGTAAAAAGAACATAACCCATGTCGATTTAAAATAATTTATTTTCAAAAATTTATAAAAAAAACATATCCAGCTTTTTAACGCGGGTAGTATTCTAGTTTAAATTAAATTTTATTATGATTATTACTAATGCAAAAGGAATAGTAACATACTAACACTTTAATTATCTTGTGGATATTTACTTCTTTTTTTTTATCAAACAGAAACTGGTTTTATTTAATTACCAATGCTCCTTCACGTCGTATGTATATGTATATGAGTCATCTTTATAATTTTTTGACACATTTAAATTTCGGACATTTGACAGATTTAGAAAATTTTACATATTTTTGATAAGAAACAAAACTTCACATGTGTACAAATCTATATATTTCGACCCACTTGAATTTCTTTAAGGAAATAGAAGTTCTCAAAAAAAAATTATATATATATATATATATACATACAAAGAGATAATCAAAGTTAGGAAATGTGGTCATGTGTTTAGACAAGACAATGCTGTAACAGTTTGGCCCATGCTGAGTCATGAAAAGGGAAAGCTGATGGTGAAATAAAACATTATTTTTTGTAACAGAAAAATAAAACATTGTAATTGTTTTTTTCAAGTTTATTATATAACAAATATAATGGTACAATCGTGCGTCTGGAGAAAAATAAAATTACATTTCTAAATTTGTTAACCAATTAACGAATGAAATATATACATTTTTCAGATACATATACATTTGCATAACAATTTATCTATATAAATAGAAAAGTTTTAATAATTATTCTTTTGATAAAACTATTAATAATATGATGTAGTTTCTGCATTGCAGGTTGTTGTGGCTGCCATATTAAAAAGAAAGCTTGCTTCTCCCTCTGACCCAAAAATGCTTAATGGAGGCCTCCGTGTAACAAAAGACGACGTACCTTCCTCCCCTTTACCATACACTTCTCGCCTCAGGTCACACATTGAACTCACTATTTCTCTTTTTCTATCGCAGAAATTTAACTTTAATAGCAAGACTTTGGTCATTTGTTTACACTTTCGTTTAATTATAAGTGCTTTTTTCAAGAAACCTGCGTTTTGGTTAACATAGAAGCGCAATTTTAAATGTTTAATAACTTTAGTAATTTTTGTTAATGATTTTTATTAAAACATTTAAAAATCATTAATGAATCCAAATAAGTTTACCGTAAAATTTTATCCACACTTTTCGGAAACTACACTTGTGTTTTTGTAACAATTTTAAGATATTTTAAGAAAAAAGTCACGTGCAAACACAAAAGAGCATGAAATCAGTAAAAGATATTAAAATTGTATATCGTATGGGCAGGTTCTTGGACAAGGCATGCACCAAAATCCAAGACACAAATACAGAGGAAAGTCCATGGAGGCTTTGCACGGTAACCCAAGTAGAGCAAGTCAAAACCCTAATTTCACTTGTTCCAGTCTTCGCAAGCACCATCGTCTTTAACACCATCTTAGCTCAGCTCCAAACATTTTCCGTACAACAAGGAAGTTCCATGAACACTCGTCTCTCAGATTCCTTCCACATTCCTCCGGCTTCACTCCAAGCAATCCCTTACATAATGCTCATCTTCCTTGTCCCTCTCTACGACTCTCTATTCGTTCCTTTTGCGCGTAAGCTCACGGGACATAGCTCAGGCATTCCTCCATTGACTCGTATAGGAGTTGGTCTATTCCTCTCCACTTTCTCAATGGTTTCAGCTGCCTTGCTTGAAAAGAAACGTAGAGACTCTTGGGTTCTTGACGGTAGAATCTTGAGTATCTTCTGGATCACGCCACAGTTCTTGATCTTTGGGATCTCCGAGATGTTTACTGCTGTTGGATTAATCGAGTTCTTTTACAAACAATCTACAAAGGGCATGGAGTCATTCTTGATGGCTTTGACTTACTGCTCGTATTCCTTTGGTTTTTACTTTAGCTCGGTGCTCGTTTCAATCGTGAATAAGATTACTTCCACGCATTTCGACTCCAAAGGCTGGCTCGGGGATAACAATCTGAACAAGGACAGACTCGATCTGTTTTATTGGCTTTTAGCGGTTCTCAGTCTACTGAACTTTATTAGCTATCTCTTTTGGTCTCGTTGGAACGTTAAGTCCTCGAGAAACGACAACTCTAATGTGGTGGGAGATGAGAACATTTAGCTTAATGCATAATGTGTACAATTCATATCATATCGCCTTAACATCTCCAGCATATAATTAATATGAATAAGTTATTAGGTTAATCCCTTGCTTTTGTAGTCCACCTCACTCCCTGTACTCTTTTTTTTTAAAGCTGAATACATTGCCTCCTCTTTGTGTTCCAATAACATGTTTTATTACATGTTAGATTATTATGTTAAATAGAAATCCAAAACAAATTTTAGGATTAAAATCGTAATATTTAAGTTTACAAAAAAAATCATTCATATTTAATTAAGAAGATGAATTGAGTTTAGTAACACCATATAAGTGCTTTAAATTAATCGTTGACATGATTTTTTTTAACGAAAGGTAGAAGATCATATTTAAAGTTTACACTGTTACTCTTATGAATAAAGAAGAAATTAGAAAAGGTGGATATATATATATATATTTTTTTTTTCTCTCATTGACATCTCTATATGTATGATATACATAATAAATATATTAACACAACACATAATTTTCATGTTATATGAATACAATTATGAGCAAATTATTAAAATATATTCTTATTATTTTTCATGACTAATATGTATATACAAAAGGTATATATAAAAAGTATGTTTGGTGGTTTCATGTGATATTTGGTCTTGTTCCAAAACAAATTTACTTTTTAATATAGTTTCGGTTAGCAAGCTTTGAATTGCATATAATGAGGATGTGTGCTCGGATGTTCAGTCTAGGGTCTAGGAATTTCGAATGGCCATATATATGGACATCAAAATAATTACAAATCATCAAACTAGATAGTCGGTGCAAATAAGAAAAGTGATTAGAAATTGTATATATTCATTAGGCTACCAACCAATATAATTCCAATTGTGAGATTCGCGTGATATGATGTGTAAACATTTGTGGATTAATTCCGACAAAGCCACCATTTCTACTCCTAAACTCCGTTTTACTTTGAAGCTCTGTTTTTTAACAAACATGATTTCCACTTGTTAATTTTTGGTAAACTGTTCTTTACTAATAGATAGAATTTACAGTTTAAAAACTATGTCCATTTGTAGTTTATGTTTGTTTAACAAATTACGTATATTTATATCGCTATATGATTGAATATAACTTCTAATTTATTTTTTATGAAAGTAAAAATAATTATACCGTAAGGCTATGTTTTACTCTTATCAATTTTCAAACTGTATGACCATACAAAGGCTAAGCATATCTGGGAATCTAATTTTTCTCCATTCTAGGAAACAACATATTAAAGTTTAAACCGGACTAAATTTGTAAGGGATAAAACCGGATAAAAAGACATCGAGGAATCATTTTCTTTCCCACAAAAGTTATCTCTGTAATATAGAGAGAGAGAGAGAGAGAGAGAGAGAGAGAGAGAGAGAGAGAGAGAGAGAGAGAAAAGAGGAACACGATGAAAAGTGATGGATTTGTCATTTTTCTTCCATGATGTTTTCAATTTGGACACAATTTAATAGTAGGAAACATGTCTGAAACATGTTTTGTGTTAAAGATTGGCTCCTACTCCCTTTAGACACTATGTATCAATAGTTTCTCTATATTTAACGTTACTTTACTCATTAGTAGTTAAAATGATTCATTAAGTTGTCTCCCATTTTTATGGCATTGGTACAATCTCCCACTCAATACAGTTCTTTTAGAGTTATTACAAGAAGTGGGTTTCATAATTTGAGATGCCTTTCTACAATTTTCCTGCCGCTCTTGAGTTTGTGAAGTCGGAGTTTCATTATTTATACATTTATATTTTCTTTACGAGCGAATTAAACAGTGGATATCCCATCTTTAAAGTAGACTATAAGAACATAGAGACATCAAATCTTCTAGGACCCTAACGAATCATATTTTTTTTACTTACGGAATTATTCTGATATCCTCCAATAAAACGTACAGTTAAATGAAAGAAGAACAAGCTATTTTAATGAATTAATCCCAAACTAACTCCATATATTATATATTGCCTGTATATCGAGTGTTACTAATCTTTTTTTGTCACGTCGAGTGTTACTAATCTAATCTATCTAATTGTTTACAAATGCGTTTGATGTTTATATGTACATAAATAAAAAAGCATTTTATACAAACTTTATTTGTTTTTTTTAAGATGAAGATGTTTAATTAAGTTTTGATGCTCATTTAGCAACTTGCAATAGTCCTTAGCCTTCAGTACGTTGTTTGATTTGACTTAACATAAGGGTTTTTAGTAATTAAACTTTAAAGATGAATCGTAAAAATAATCCTCAGCTAAAAATCTTATGAAATAAATCTTCAACTTTAATTCCGTCAACGTATGTTACCTCCATCTAAAAAACCATGACGGAGGGTACATACGTTAACGATTTATAAGTTAATGATTTATAATGTTGAAAACTTAGTTGAATGGTTTTTTACGATTCAAAAATAGTTGAGGGGTTTTATCATTAAAAGTCATTAAATATTTCAAAATATTTATTATCATATATGCATTGTTTTAGACTGATTTATAAGCCTTTAAAACTAATTTATAAATTTTAATACATTACTTTATCATTATTATAACCGATTTATAAAGCTTCATAAATATTTTAATATTTTAAAATGATTAGTAAGATTTCACTGTGATTTTATAAGTTTTTACAATTCATGCTACTTGTTAGAATAAAATAATATAACATTATTCGTGATACTACTAAAACAGAAAATAATACTAAAAAAACATAAAGTAATAGAATAAATCAAGAATAATATATCAAAGATATTGTTTTATTGATCAATAAAATAAAAATATAACATATTGGTTCAGAAATCAAGGAGAATAAGAATAATCATGCATTATTTTTGGGGATAGGAGGAATGTATGAGGTTGAGGTCGGAAAATAGGAAAAAGGGCATCCTACTCTAAGTGGGAAGATTGACTTCATGGATGAATTATCCTCGACACTACTTAAGACTTAATATAATTTAGAAATTTAAAATTATTTGATATTATACAATGGTGATATAAACATTCCAATTTTGTTATATCACTATTGAAAAATATCAAATAATTTAATATTTCTAAGTTATATTAAGTTGTAAGTACTGTTGAAAATTATTGATTTAGGATGTACAAATTAGTTTTATAATAAAGCAATGTATAAGGATTTATAGATTAGTTTAAAGGCTCATTATTCTATTTTAAATAAAGCATAGTAGATAATAAAGATCTTGGAACATTTAAGGACTTTTAATAAGAAAACCCCTCAACTATTTTGAATCGTAAAAACCCTCGGTGGACTAAATCACATTTAGCGTCAAAAAAAAAAAGACTAAATCACATTGAGTTATTGATTTACATGGGAATTACAAGTAATCCCTTTCTATGTTTAAGATGTTTTTGCAAATCTCTCGCAAATTTGTGAGAGAAGTTAAGTTCCTTGCAAATTTGCAAGAAAATTATTTCCTCACAAATTTGCGAGGAATTATGTTCTCTTTAAAATTTACGAGGAACTAATTTTTCTCAAGTTTACAAGGGAATTATGAATGATTGTTATTTGTGAATAACAATTTAGAAAATTAGCATTCCTCGCCTTTTTGTAAATCGTGATTTACAAGGGTTTATTCCCTTGCAAATCATGATGTTTCTTGCAGTGATATACAGTAGAGACTCTATAGATTAATACTCTATAAATTAAGAAACACTATAAATTAATAATTTTTCAGTCCCGAGTTGGACCGATTCAAAATATGACACAAACCGATAAATTAATAAGATAATAATTTTCTAGAAAATCCTGTGGAAATATATGGTCCAATTAAAATTAGAAATTAATAATTTATATATATATATATATATATGTATATATCTCCAAACAAAACATTGTATTATTTTTCTTATTCACAATGATATTATATGTATTTTTCTTAACAGTCCAATATTGGAAAATATTTAGTAAAATTATACCTAAACCACAATTAAATTCTTTAGAACATATTTCATATACAAGAAATAATATAAGAAAAGTAATATGACAATCAAATTTCAAAATCTTAATTAATATATATATATATGGTAAAATAAATTATTTTTCTTATTTTATATAGAAATATACTCTAAAACAGAAAATAATACTAAAAACATAAAGTAATAGAATAAATCAAGAATAATATATCAAAGATATTGTTTTATTGATCAATAAAATAAAAATATAACATATTGGTTCAGAAATCAAGGAGAATAAGAATAATCATGCATTATTTTTGGGGATAGGAGGAATGTATGAGGTTGAGGTCGGAAAATAGGAAAAAGGGCATCCTACTCTAAGTGGGAAGATTGACTTCATGGATGAATTATCCTCGACACTACTTAAGACTTAATATAATTTAGAAATTTAAAATTATTTGATATTATACAATGGTGATATAAACATTCCAATTTTGTTATATCACTATTGAAAAATATCAAATAATTTAATATTTCTAAGTTATATTAAGTTGTAAGTACTGTTGAAAATTATTGATTTAGGATGTACAAATTAGTTTTATAATAAAGCAATGTATAAGGATTTATAGATTAGTTTAAAGGCTCATTATTCTATTTTAAATAAAGCATAGTAGATAATAAAGATCTTGGAACATTTAAGGACTTTTAATAAGAAAACCCTCAACTATTTTGAATCGTAAAAATAATCCTCAGCTAAAAATCTTATGAAATAAATCTTCAACTTTAATTCCGTCAACGTATGTTACCTCCATCTAAAAAACCATGACGGAGGGTACATACGTTAACGATTTATAAGTTAATGATTTATAATGTTGAAAACTTAGTTGAATGGTTTTACGATTCAAAATAGTTGAGGGTTTTATCATTAAAAGTCATTAAATATTTCAAAATATTTATTATCATATATGCATTGTTTTAGACTGATTTATAAGCCTTTAAAACTAATTTATAAATTTTAATACATTACTTTATCATTATTATAACCGATTTATAAAGCTTCATAAATATTTTAATATTTTAAAATGATTAGTAAGATTTCACTGTGATTTTATAAGTTTTTACAATTCATGCTACTTGTTAGAATAAAATAATATAACATTATTCGTGATACTACTAAAACAGAAAATAATACTAAAAAACATAAAGTAATAGAATAAATCAAGAATAATATATCAAAGATATTGTTTTATTGATCAATAAAATAAAAATATAACATATTGGTTCAGAAATCAAGGAGAATAAGAATAATCATGCATTATTTTTGGGGATAGGAGGAATGTATGAGGTTGAGGTCGGAAAATAGGAAAAAGGGCATCCTACTCTAAGTGGGAAGATTGACTTCATGGATGAATTATCCTCGACACTACTTAAGACTTAATATAATTTAGAAATTTAAAATTATTTGATATTATACAATGGTGATATAAACATTCCAATTTTGTTATATCACTATTGAAAAATATCAAATAATTTAATATTTCTAAGTTATATTAAGTTGTAAGTACTGTTGAAAATTATTGATTTAGGATGTACAAATTAGTTTTATAATAAAGCAATGTATAAGGATTTATAGATTAGTTTAAAGGCTCATTATTCTATTTTAAATAAAGCATAGTAGATAATAAAGATCTTGGAACATTTAAGGACTTTTAATAAGAAAACCCCTCAACTATTTTTGAATCGTAAAAAAACCCTCGGTGGACTAAATCACATTTAGCGTCAAAAAAAAAAAGACTAAATCACATTGAGTTATTGATTTACATGGGAATTACAAGTAATCCCTTTCTATGTTTAAGATGTTTTTGCAAATCTCTCGCAAATTTGTGAGAGAAGTTAAGTTCCTTGCAAATTTGCAAGAAAAATTATTTCCTCACAAATTTGCGAGGAATTATGTTCTCTTTAAAATTTACGAGGAACTAATTTTTCTCGCAAGTTTACAAGGGAATTATGAATGATTGTTATTTGTGAATAACAATTTGCGAGAAATTAGCATTCCTCGCCTTTTTTTGTAAATCGTGATTTACAAGGGTTTATTCCCTTGCAAATCATGATGTTTCTTGCAGTGATATACAGTAGAGACTCTATAGATTAATACTCTATAAATTAAGAAACACTATAAATTAATAATTTTTTCAGTCCCGAGTTGGACCGATTCAAAATATGACACAAACCGATAAATTAATAAGATAATAATTTTCTAGAAAATCCTGTGGAAATATATGGTCCAATTAAAATTAGAAATTAATAATTTATATATATATATATATATATGTATATATCTCCAAACAAAACATTGTATTATTTTTTCTTATTCACAATGATATTATATGTATTTTTTCTTAACAGTCCAATATTGGAAAATATTTAGTAAAATTATACCTAAACCACAATTAAATTCTTTAGAACATATTTCATATACAAGAAATAATATAAGAAAAGTAATATGACAATCAAATTTCAAAATCTTAATTAATATATATATATATGGTAAAATAAATTATTTTCTTATTTTATATAGAAATATACTCTAAAACAGAAAAATCTAAAAAAGAATTTTTTTTGTAGATTAATAACTCTATAAATTAATAAAATGTTAAAGTCTCAATATTATTAATTTATAGAATTTTTACTGTATGTTCTTGTGGACTTTTAAAGTATTATTCCACTGTATATTGCGTATTTAATTGTATAACCAGAACCGACTTCACACCAAATTGTATTAGCATCACATGCTTCATGAATTTCGGAGCAAGCTTTTATATGCGTGTACTAGTTAGGCCTCCGAAGTGGGCTTTCTACTAGTGCATGTCATAGAAATATACGATGACAATATCCAATAAGACTACTGGATTAAGAGCTCCCAGTCTCCCACCATAAGAAGCATGTTTTATTAATGCGAAGTTAATGAGTTTTAAGCGTCACATAGGGCCCGACTGGTTCAAACGCAGCGGTTGCGGTTGCGGCTGCGGGAGTTTGCGGATGCGGGTGATTGCGGTTTCAAGCGTTATGTTGCGTTTTGTATGACTGGCATAACGTTTGAAAATTGTTGCGTTTGCGGGATGTTTATGACTGGTTGATTATGAAATATTACAGCGGTTTAATAATAAATTACCAATATAAACATATTATAACATTATAAAAATATAAAAAACATATTATTGTGATAAAATATAATAATTATTAATATAATATGATTAATAATAATATTATGTTTATTTATTTAATTTTTTAATTAGTTGAAAAATATAATTTTAATATATATTTTGAAGATTTATATTAAAAACTTTTAAAGAATATTTTGTTTCGTTATATATATGTGTATATCTTTATAAATGTATATATATTAAGTTTTAAAAAATTCTAATCATGAATAGATAGTTTAAAGTTTTTATAAAACAAATTATGACATTGATTGTGAATTTAAATTAATATATAAATTGTGTATATATTTTTATTTATAATATTTCCATTTTTGATTTTAAATTTTTAATTTTAAAATATTTAGAAAAAATAATTTTATATTTTTGTATCCAACGAATCACCATGAACCAAGAACGCTTAGCTGGAACCAGCTTTTGATTTTAAGAGGTTCGAGCGGTTTGAAGCGATTTGTAGCGGTTTGTATGATTGTTTTGAAACGCTGTCAACCACTATCAACCGCAAAAGCTGCGTTTGCGGGTGGTAGCGGGAAAACCAGTCAAGCCCATAATATCTCTTTTCAGACTTTTATAACCCAAATGACAGAGCTTGAATAATAACATAGCATTTTGACATTAAAAAAAAAAAGACGATGACCGACCGAGCCTTGTGAAAATCGAATTAGACGAATAGACAGAAAAATACATTTTATCAAAGAACAAGCATAATAAATATGGTTTTGAAATGGACTAGCATGGTCTACATAAATTGTTTTTATATATCATTACTTGCGTTCATTTACATATTATATAATATAAAACAATAATATATATAAAATAATAAAAACCAGTAACTATTACATATATAATCAAGTGGAGAATTGTAAAAAAAAATCTAAAATTTGATTATAAATGTAAAAGTGTAAAATTTAATCTAATACAAAAATAATCCAAAAAATAGTGAGATATTATAATCTCCTTATGACCAAGAAAAAATCTATAATCACTTTTACGATTATAACTTTGCTAAGTCTTTTCAGGTTAGTGAAGTCTTCTCATGTATATAATCTTAAAAATAATTTATAAAATTTATAAAAAATATTTTGATGGAAAATAAATTTAAATCATGTAATTATAAACATTCTAAATGAAGTAAATTTAGATTTACTAAAATTGAATTGTTTTCAACAGAGATGAGTGAATAGAAGTTATAAGTCATGATTGTCCTTAGTTTAGAGTTTGATAACATATGTTATAGTATTGCTTGTATTTTAGGATTATATTTTAGAATTAAATTTGACATATATGTATTTATTTTTGTATATATTAAACACTTTATTAGTTGATCTTATGTTTAATGAAGTGTTTGTTGCAATTTAGTTAGTTATTTGATTTTAGTTTTGAAGACTTCTTGAGAAGTCTTCTAACATATGATGTATTAGAAAACTTCTAGGAAAGTTTTCAGAGATGGATAATAAATGTAGAGTTTAGATGACTTCTGAGAGAATCTCATAGTGCATTTTTGTTAGAATATTTCCCAAGAATTCTTCTGGACAAAAATTATTCAATTTAATTAGAATTTTGTTACTTTATATAAAGAAAATTTACATATTCTCTTTATTTCTGTCAAATGGCTGCAATAAAAATGTAATGATTCTCACTCTAAAACTCTCTAACCTCTCTCTAATCTCTTTGAACTCGAAGATATCAAACTTTATATCGTTTTCTCATCTTTTTGTCTAATGTCTTTCTCACTACTTTTATCTTATTTTTACAGGTTTTCCATTTCATGGTTTTCATCTTTCACTTTTTTAAAGGTATATCTATTAATTTTGGATATGTATTTTTACAGTTTTATATGTTAGATTCGAAAAAGCAATAAATTTAAATGTGATTGTTTATTTATTATTTAATTATTAAAAATATTTTTGAAGTCATTCAAATATTTTGGATATACATGTTTTTCAGATCTAAGAATAATATCAGACTTCAGTAGCAGACTTCTCCAAAAGACTTCAGGAAAAATCTGCCAGAATTGGTAATATCATATTTTCACTAATTTTTTTGTGTTTTTTTGGTGCTAAATAAAAAAAAGTTAGAGTCAACTTAATGTGATTGTTATCTTATTATTTTAGCTTAAAAATGTATTTTTTATCTTTCTTTTTAAAAGTAAAATATAGATCATTAAATTTTTTATATATTCATTTCTTGTCTGTGTTAAAATGAAATAAATATGAATTCAAAATAGTTGTGATTATATTTTATTATTATTTTATTTATAAAATATGAGTGATTTGAAGGCTCCTTGGGAAGTCTTCTGAGATGATTATTAAATTTAAGGTTCAGAAGAATTCTTGGGAAGTCTTCTACTGCATTTTATGATAGATGACTTTCCAAGAAGTCTTCTGAGCCGAAAATATTTAACCTAATTGGAATTCTTTTCTCCTTATATAAAGAAAACTCATACATTTGCTCTCTTCCTCTCAAATGAGTGTAACAAAAATGTAATGTTTCTCATTTTAATACTTTCCAACCTCTCTTATCTATTTGAACTTGAAGACATCAAATTTCGTATCAATTTCACATCTTTTGTCTCATTTATTTCTTACTATTTTATCTTGTTTTTTGAGTTTCATTTCATAATTTTCATCTTCCACACTTTTAAAGGTACCTCTATAAATTTTGGATATTTAATTTTGTGTGTTTTATATGTTAGATTCGACAAAGCTATAGATAGATTCAACCTAATGTGATTGTTTTATTTATTATTTAAGAATAAAAAGTTTTATTTTTGATTTTTTCTTTGGCTGAATACATTTTAAATATTTTTAGATACGATTTTTTTTTAGATCTGAAGACAATATATGAGACTTCATAGCAGACTTCTCGGTAGACTTTACGAACAGACTTCTCAAATAGACTTCTTGGCAGACTTCACGCAAATTAAGAAAAAGAAATTTAAACGGAAAACTTAAATTTTAAATAATATTTATCGTGAATTAGAATAATTCTATATAAGTCTTCTAATTCACGTTTAAATTTCACTACAAAAATTTATTTCTCTCTTAAGATTAGAAGATTCTTGTTTTTATAGTTTATATAATATTGTAAATAAAATATCCACTTTGTCTACAATATATTTCAAAAAAGTCTTGTCTAATGATTAATTAATTCATTCAAGTTCTTTTAATCATAAACTCTTGTCTTCATTGTAAATCTTTTGTTAAACTTAAGGTTATGCAACTTAAAGGGAAAACTTATAATAGTATAAAAGTTTACACAAGTTCAACATAACAAACATAACAATAAGCTCATAATACAATAATATAAGTCCTAAAGCATAACAAACATAACGAAGTTCATAACACTATATATAGATAGACAGAAGACTTTGGTTATGTGCATTATCAACCACAAATTCCAAAGAAGTTCATAACACTAAAGATAACCGAAGCATCATCTGCAAAAAAATCACACTAAAACACAACCATCACCAACCTAGTATTCCTTTGTAAATATTGGCTTACTTTTGTTTTCGAAAAATTCACGATAATACTAGAGAAGGTTTCTAGAGAATAAAAGTCTTCTCTAATAAGCAGGTTAATTTTGGAATTGACCAAAGGTTTGCAAATTTTTGACTTTTCTAAAGAAGACTTAGGGAGATATCTACTCGGAATAGACTTCTATAGAAGTCTTCTTACCGTCACATAAAGTCTTCAAAATGTCGTAAGAAGTCTGCGTATGTTAGTTTTGCAATTGACCATGTTTGAATTTTTATGAGAAGACTTCTATAGAAGTCTTCTTACAAATCACATAAAGTCTTCAAAATGTCGTAAGAAGTCTGCGTATGTTAGTTTTGCAATTGACCATGTTTGAATTTTTATGAGAAGACTTCTATAGAAGTTTCTAATTAATCTTAAATTTTTAATTCTTTATTGTCAATTCCAAAAACTAACATACGCAGAATTTTTTTGGCACTTTGAAGACTTCATGTGACGGTAATAAAACTTCTATAGATGTATTCTTTGTAAATTCAAATATTTTCAGCACTTTGGTTAATTGCAAAACTAACCTGCTAATCAAAGAAGACTTATATAGAGGTCTTCTCTATTTTTTCGTTACAAAGAAAAGTTAGAAGACTTCTATGAAAACTAACAAAATAGTCAATTGTAAAACTAACCTAGCATTAACCAGAAAACTTCTCTCGAAGTCTTCTCCGTCTCTCTAGAAGTCTTTTCCATCGTGGAGAAAACTTCTAAAAAGTCTTCTTGCAAACATATCTGAAAAAATTGATTACCATACCTAGAACCTGTGAGATGTCCTGCTTAGCTTCTCCAAACACACAAAACTTCACCATAAAACTAAGAATCAAAAACCTGAGTGACTCCAATAAGCTCAAAATTTTTGTCATGAAAATGTTGGATTTTTGGGATGAAATTAATGATAAGGTGAAAGAGAAATGATTTGTGTGAATAAAAAATGTGCATATGAAGAGTATATCTCAATTTTAAGTGCATTTAGAGCTCTAAATTGGTTGTTCATGGTGGTTAGTGTATTGATAACAATGAAAATATTCTAAATATGAGATGAGGATGATTGAGTAAAATAATCATTTTTTGAAAAAACAAAATAAAAAGTAATTGTATTTCGTGAATAACTTGAACTTTTAGGATGAAGAGGATAAATAAAAATTCCAAAAAACATGTTACTTTGCATTTGACTTCAAGTTGTTGGTCATATTTACAAAACTACCTATAATCAAATTAGAGTGATCACATAAATTAAAAAAAAATCATTCTTATTTATTTTATATGGTAAATAAATTTAAATGATACTAATATATATAGTATATTTTTAATCTAAATTATCGTAAATGAGTTTTTACTCATATGGTTTATGATCTTTTTTGTTTCTTATGACAAAACTTTTAATCGTTGATCGTAAAATTTTATATGTAGTACTTTTAACAGTTTTAATAATTTCACTTTGTTAATTTAACATTTCAGAATTTTTTTATTATATGTTTAATGTAATTTTTTAATTTATTTTAATAATTAAAACTAAACCAAAATGATAAATGATATAATAATTCTTATCAAATCTTTATTATTCAATATTATATATTGTCATATTTATTTTTTATATCGTAAGCTAATTCTGTAAATTTTATTCAAGGGAAAAAGGAGAAATATTTTTTTGTGAACTTTGATTAATGGATGGTGTCCACTACATTATACAAGATAATAATTTTGTAAGGGCATCTCCAGTGGAGCATTATTTTCTTCTTTATATTTCACTATATTTTAGAGTAACTCTATTATAGAGTTGGATTTTCTCCAATGGTTAACTCTATGGAGTAAAATGGTCTAATATATTTACTAACTTAAATCTTTTTCAGTATGGGTTGCGAGAAGATTTGTGGTTTTAACATGCAAGCATTGTAGTCAATTTTACAATTTTAAAAACTATTTTTAATTAATATAAAAACGATGTGAACAGTAGATGGGAATAAATGGTGTACAACGACTGATATAAACATCCAATGGTGATCAACAAATGCAATGTGTGAGTAAAATTATTATAAAACTTTAGTAGACTAGTAAAAAAAAAAAAGAAACAAGTTCATTTGGGTGAGTGCAAAGAAAAAAAGATCAATAGGTTTGGGGTTAGAGAATGAAATCTTGACATTAAGCAAAAAGGTATATATTGTTTATATCTTAGGACTAAATAGAACAATGATGATCAACTTTTGTATGCATAATGTTACCGTTCTTTGATAAATTTTGAGTAATGTCAATTGTTCCTTGTTTGACAGAAACATTGAACCACCTACAAAAGCCCTTAAACCCGACCAAGTGAGAATGATTGATACTCCCTTTGCAAGATTGCACTTGATATCTAAATGAATGTAGGGAGTTGCTTTAAGTTGACTGCTTGATTTCTATTTGGTCTCGGATTTTAGAGTAAGGTTTAAACTGTGATGCCAAAGATGATTGTATCAATAGTTTGTTTAGGAAATGCAACTTATAACTACTTTGAAAGATATTGTGGTAAATTTTGATTGAGAATTATATAGTTCTGATTTTCCTCTATTCAACCTCTTTCTCTTACTCTTCTTGAAAGTTTCTTTGTGGATAAGTCAACAACAAGTTTGGGAAGTTGATGTATAGTGTTTTTATAGGCTTTTAGCTATTAATTTTGGTCATTTTAATGTTTAAAGATTGCATTTAGGCACCATCAAAAATGAAAAGGTTGTATTTGGTCATTGTGCATATACAGGAGCTGGAGTGTACATTTAAATGATTTTTGGGACAAAATTGAGGGAAATCAATATAGAATGGAAGTTTGGGGGCAGAAAGCGAAGCATTGCACAAGAACAGGGACCAATTGTGCAATTTTAAAGAAGATGGATCTTGAAAAATAGAGAGCTCGAATTGATAACTTGGTGAAAGATCAATCTCTTGATCCAAGTGTATATGTGTTCGTAAAGCTCGAATTGATCGAAGACTGAATGTTAAACCGCGTATGCTACACTCTCAATCCGACCTTGGGGTTTTCACTTTTCAGAGCATAGTAACTCTGAAGAAGAGGAGAGATGGTCGTGAGGCTTGAGACAGAGAAGAACTCCACAATGGTTCTCCAGCTCAGATTCCCAGCATCTCCGCGAAGCATCACGGCGGAGGTAGGCCACGCTCAAAGAATAGGAACTCGGAGACAATGAATCAACCGCTGCTCATCTCGCAGATGGATCGATCTAATCAGAGGTTCAGTCAATTCAATCCTTCTCAAGGGTGATCGCCAAATGCGGTTTGGTCCTAATCGCAAACTAATCGTGATTGCAAATGCACTCAGAAGCTGATCGCAGCGTTTCATCAAAATAGCTTTTTACTTAGATTTTAAGTGCACACATATATATATATATATATATATATATATATATATATATATATATGTTTTAAGGGCAACAAAAGCTCTAAGCTACCTAGGACTGAACATTTTATCCGTTAAATTTGATTTGATTCGTTATTTGGTTCGATTCGATCCGAAAATTCTGAATATCCGTAAACTTTCAAAGCAAAGCAAATACTAAAAATCAATATCTGTTAAAATCGAAACAAATCACAAATATTAAAATTTTGAAAAGCGAATATCTGATCCGATCCGACAATATATAAATACATGTATATCTTGATTATATTTTAAAGTTTTAAATGTATAAAAGTATATAATTATTATTCTAACTTATGACTTGACAAATTATATTCACATTATTACTTATATAAAAGTATTACGTAAAAGGAAGAGACAAAAATTTATGATAATTATAATTTTTTTCTTAAGTTTTGTGTTTATAATTGTTAATTAAGTTTAATTTTTTTTAAAAAAAAATATGTAGATTTACTAATTATTTTAATTTTTATATTATATACAATGCAAAAAAATATTTTATAAAACAAACTTGTATTGAATTTTTAAGATTATTTGTATTAATCAAAACAGATTAGATATCCGTAAGTATTCGTAAATATTCGAAAATATTTATTTATTTTCCAAATATCCGATTTTCCGAATATCCATATTTTTCCAAAGCAAAGCAAATCGAAAAATTAGATATGCGTGGCATTCGAAGCAAATCACAAATAACTTCAAAAACCCGAATATTCGATCCGTGCCCAGGCCTAAAGCTACCTCTTTTTGCTTTCTCTTGTTTTAGATCTGAACTAATGTTATTTTTTGCTTTTAATCTAAGTATTTTTTTATATCTCTTCTACTTTTCTTTAAACATGGTTCTTGAAGGATTAGTGACAGGTTCTTGGGTTTCTATAGTGAGTAGTATTTTAGAATTTTTGGGATGGGTAAATTAGGGTGAAAGATGGATGATTTAGGATGTTTAGATTTAGATTAGCATTGTTTCTTACTTCATGCCAAGAGGTGTTTGATGAAATTTCTAAAGGGTCTCATATTGTGTTTTGGTGGCTTGGCTGAAAAGAGTCGATGTATTAAGGGCATTATGACTACTAGGACTTGTTCTCCATGCATGCTTGAGTGTAGTTGACCAACAAGAGTTGATGTATTGATGCATGACTAGCATAAAAGCTATTATCATGAGAGTGAATTCGCTTATCTTTGTGATCCTAGGTTGAAAAAGCTTGTTAGGTGATTATGTTTGGCTTTTTAAGCCTGAAATCAATCTCTAGTTAATTACCATACCCAAAGGCTTGTTTTTCTTTGCATTTTCTCTTTGTTTATTTTTATTTGTCTTTCTATTTCATTAGTTCAGATAAAACCATCTTTTTATTTTATAGATCATTAGTTCTCTGTGGATTTGATTCTAAAGCACTACAGGAAATAAGGGTTTTAATAGCAATGTAATATAGCGGAAAAGAAGTTTGTGCTATTGTATGTTTGTGGCTAGAAATATAATAGCGTTTCTTTAAGTAAAAAGCTATTATATCTGGAGTGGCAAAATGAAATTTGCAAGCATGTTTTGGGATTTTGATCTTTAGATTATAGCGAGAAAGAATAATCGTTATGGTATCCTCGACCGCTTATTTTTTATTAAAACCCGCGAATGATAAATTTTGTGGGAAATATATCTTTGACCAAAGCAAAGAATATTTAGTACTTTTTCATTAAAACAAAAGAATATCGTCTCTGCATTTTCTCTCCCAAGGTGTTCTTCGTGAGACCCCTTCGAATCATCGATCTGTCTTCTTTGTCTTCATCGATCTGTCTTCTTTGTCTTCGATCTCAGGTTTGTCTTCTTTGATCTCTGTCTTCTTTAACTTGCATGCATCATGATAATAATCGATTGCTTATTATCTCAATAGATATGTATTGATCGTCTTCCATTTTTACAATCTACAATCATGAAAATTAATCGATTGCTTATTATCTCAATAG
This sequence comes from Brassica carinata, assembly GCA_016771965.1. Classification (NCBI taxonomy): domain Eukaryota; kingdom Viridiplantae; phylum Streptophyta; class Magnoliopsida; order Brassicales; family Brassicaceae; genus Brassica; species Brassica carinata. The sequence continues at coordinate 50,118,845 of CM028690.1, forward strand.
ATCTCAAAAGTGATTTTTTAGGAACAAATTAACATGTGGCGAAGACACGAGGAGGAATGGTTAGAAGAAGCAGACGCTCCTGTCCGGAAGCGAAGCGAGTTCATTGAGATAACCGAAAGAGTACGAAAATGCGTAAGTTAAATAAGGAAAAGAAGTTGCTATTGAAGAAGAAAACATTGAGATAAGGCAAGAAAGTGCTGTGAAGTCCGACAAAGGTTTCAAGATGTTAATGAGGCGGATGGTGATGGTGATGGTGATGGTGATGATCCACATGTGAAAATTGAAGTTGAGAATGTCATTGTTGAAGAACAGTCTCACCGAGAATGGAGTTCTTGAAGAACCTTCTCAGCCGAGAAGCTGACATGGAAGCTGAAAATGGAGTTACTCAAGAACCTTCTCAGCCGAGAAGCTGACATGGAACCGAGAATGGATTTACTCAAGAACCTTCTCAGCCGAGAGAAGCTGACATGGAACCGAGAATGGAGTTACTCAAGAACCTTCTCAGCCGAGAAGCTGACATTGAAACTGAGAATGGCATTTCAGAGCAGAAGCATCGCCATCCGATGGAAAACAAAAGAAGAAAAGAGGACCCACAAAGATGCGTAAAGTGGCCAAGGATCATCAAGAGAAGGTTTCGTGTCATTCATCGAGCTTGGCGAACATGTAGGTCCTGGATCAGTGACACTTTCATCGTTCCTTGGACCCCTTATGCGAACATGTGACTGTACTTCTTGATGATTGGAGGAATCTTGATAAGCAGACAAAAGACACACTATGGGAGGAAATTCAGGTATATATATGCCCTTAAGTCTATTGTATAATGTCTTTGTAAGGATTATAATGTGTGGCATTTGCATACATTACTGCAAAGAGGTTTGATTTGAAAGAAGAGTGGCAAAAGATTCAGTCTTCAAACAGATGGGCTGTTTGTGGAGATCTGGAAAGTCAAGGCTTGTATCACAACTGCGAAATGCAAAAGCTCCACAGAGAGAGCAGCACCGAAACCAAGCAACATTCGATCTGTTCGGGTTTGGAGCTTGGGTTAAGAGTAGGACTTAGATGCGTGTTCAAGGTGAAATATACTGAGCATTTGGTTTTAAGTGTTTACTCGAGATTTGATTGATCAAATTTGATTTAATGATATTGTAGGCAAAGAGTGAAAAGTACAGAGCACTAAGGAGAGCTCAGATTCCTCACACCACTAGTCGTAGAGGAATGAATCGCCTAGCTTGTGAAATGGTAAGTCACAGATGTAATTATATTATATCTGAAGATAGAACAAACTGATAAGTAAAACAATATATCACTCTTGTAGAAAAAAGAGTGAAGACCCTAAGAAGATTAGCCGAGCAAGGTCCGGATAGCAGGACACACTCACTCGATGGTAGACCTGTTAGATCTGAGTTTGCTGAAACCATTGTAAGATTTCATTGTCTGATTAATTAAGTTACTCTTTTGGTATTGAAAAGGACCATAACTTATATTGTGTTTGTCTCAGGAAAAATAATTTCACTTGATAGTCAAATGGACTCCACATCCGTGTTAATATAAAAGAAGATGCTGTTAGTCAAGTGTTGGGAGTAGACAAACCTGGGCCGAGTCGAGGGTTGGGAAGAGGGATTACTGCTACGACACTAGCATTCTTGTCAGCTAGAGACTCCAAACTTGCCGACTTGGAAGCGAGATTAAAGACTTGAAGATTCTGGTCCGTGACTTAGCTGGAAATAAGGTGAATTTTCTTTAGTTTTAACTGGTTATATAATGTAGAATTTCCTTGATTGATATAAAATCAATGATTCATTTTATCTTTTACGAAAAACAATGATGATTGTGTTTCTCCATCCGAGGCTAGTTATGTATACAAAGAAGGAACTAGAGTTCAACTACTTGATTGGTGTGAGTCAAAAGATGTTGTTGTCGCTGAAGGAGAATTCTGCTCTGCTGAAGGTACATACGAGATTGGTCGATTCGATTGGTCCTAACGCCGGGCGGTTGTTGTAAAGTCGGTATCAAACCCGAAGGCATCTGTTTGGAGGCCAACTACGGATGTGCGTAATCTTCAGGAAGCAGCGGGATGCAAAATTCCATGGCCAATTGATAAACTGATACTAGATAGTGCATCGAACAACCATCCGGTTCCTCGGATGTGTTAGGATCAAAGGTCATTCCATTAGCACGTATACTTACGTTTGTATTATAAAATTCAACATGATACTAACCATATGCATTGTCAATATAGAATACTACCGTAGATGATCTTGAAAGGTGCAAGATCTACGATTGGGTTAAGGGCCGAGGTAATCGCTGAAGGTTTTATGGGTTCGACTGACCCATATGAGATGGTGAACAATGTTCCTTTGGGTCGAATGCTGTAGTTATGAGAGTTGCTAAGGTGATTAATGGGAAAGCTTTTCTATGGAGGCCAACAAGTGACATGACAACAATGAGTGATGCTGTTAATGAAAAGATCGCATGGCAGCTCCATGATGTATCAGTAATTAAAGTTCACGAAGATGAAGGGAAGCTAGTGTCAAGGCCTTCATTGGTAAATTTACAAACTTCTCTCTTTACAAACTTATTTAGATGTAGTTGGTGTGATGTATTTGTTGTGCTTGTAGAGTCCAAGTGGCAGCACTAGTTCCACCCGTTCAGGTGGTAAAAAGAAGTGCATCTTGTTGGACCACAACAACTCAGGACGGAAAGTCGCAGAAGGCAGAGTAAGTAGTACTGATCCATTGTGTTTAGTCCATCACGTCCCGTTAGGTCCCAATGCAAGTCGGGTCTGGGTTGAAGTGGCCTTGATTGAAGATGCATCTCTATGGAGACCAAACTCTTTTCTGGAAGACATATCAGATGCTGTGGGCAGCACAGTGGCTTGGCCAAATGATAAGATTCTGTATGTTTAAATGTACTCGATCGAGTATTCTCAAAGATATATTTATGGATCGGAGTATGCTTGTTTTGTTTTAAGACATATTTTGCTTGTTTGGTTGTAAGACATATTTTGTTTGGTTGTTAAGACATATTTCTAATAAGATTATGTAGGCTTGGCATATATATAAATTATAAAAATAAGTGGTCCTTTAAAATTTTTAAAAAATAAGTGTTTCAAAATAATTTATACAATTTAAGTGTTCCATTAAAATTTTTACAAATAAATTGTTCATAAAAATTTATACAATTTAGATTTTAGGGTTTATTTAGGATTCAACCCTATTGTAACAAATTTAGGATTCAACCCTATCATCATATAGAGATTCAACCCTATCATCATATAGGGATTCAAAATCGATCAACAACTCGGACGGAAAGTCGCAGAAGGCAGAGTAAGTAGTACTGATCCATTGTGTTTAGTCCATCACGCCCGTTAGGTCCCAATGCAAGTCGGTCTGGGTTGAAGTGGCCTTGATTGAAGATGCATCTCTATGGAGACCAAACTCTTTTCGGAAGACATATCGATGCTGTGGGCAGCACAGTGGCTTGGCCAAATGATAAGATTCTGTATGTTTAAATGTACTCGATCGAGTATTCTCAAAGATATATTTATGGATCGGAGTATGCTTGTTTTGTTTTAAGACATATTTTGCTTGTTTGGTTGTAAGACATATTTTGTTTGGTTGTTAAGACATATTTCTAATAAGATTATGTAGGCTTGGCATATATATAAATTATAAAAATAAGTGGTCCTTTAAAATTTTTAAAAAATAAGTGTTTCAAAATAATTTATACAATTTAAGTGTTCCATTAAAATTTTTACAAATAAATTGTTCATAAAAATTTATACAATTTAGATTTTAGGGTTTATTTAGGGATTCAACCCTATTGTAACAAATTTAGGGATTCAACCATATCATCATATAGAGATTCAACCCTATCATCATATAGGGATTCAAAATCGATCAACAACTCAGGACGGAAAGTCGCAGAAGGCAGAGTAAGTAGTACTGATCCATTGTGTTTAGTCCATCACGTCCCGTTAGGTCCCAATGCAAGTCGGGTCTGGGTTGAAGTGGCCTTGATTGAAGATGCATCTCTATGGAGACCAAACTCTTTTCTGGAAGACATATCAGATGCTGTGGGCAGCACAGTGGCTTGGCCAAATGATAAGATTCTGTATGTTTAAATGTACTCGATCGAGTATTCTCAAAGACATATTTATGGATCGGAGTATGCTTGTTTTGTTTTAAGACATATTTTGCTTGTTTGGTTGTAAGACATAATTTCCCATCATTTTCATGCATTTTTCGTAATTTAAAAATAAATTAATATAGAATTGTACATAAACCAATAAGAAGGAATGGTGGGGATAGATGACGTGCCTTCATAGAAGCCGTAGGATCTGATTTTTTAATCTTTCAATCTCCGTCTTTCCATCGGAGATCTGTTCATTCTCCTTCTGCGATAACTCAAATCTAGGTTTAGTTCCTTTTGCTGACGCCTCCTTTTCGAAAATCGAAGGTTTCAGTCGATTTCCCTCGAAGTTATATTGTTCTGATATGGAAAAAGCATGGGTTTGGCTTCCAAGATAGTAATCTTTTCGACATTTTAATTCATGACGAGTTCTTCTTCTGTTCCAAATTTGTTGTTCTGATTCTGTTCCTTATATATATATATAGGGCTAGCCTCGAATATTTCGAAGGAGCAACAGGCTTTGTTACTGCATCAGCGAGGAGGTTAGGAGATCCGACAGAAATATTATGTCCCTGTACTCACTGCAGAAACCTTTCCCATCAAGTTTTAGACAAAGTAACGGAGCATCTTGTGATTAGGGGTATGGATAAGAAGTATATGAGGAGTTCTTGTTGGAGTCTTCATGGTGAGAGAAGGTCTGATATGACTGATAGTGTCCTCAATCAGAAACAGAGGCTTATGGTTTGCTAAGGACGGCTTATTTTGATAGTGGTGAACCTGATGAACCGCCTTCGATGACACTGGAGGAGAGCCTGTACATGGTGAACCTGATGAAGACTCGGAGTTTAGGAAGAAGTTGAGAGATGCTGAAACTCCATTGTACTTGACATGTAGCAAGCACACCAAAGTTTCTGCGATCATGGCCCTTTACCACATCAAAGTAAAGAGTGGAATGTCGAGGCTTACTTTGATCAGCTACTGTCGGCATTACATGACATGCTACCAGAAGGTAATGTACTACCAAAGTCGACTGATTCGATTAAGAAGTTCTTGAAGATTTTTGGGTTTGGCTACGAAATGATTCATGCGTGCAAGAACGATTGTATTCTATAGGAAGCAATATGAGGAGTTGGAAACCTGCCCAAGATGTAGTGCTTCTAGATGGGAAATTGATAAGCACAGTAATGAAGAAAAGAAAGGAATTCCTGCAAAGGTCCTACGGTATTTTCGATCAAAGACAGATTCAAGAGGATGTTTAGATCAGCAAGGATGGCTGAGGATTTGCGATGGCATGCCAACAATGCCACTGAAGATGGTATAATGCGACATCCTGTTGACTCGTTATCTTGGGCTCAAGTGAATAATAAGTGGCCAGAGTTTGCTAGTGAAGCAAGAAACCTTCGACTCGCCTGTCAACGATGGTATGAACCCTTTCTCTATCCAGAACACAAAGTATAGTACTTGGCCAGTGTTGTTAGTCAATTACAACTTGCCACCAACTCTGTGTATGAAGGCTGAGAACGTCATGTTGACTATGTTGATCCCTGGACCGACGGCTCCGAGCAACAACATTGATGTTTATCTAGAGCCACTGGTTGAAGACTTACAAGAATTGTGGAGTGAGGGGATTCAGGTATACGACTCATTCCTGAAAGAGAAGTTCACACTAAAAGCTATGTTGTTGTGGACTATAAGCGACTACCCGGCTCTAGGTAGTTTGGCAGGTTGTAAAGTTAAAGGAAACAAGCATGCAATGTTTGTGGAAAGGATACACCAAATAGGTGGCTCAAGTTTAGTCGCAAGTATGTGTATTTGGGGAATAGGAAGCGACTAAGCCCTGGACATCACTACAGACGCAGGAAAGGATGGTTTGATAATACAGTGGAGAAGGGGACTGCAAACAGGATTCAAACCGGTGCAGAAATATTTGCAACACTAAAGAACTTCAGGAATGACTTTGGAAGATCTTTAGCAAAGAAAAAAAAAAGGAAGAGAAATGTTGTCTCGAAGATGAGGTGGCTGAAGACGAAGAAAATGATGAAGCAGTGATCAATGGAGGTGGAAGAAACGATCAATATTCTTCGATTTACCGTCTGGAAGGTATTATAGCTATTGTTAGACTGAGATACGATTGTCACATTTTGTTTATCCATTAACTGATCATTCTGTTTTCAATGTGTTAGGATTTGCGGTCGTCACAACATCGGCGTCATGCGTGGAAAAGAACTTGTCTGATGCATTATTATCAACGCTGATGCAGAGTGCTAAGTCAAAAGATGGCCTCAAAGCGAGACAGGACTTAGAAGATATTGGAATCCGGAAAAACTTGCACACACAGGTACGGGGAAAGAGATTCTACTTGCCTCCAGCAACTTATTGGCTCAGTAAGGAAGAGAAAAAGATATTTTGTCAAAGGTTGTCTGCGTTTAGAGGCCACGGCGGCTACTGCGGTAATATTGCAAATGTTGTTTCAATTAACCCTCCTATGATTGGAAGTCTTAAGTCCCATGATCATCATGTACTAATCCAAAATCTGTTACCTGCTGCGCTACGAGGGTTGCTTCCAAGAGGACCAAGAGTGGCAGTAACTCGAGTATGTAACTACTTCAACAGATTGTCTCAGCGTGCTATTGGCGGAGAAGCTGATAACTTTGGAAAATGAGTTTGTGGAGACAATGTGCCAACTCGGCGGTTCTTTCCTCCATCGCTCTTGATATCATGTTCCACCTTCCTTTACACCTAGCAAGAGAGGCACGTTTGGGAGGTCCTGTGCACTTCGTTGGATGTATCCGTTTGAGAGGTTTGTTTTCATTTTGTTCGTAATGTAAATTGTTTATATCCTGAACTGTTTTCCGATCAACTGAGGTTTGTAACTATTGCTATATTGTTTGAGCTGTAGATACATGAAAACACTCAAGGCATATGTAAAGAATTTTGCTAGGCCAGAAGCATGTATGGCTGAGGGTACTTAGCTGGAGAATGCATAGCCTTTTGTTTAGAGTTCCTAAAGAATTCTGTACCAGTTGAAGAAGTACTTAACCGTAATGAAGATATTCAGTCTGATGGAATGGTTCTTGAAGGTCGACCACTGCAAAAGGGAACAGAGCTTATTCTTTCAGAGAAAGATAGAGACATAGCACATCGATATGTTTTGATGAATATGGCTATTATGGATCCCTATGTTGAGTAAGTTCTACTGTCCTCTCAAATTCAGATTTTTTATCAGTCGATAACTCTACTTTGTTATGAGAACCAGGATGCACTTACAAGAACTGCAAGATAATGATGTTCGATTAGCAACAAATGAAACTTTGTTATGGAAGCATCACACCCAACAATTTGCTGAATGGGTGAAGAATAAGGTTTGTACAACTTCACTATCTGTTCACTTTTCTATTCACATAGCTCACACAGTTTTACATCCTTGTTAGATACCTTCTAACTCAAAGGAGCATTCTACGAAGCTGAGGTGGTTGGCCTTTGGACCAAGGTTTACTGCTCATACCAATAAAGGTTTTGTCATTAACGGGAACCGATTTCACATACAATCCGTTTAAAAGACTCAGAATAGTGGAGTCACTTACGAAGCTTTCAGCATGTGTAGATCTTCTGCAAGAGATACAAGACATACAGCCGATATGGTCACATATTATGGAGTGATAACAGAGATCATTCTTCTCGATTACCACATGTTCAGCGTTCCTTTATTCAAGTGTAATTGGGCGAACAGAGGCTACGGTGTTAAGGAAGAAGATGGTTTCACCCTTGTCAATCTTCATGTCAACCAAACGCCATATTTACAAGATCCATACATTCTACCATCACAAGCAAAACAGGTATTTTACTCTAGAGAAGATGAAGAATCGCCTTGGTATGTTGTTATGAGAGCACCACCGAGAGGATATCATGAACTCGAGACAGAGGAAGACGTTGTCGGAGCACCATTACCGCGACAGAATTTGATGATACTGAGCAATTGTCGATGATGAAAGTTTTGTGTTAGAGATGATTGTGATGGAATTATAGTTGCTGATTGATTTTTTGCATGGAAAATTTGTGGGAATTGAATATATTTTTATTTTCAATATTTTAATTTTCTTCAATTTTAATTAGAATTAATTTTTATTTTACATTTTTGATTCTCTATTATTTTAAAAATCAAAATATTAAATAAAATTTGTTATAAACAAAATGAAACAATTGCATATAAAAAATGCAATGAAATGTTCAAATATTGCTATTGATAGAAGACGACAATAGTAATTACAAATCGCTATATTTAATTTTAAAAAATGCTTTAGTTAAAAAGTTATAATATCATTTTGGCGACGCTATAATACAAATTTACAATTGCATAACAAGAACCGCTATTAATAATAAAATATCAATAGCACAACAAAAATCCGCTATGAAATGTACGAGACCTATTATCGCGGGCGATATTGGAGCGCTTTCTACAACGCTATGGTAGCGTCTTATAGCGCTTTAGCGGTGCCATCAAAACCCTTATTTCCTGTAGTGAAGTGATGCATCGACATATATTTGAATGTGGTAGTATGTATGCACATTAGGTTAATGGGCATGTGGCAAAACACAATAATCAGTTTTTAGCCGAGAAGGAAGTTTGGCTTAGCCGTAAAAAATGTCGAGTTCTATTTATTCTTTGAACACAGACTTTGCCTCTCACAATGAAATAGGAGACTTACTGTTGGAGATGGATTCTATCCCTCTGACAAGACTCACTTAATAAGCAGAATCCACTCTAATTGAGTTCAAGTCGGCCCAAACGAAGATAAAGTCAGCACAATTTAGGACCGACTTGAAGGGAAAAAGAACATGAGAATTGTATATAAGGATATGCTAAAGATCGAGAATAACTATTCACAAACACACATATTTTTTGGCACAAGAATTAGGGTTTACATTGTCCTTCTTGTTTTTGCCGATTTGATCTAGTACTCACAAAGTTTTATAATTTTCTTGTAATCAATTATTTGATTATCAATAAACGTATTTTATATAACTCACCCTCGAATTCATGCATATTTCTAGTACATTTCAAATTTAGATTAAAAAAAAGATTAAACATTCATGCAAATCAAACGTTGAAACAAACAAAATCATTTATAGTAGCTAGACATGCTATCATATAGGGGTGGACGTTCGGATACTCGTTCGGTTCGGATCGGGTATTTCGGATTTTCGGGTATTTTGGTATATGAGTATAGAATCCGATCGGGTATTTCTATACTTCGGGTCGGGTTCGGGTATTTTTAATTCGAGTTCGGGTATTTCGGGTCAGATTTTTGGATATTTAGATTTTAAAAAAAGAAAATTAAATTCTTTATTTCTCAAGTTTTTTCTATTTAAAATATTATTTTCACTTAACTGATTTTTTATTTTTAATAGATATAATGATTAATAGATTTGAAGATAATATTTTAAAAATAAAAGACACTAATTTCATTATTGTTTTGAAATTTTGAATGTAACTTTTGTTAATGCATGAAACAAAAAATTTGACAAGCATTTTAACCATTTTAAGTGAGTGAAAAATTCATTTTTCTTGCAATTATATGTATATTCTTTAATTTTGAACCATGTGCATAATCAATATACATATTTTGAAAAAAATAAATTCTTTATTTCTCATGTTTTTGTATTTAAAAATAAAATTTTCACTTAAATCATTTTTTATTTTTTAATAGATTGAATGATTAATATATTTGAAGATAATATTTTAAAAATAAAAGAAACTAATTTGATTATTGTTTTTAAATTTTGGATGTAACTTTTGTTAATGCATGAAACAAAAATTTTGACATGCATTTTAAGCATTTTAAGTGGATAAAAATTCACTTTTCTTGCAATTATATGTATATTATCTAATTTTGAACCATGTGCATAATCAATATAAATATTTTAAATAAAATTAGAGAAGTAAACTAGGAATATATGGTTAAGGATACATATGTTTGGTTATCTTCGGATATCCATTCGGGTTCGGGTATTACCCGTTTGGGTTCGGATATCCAATCTCTGTTAATATAATACCCATTCGGATATTTTGCTACTTCGGTTCGGATTTCAGTTCGGGTTTTTCGGGTCGGGTTTGGATACGAGTTCAGATATTGGGTAAAGTGATCAGCCATATCATCTGTATTATGGAACATGAACTTATAGCTTTATTCATTATGAATAAAAATGTGACTCCAATATAAACTAAAACCTATTCAATTTTTTTTTTGAACAACAACCTATCCAACTAATTTTTCATTTCTCAGTTACATTTTCAAAATTTGAAAATTAATTATTTTTCTTTTTAATAAAATTTATTTTAAACTATGGTTAGAGACAAGGAGACAGATCCTTGCTTACGGAGACGAAAACACGTCAAGATAATGAGATATTGATTGGTTCGGTTAGAGACAAAAACAGCTCAATTATTAAGCATAGATTTATTATTATTGTTAGGCTAACCTCTACCTTTTACTAGTTTATTAAACAAATCATATAATTACTCCAAGTGGCATATTTTTTGTCGCGCGTGAATCTCAGTCGAGTGCCCAACGTAGGGGGGACAAGCAGTGAAGCTGTAAGGATTTTCCATTTACCGACAAATGCCTGTTTCGTTGTATACTAAACAATGATCCTCACTATTGCTTTGAACCAGTTTTAATGTTTTAACAATGAATGAAATAGCTAGATGTTTGAACCAAAAAAACAATGATTCTCTCCATCTTTAGCGGATGCCGATTAGAGTTGTGCACATATATTTAAAAAGTATTTTTAATATATTTTAAATAAAATTATCTTTTCTTTTTTTTTTGTCATCAACTTAAAAACAACAGACTCAACTATAATTTAATACATAATAAAATAGAATATATAATAGAGAAATACCTTAGGATAGACCAAAACAAATATAGTTTCCAATTATCAAAATGTTTCATTAAAGAGGTAAATATACATTTATATCTCCAGACATATGGTTAAGAGTTAAGAGATAGAGTTTTGGATCTGAGGTTTAAAATTTATAAAAATAAAAATAAATATTAAAAATTTGAAAACAAAATTTTTAAAATAGCTTCAAAAATATTTTCGAATTTCAAAAAGTTTTTTTTTAAAAGAGTAAAAAACATTTTCGGAAAAAATTAGAATAACATTTTTTTATTAGAAGTTTAAATTTGAAAACATATAATTCGAAACAATTAAAAAAAGTATTCATTTTTTCTATATTTATATATCTAGGATATAAGGGCATTCTACCTCTTTAATGAAATATTTTGCTCATTTTTTTTCCTTGGAATCTCTTTTTGTGACAGAAACTTAAAAATGATCTATTTGAGAGATTTCTCTTATATAATATCATTGATCATATAAAATTAATTGTTAATAATTCTATGTAATAGAATTAAAAAATTCATCTAAAACGTCGGGTTCAAATACCCATGGATTGGCTGTTTGCTTACTGGCTTCATATAATTCAGAAAACCGAGAAAGTATTAGTATATAATTATACTTTAAATCAAAATATTAATATGATCAAATTCATTTGTGTGTATTTCTTTTGTTTTAAATAGATGATCTTAGAAAATCATGCACATAAATTAATTTTTTTAATTATTTTTTCTAAAAAAATATATCATTAATTATTCACCTAATTACAACTTGAACAATAACAAAATAAACTATATAATATAATATAATATGATATAATATAAATCCATTAACATAAAATTTAATAAATTTATATTAATTGTTGAAAAGGTCATCTAATGTGTTCTTTTCTCTCTCTAAATAAAATAGCATTAGTCTTTGGAAAATGTATGAAATGCACCTTTTCTTAATTTTGGAAGAGAAGCTCTTAGGGAGTGTATATGGATATGTTGTCGACCATTATGGCTAAATTTTAATTGCATAAAAACTTTCCATAAAACAAATAATCTATGTAATGGATATAGACATATCTTTACCACCAGTGAAGAGAAGAGAAAGAACTACATATTGAATGTCAATATATCTATAATGGTTGAGCAATTTAGTAAATTTTAAAAGCAAAAGAAAAAACTTGCGTAAAACTAATATTTCTCCTTCATTTTTTTAACAAAGGGTTATATATATTGTTACAAAGAAGCAAAACATCACTAAACACAGCTAATGCCTAATACAAATGGGAGAAGGATTCCTTAGAGCACAAGTTTGCTTAAGAATATTGAGAGAGATGAGAAAGAAATACTCCCTTTGTTTTCTTTTATAAGTCGTTTTAGAACCTTACACATAGATTAAGAAAAACATAAATTTCTTATATTTTCTAAATAAAAACATCATTAATTATTTACCTAACCACAAATTAACCAATGAAAAAATAGAAGACATATTATCATTGGTCATACAACATTAACTGTAATAAATTTTACATAGAAAACCGAAAACGTCATCTAATTTGGAACAAAATTTTTTCTCTAAAACGATTTATAAAAGAAAACGGAGGGAGTAAAAAGGATATTGGGGATAGATTTCCGAGAAGAGAAGATGTTGGAGAAATCATTAAGCTTGGTGGGACCATATTCTGTTCTCTTATTTCGCAAAGCAAAACTTTTATCTCTTAAAGTAGAGACAAACGACCAAACAATTTTATGTGAAAGGCTGGTTAAACCTTCATGAAACTTTATGTTCTTTTTCTTACATATGTCATAAATTGCTCCTTGCAATTTTGGAGTAATGCTTGCTTCATACACTTCCTAGAAGAAGAATGTGGAACATGTTCCCAAGCCATTGGCTGGTGGATTCCCAGAAATTTGTTAAGATGGGACCAGATCTCTGCAGAGTAATCACACAGAAAATACATATGATCTCTAGATTCCAATTCCCTTCCACATAGAAGACACATCTCCTCAATAACATATCCCCAAGATGTAACTCAGTCCAATGTAGGATTGCGGTTTAGAATAAACATCCATGTTGTAGTCGCATGCTTAGATATAGTGATGTTATTCCAGGCAAGTGAAGCCAAGGAAAACGAGGTTTAGAAGACCGTAGAGAATTCCAAACTAATTTGGATATGAAGTTCTTTTGATTAATCCCTTCGATTTTCCATTGATAAGATTATGGATTTGATGACAAAACCGAGTAGACATGTAAGCAAGCAGATGAAGCTGTTTATCTGATCTTGCCCCACTGTAGTATTCAGCCATTTCCTTGTGTCATATCAGTAACATTAGAGAAAAGAGGTATGTCTAACAGACTTTGTCCTTCAGCACCAATGCAGCTTAGAAAGTACCAAATAGAGTCCATGGATCCCACCAAAAAAGGTTGAATCCCTTTTTCAAATTTGACAGGTCAGAAACTTCAAGGCTTTTGGTTTTAGCTTCAAAACTTTCTGAAAATCCAAGAGAACCTTAATTCTTCTCATTAAGTGCCCGGAAAGGAGAGTGAGACATTTACTTATATCTATACAAGCTACCCATAAAGAGCTAGGTTTGAAGAAAACCATCCAAATTAGCTTTAGGGCACATGTTTCATTCTAACTCTGAAAATTCCTTATTCCCAAGCCACCTTCTTAATTTGGAAACAAATATCCTTCCAACAAACTTTTGCTCCTGATGGGTTGCCTAAAGTACCATGCCACAGAAAAGAACTCGATATAATATTTATCTTTTTATCACTTGTTTAGGGAGCAAGAAAGGTGGCTTGTCCAGAAGCCCACAAGGCCCGTGGTGAGTGAATAAAGAAGAGTTGATCTACCAGCCATATTCAAGAGGCGACTAGTCCAAGAGTTCAATCTTCTAGTTATTTGCGGAATCAATGGATCACAGTCTGCTACTGCTAAACGCTTGGAGAAAAGTGGCATTCCCAGGTAACATATATGGAGAGGAGATGGCGATAGAATGAATCTTGATTGCAACTGATCCAAAATCGATTCGCTGAAACGGAACAGAACATGGAGGTCTTTTGAATATTCATTCCAAGCCCATAAATATGCTCAAACTCTATAAAGACTTGAATAACACCCTGTAAAGATGATTCAAAACCTTCCAAAAAGATCAACAAGTCATCGGTAAAGCATACATGAGTAAGATTGAATTCTTGGCAATCTGATTGATAGCTTTTTTCCTTTTTAAATTTATTCCAAAAACCATACAAGATATGGTTGTAAACTCCAATTGAATACTCCAGTTTCCGCAGCCTTATTTAGCATAAGGGACAAAACCTTCATTATTATCACAAAGAGAACCGGTGAAAGGGGGTCACCTTGCCGCAAGCCTGATTTTACTGTGAAGTCTCCGGAAGTAACCCCGTTAGTACTCACATATAATGTAGGTGTACACAAACAAGCTCCAATCCACTCAATAAATATCGTTGGAACATTTTAAGCTTGAAGAGTGGACAAAAGAAACTCCACCGGATAGAATCAAATGCTTTAGAGATATCTATCTTTAGTGCGATTGTACTGTGGTATATATATTGCCTTTGTGATATCCATCGAGAACTTCTGAAGCTAGCAGAACATTTTCCAATAGAAATCTATCTTTGACAAAGGCCGTCTGGTTGGAAAAATTAGATCTGGAAGGATTGACTTAGTCTTTGCCGTTAGTAGATGGGTGTTGAGCTTGTATATTGTGTTAATATATATGATGTTGGACAGAATTCTCGAATATCCTCAGCTCCTGGTCTATTTCGAAGTAGATCCAAGAAGTTACATTAAGAGAGGATGGCATGAAGTGGTCTAAAGAATATAAGGATTGCTTGGGTGAAATCTACACCTATGGCTTGCCAACTTGCCTTGAAGAACTCAACCGGGAACCCATCATAACCAGGGTTTTGTTTCGAGCATTTTAAAAAGACGTTTTTTATGGACTCAGTTGTAATTGGCACAAACAGATAATTTAGCTGAGCAGAGGAGCATTTCTTCGGGATGAAATCATGTAAGATCTCCGTTAATCATGAGCAGTAGCTTCCTCTAACCGACTACTAGCTCATGAACCTCTTGCAAAGAAGCTGTTCAAATTCCGTCAGGGTTAAGAAGATGCTTGATAGTGTTTGAAGCATTTCTAGCAATTGTAACCTGATGGAAAAAGGAGTATTGTACTTCACGCCATCTGATTATATGATTTTAGATCGCTGCTAGCTAATATTTATCATTCATATTTTTCTGAATATTTGTCATATGTATGTGCATTACGGGAACCAAGTATAGAAACTATAGTGGTTCCACTTCAGATATTGCTCGGAGAATGAATTTTCACATGTTGGTTTAAAGTCATATTGTAAAAATGTGTTGGAAGATCACTTAGGTAATGTCTACACGCTAAATCAGTAAGAACATGACGATATTATAATCCACTTTTTCTGTATCTACATAAAATCACAATGTTATTTAGGTGTCGTTTTTACAGTAACTTAGTAATATTTTTTTATCACTTCTAATTTTTTGATTTAATATATATTTCTTATAAAGGTCTATGAAGAATTATACTAACTCGAAAAAAAATTCTATTTAGGTTTACAATCATGTACTTTTTATAGTTCCCTTTGAAAAACAGATATATATACAAACCAGTGAATAAGAATAATAAATTTAAGAATAAAACTAACAACCACTTATAAAATAATAATATTATTACAATATAATAATTATCTTATTTATAAATTATAGTAATTAACATATTATGCTATAAAACTATTTTAATAAAATAATATGAATTTTAATTATCTTAAACCATATTATTTATATAATGTATATTTAATATATTGTTTTATTTTGTGATGTTTTACCATTTAAATAATACTGTAGATTTACAATGAACCATTCTAAGCACTAGATGTCTATTTAACATTAAGGTGTTTAAATACTAATAATAGTAGAGAGAGATTATGAAACCCCAAAAAAATTAGTAACATCGATAATAATTAAAAATCACAAAAATAAATATTTTGGTAGCCAACATGTTATTTTGTATCTAAAAATTAAGTAACCAAAAGTACTGATAAACCCATCAAAGAATATACAATCAAAGAGTTAAAAGAGAACACATAGTCAGATTAATATATATATTTTTATATATTTTTAGAGTTAAAAGAGAACACTAAGTAACCAAAAGTACTGATAAACCCATCAAAGAGTTAAAAGAGAACACATAGAGGAGTTCACAAAAAAAAATACAACACAGATCCCTTCACATAATTTTGAAATTTCTAAAAAAAATATATATTAACATCATGTGCTCATTTTGTTTAATTTTCTGAAGGAAATGCCCTTTTGCAAAGTAAAGAGACTACTAGAGAGCATGTCATACATGTGGTTGAACAACCCACATAGAGAGAGAGAGAGTGGACAATAAAAATAAGAAAAGTAAAGGACGCATTGGAGAAAAAAGAGGCAGCCATAGCCAGAGGGTTCGTGTCGGCTTCAACCAAACACTGACGGTGTATGTATACACCTTTACTTACACGTTTTTTTTTTAAAGTCGTACATCTCTTGTTTTCAACAGCAATTCCACTTCTATACCCCTCTAGATTCTCACTTACCCTCAAATCAAAATCTTTTCATCTGGGGTTTGTTTGAACCCTAGCTCGCTTTGATTTTCTCTAGATCGTTGAATCTTCGAGAGGTTTGAAGTAAAGGTTCGATTTTTATCTCTTGGGTCTGCTTGTTGCTTAGTTAAAGTTGGGAAAGGAGGAGACTTTCGAAGATCCATAGTCAGATTTGGGTTTTTATTTATCGATTGCACCTGGATTTGATTCTGGGGGTCAATCTAGATAAATAATCGATACTGATCTTGTTTTTTTTGTGGAAAATTTGCTCTCTTCTCAGAGATTTGATTCTATATGATAACTTTAGGTTCTGAGTTGAAATCTTTTGCCATGGTTGACATGATTTGTAGTAGTTCACTGAAGTTAACATGTCTTGCAAGGTGTGGAAGTTAAGTACTGAAATATGTTCTTGTCTTGCTTTTGCTTTTTTATGGTTCTTTCTTTTACCCCCTTTGTTTGAGTGTTTCGGGTAATGAAATCTTATCTGAGAATCTGAGTCTTGTGGTGTCTGCTTTAGACACAATGTAGAGTTAAAAAGTTACATAAATGGCCCACATATTTTGTCAGTAAATTTAAAGAAAGGGTTTAAAATGTTGATGCATCATGACATATATCAGAGTTTTGTTTGTCTATATTAGATGAGGATTGGTCCATCTTCTTTTCTCCGTTCAGAAATACATTTCAATCTTATAGTTTCTCTTCTTTCTTTTTCTTTTCTCAGGTAAAACGTATCTAAAAGTAAACGGATTCTAAAATGGCGGCTAGCAATCATCCATCTGGAAAACCTGGAGGTTTGTGGAATATTTTTGTTTATATCATTTTGTCAAGTGTGTTTACTCTTTTTTTCTACTTGGATTCCGCTTTTCTAGGTTTAATTACTAACTAAGAATTGGATGAGGGTTTAAAACGAATTCAGTGGAGTTAGTTTGTTAATATAATTGCAACTCTTGCATTGTTTTGAGATACAATGTAGCATCCTATAACCGTTCTTTTCTTTGTTTGTAGGGGCTTTAAGTGATGCTTTATGTAGGGAGCTCTGGCATGCTTGTGCTGGACCTCTTGTAACCCTACCTCGTGAAGGGGAACGAGTTTATTATTTCCCTGAAGGTCACATGGAGCAGGTATTTTGGTTATTAGTTTGAATCACTTGACACTGTCATGTAGCTTATCATGCTCATTTGCTAAAACCGGTTATGTTAATTGGACTGTTCTTTCTCTGCATGTCATATTAACACTTCAAATTGTCTTGTTGTTGATTTTAATTGATCATTGCCTATGCAGCTTGAGGCATCAATGCATCAAGGTTTGGAGCAACAGATGCCTTCCTTTAATCTCCCATCTAAGATTCTCTGTAAAGTGATCAATATCCAGCGCAGGGTAGGTTGAATTTCATCATATTTTGAGAATTTTCCTTACCCTTTTGTTCGTGAAATGTGTTGGGCTAATAATTCTGAGCCGTCTTGTGTTTCACTTTGCAAGCTCAGGCGGAGCCCGAGACTGACGAAGTATATGCGCAAATAACCTTATTGCCAGAAGCGGATGTAAGTTTTTATAAGCGAAAAAAAGATTGGTTTGTTGTTTCATTAAATTACGGTTCTGTATTTACCTTTCTGTTCTTGATTATGGTGGTACTATTGTGTTTGGTCATCAGCAAAGCGAGCCTATGAGCCCGGATGCCCCTGTTCAAGAACCTGAAAAGTGCACAGTACATTCATTTTGCAAGACACTAACTGCTTCGGACACAAGCACACATGGTGGATTTTCTGTGCTACGGAGACACGCAGATGATTGTCTTCCACCCTTGGTCAGAGTAGCTCTCATTGTTATGTTGCTTTTTGGAAATCTCTCTCTAATACGTTGCTTTATCTTCTTCAGGATATGTCCCAACAACCACCATGGCAAGAACTGGTTGCAACTGATTTGCACAATAGTGAATGGCATTTTAGGCACATTTTCCGAGGTAATCACTCTTGCTATCTTACTATTAGATTGTTTTTGAGTTTCATTTCCTTTACGCCAATGCTACCGCTACTTAGCACTTTTGGGACTTCTACATTTTGCATCAATATTATTGTTTTACGACTATTTAATATCATGGCCTCATGGGGTTGTGAATACCAGGCCAACCAAGGCGCCATTTGCTAACAACTGGGTGGAGTGTTTTTGTTAGCTCGAAGAAACTAGTTGCTGGTGATGCTTTCATATTTTTAAGGCAAGTTCCTTATCATTTTATCTGTCTAGAATATTATTTTGTCTTTAAGCGTCTGAGCATGTGACAGAGTATTGTCCTTCAGGGGTGAGAATGAAGAGCTCCGAGTTGGTGTTAGGCGGCACATGAGACAACAGACTAATGTTCCGTCCTCTGTCATTTCAAGTCATAGCATGCATATTGGGGTCCTTGCGACTGCCGCTCATGCCATTACAACAGGAACAATCTTTTCCGTCTTCTACAAGCCAAGGTCCTTCTTTTCTTACTTTAGTTTAATCGTTTCATTGTCTAGAAACAAAACCCTGACAATACTTTAAAGTGGTCCAAAACTCATTAGCCCACCGTGTTGGATTGTCAGCTTAATAAAGAAACCTTAAACTTCTACTATCTTAGACGTAGCTTGTCTGGAACATACACTTTTTTTCTTAAATATGCTGCATCTTGTAATGTCTTTCAGTCACTGTTTGTTGCTTGCATATGCTTGATGATTATCATTCTGCTGCAAATCCAGGCTGACATATCTTCTATTATCAGAACTAGTAGGTCAGAGTTTATTGTGAGCGTCAATAGGTATCTGGAAGCTAAGAACCAGAAGCTGGCTGTAGGCATGCGTTTCAAGATGAGATTCGAGGGCGAAGAAGCTCCCGAGAAAAGGTATCACATCTAACTATCTTCTTTTCTTTTTGCTGCTAAAGCTGAATGCAATATAATTCCTAGTTCTTTTTTTTTTTGGACAATGCAGGTTCAGTGGCACAATAGTTGGTGTTCAGGAAAACAAATCTTCAGTCTGGCATGATTCTGAATGGAGATCACTGAAGGTTAAAATATTTTACATTTCTGTGGAGCAAGTTGTGAAATATTATTTCTTAATGAATATAGTGAATCAGTGACGCATCTTATTAACATGCTTGTTACCAAACTGATAATGCTTCAGGTTCAATGGGACGAGCCTTCTTCTGTGTTTCGTCCTGAAAAAGTTTCACCATGGGAACTTGAGCCCCTAGTTGCCAATAATACGCCTTCTGCGCATCTTCCTCCACAAAGGAACAAGCGACCGAGACCTCCTGGTTTGCCTTCACCAACCACCGCTCCATCTACTCCTGGTATTCTGTGTTCTTTTCTCTTTTGAACCGTTCTTCCTTGTGGCAGCTCCATATTTTCTTTACTGATGCTATCTTCAGTTACTGCAGATGGTGTGTGGAAATCCCCGGCAGACAATCCTTCCTCGGTCCCATTATTCTCTCCTCCTGCCAAGACTGCTGCGTTTGGTCATGGTGGGAACAAATCATTTGGAGTATCCATTGGATCAGCCTTTTGGCCCACTCATGCAGATGGTGCAGCTGAATCCTTTGCTTCAGCGCTTAACAACGAGTCTCCTACTGAGAAGAAGCAAACTAATGGAAACGTCTGCAGGCTTTTTGGGTTTGAGCTGGTTGAAAATATGAATGTGGACGAATGTTTCTCTGCTGCATCTGTGTCCGGTGCTGTCGCTGTAGATCAACCCCCATCCAATGAGTTTGACTCCAGTCAGCAATCTGAGTCGTTAAACGTCAACCAAGCTAGTGGTGATCCTGAGAAATCCTCTCTGAGGTCTCCTCAAGAATCACAAAGCAGACAGATACGTAGCTGCACAAAGGTGATTACTAGCCTTTTGGATTGTTGGCTGTATCAATATTTCAATTTTTGGGGGGGTCACAACTTCAAAAGTTGTCTTAAATTGACTGTATTGACTCTTTTTTTTTGCTTTGGCAATTTGATTAAGGTACATATGCAAGGTAGTGCAGTAGGCAGAGCTGTTGACTTGACAAGGTCAGAGTGTTACGAGGATCTGTTCAAGAAGCTAGAAGAGATGTTTGACATAAAGGGTGAACTCTTAGAATCTACCAAAAAATGGCAAGTTGTTTACACCGATGATGAAGATGACATGATGATGGTTGGTGACGATCCATGGAAGTAAGTTCCTTTATGGTCTAAAAACTCAATTTTTTTTGTTGTGTTCACAAATATTGAGCAGCATCTATTTTTTTCCTTTTGGTCTTCTATTTTGTGATGCAGTGAGTTCTGTGGAATGGTGAGAAAGATATTTATCTACACACCTGAGGAAGTGAAGAAACTTTCACCCAAGAACAAACTCACAGTCAATGTTAGGATGCAGCCCAAAACTGATGCAGAAGAAAATGGGAATACAGAGGGCAGGTCATCATCGTTGGCCGGATCAAGGTGATTATATCACTGTTTTTAACGCATTTGCCTCGTAGGAAAAATGAATGCAGAAGCATAAAAGATTGCAAGACAGTTGAGAAATGAGATGTCTGTGTATAGCACTGAAGTATTACTATGTCTCCAGGTCTTATGAAGTCACTTAGATGTAAGCGTTTTCTTGTTCTACATCAAACCAATGAGCATGGTCAATAAAAAAAATATGAAATTAAAAATTACTTTTGGTTTGTATAGTTCTTAGCATATTATAAAATCTTAAGAAAAATAAATGAATGATGGTACAAACAAAACTCTTGGCTTCTTTGGTGTACATAATGTTGCCAGAAATAAAGAAAATGGCCATCACAAGTAGAGAGATGCTGCGAACACAATGTTTCTCTTGATCTTGGAAACAGCTTCTTCTAGTTAAGCCTCAAGCTGAGTTTCACCTATGGATTTTGCGGCTACGATGAGCTGTTGCAGAACTTCCTCCATCCTCCTTATCGATCTGATCAAGCTCCCTTCGAAAACACGAGCAATCTCCATGATCTCGTAAAACTCGGAGCCTTTTTGCCCACGCATACACTGCCTCCATTATGTCCGGTCTGAACGAATGCACAAAACTCTCTACGTCGATATCGACCTGTCAGAAAAGACAAAAAGGTTATGGACCCAAATCTTTAAATGGTCAGGTTTTCTTGAATGAGCAGGGGGAAAGAGTGTTACCTTGCGCTCAAGCTGACGTTCAGCTACACGCCTGGCTTCGTCTTGTAACGGTATGAAGAGTAAGTCGAGTTCTTCTCTGGGTTTAGCTGCGTCAGGGAGCCTCTCTCTGCCACACAAAGTAGGAGAGGAGAGAAACCAACTCCTCCACCTTTGCTTCCTTGAAGACACCACTGAACATGAGCTCTGTTATAAAAGAGAATAGTAACTAGAAAAACAACATATGTCTCACACCTCTTTTGAATAAACACAGATACAAGTATGAGTTGTTCATGCTATAGTTTGTGAAAACCTTCTCACTCGAGAAGCTCACTGATCAAAGTATCAGTTAGACGTTCCGTATCACCACTCCCCATGTGACAACAGATAATTTACAGACCAAGTACCAATCTATGTTAAGTGCTTCCATTTGTACTTTTGCTTGGCTGAGGAAGTAAAACCGAAGAGAATGAGTTTCTTGTGATCACTAATATACGAAACTAACAGAACAAACATAAAGTTTCCGAAAGAGAAACAAAGATATGGAGAACAATATATGATCAAAGTACTAATCAGGATTCAGGAATGGTCGAATAAATGAGTGCTGGACTGATCATCATTCAAACCACATATAGAAACAACTTGGATGCTCTCTTCCTCTACCAAATAACCAACCAATTTCTTCATGTCATAGTGTCACCCCTCTAAAACAACAAAGGTACATATATGAGCTTCTGATTCTAGAATTCAAAGGAGAAAAGTTACCCTTTTTTTTATGTTAGACAATATTCAAAAGAGGAATGTGTTGGACTTTGTAGTATTCTTCTCCTCCTATGGACAATTTCTTCCAAAATTCTAATGTATGCGTTTTCATATCCAGTTCTTCCAAAGAAGTGACAAACCTCAGCCCATCAGGAAGCGTCATTAACTTTCGACAATTATGAATAGTCAGAGTTTGAAGAAAGGGCATGGAGCCTTCTTCTACAATCCACTCTTCCCACTCAGCTAATCCATCAAACTCAAGCTTATGCAGTTGAGGAAACCCACCACTGGAGCAGACCATTCTCCTCCCACAGAAAGATATGTTCAATAAACTGACATCATATAAGTGAGGAAGCTTCTCTAGAATCTGGATTGGATCCTCCTCTAAGCAACAACCACGTAAAGTTATGCTTCTAAGATGAGAAGGGAAGCGTTGCGCCTCAGGTAGCCTTGGCATACATATACTCAACTTGAGCTGTTTGAGATTTTTGCAATCAAAACAGAACCCTTCTTCATCGTTTGTGGGAGCATACAACTTATAAGCATCATATATAGTGAGATTTTCCAAGTGTTTCAGTTCACTCAGAGATGAAGATAGGGTCTCCATAGTACATCCCTTGCCATTGAATGAGATAGAGAGGGCTTTGAGCCTTGTCATACCCTGGATATCACTCACACTCCCATGCTCTGTTGAGAAATTCTCTAATGTCTCCAAGTTGACTAGATTACCCAATTCCATCTTCACCTTGTCATGTATCCTCAATGGAAACCAGAGGGTTGTCAACTCTCGCATCTTTTTCAAGAAATTGGGCATGTAGATTGAACATCTCGCATCAACACATAGGTTTAAATAGATCAGCAACTTCAGTTTCCGCATAGACGAAGGTAGATGAGTTACATGTGCCATATATAAACTCAAGTATCTCAAGTGAATGAGATTACCAATGCTTGAGGGTAACTTCCCTCCTTCAAACTGAGCGTTAGAGAGATCTAAAACCCTCATCATTTTTAGCCCGGTAAAGCGCAAACCTGGTACCATCCAATCTGTTCTCATGTCCTTCAAGATAACCAAGAGAGATCTAAGTTTTGGATTATTTATCTCCTTCTCTTCATTAAATGTTTTATCAAGCCGATGTATAGCAAGTCTGCGAGATTGACAAGAAGATTCAGAGGTGGTGCCATGAACAATTTGTAGAAAGTTCTCTTCTCTGGCTTTAAAAAGACAAACTTCTCTCATCGTGTCATGCAAGTGACATTTTTCAAATCTCAAAGTCCTACCATCTCTTTCGGAGATAACCATATTTCTTTTAACCAACTCTTCTATGTAGCCATCAACAACATCTCGAACGCTTGTTCTTTCATAATACTCAGGTTTTGGCATTCTTTCCGCGGCCCAGTAGTAGGCCAGTTTCTCGACATCTACCGGACAATCTTCTGGAAAATGAGCCAAGTAGAGGAAGCAATGCTTCAAACAACTAGGCAGCTCTTCGAAACTCAAAGATAGTACATGATAAACCAAATTGTTGTTGTCGCCATTGTAACTAGTCCCTCCAATGATGTGAGATCTTATATTCTCATATATCCTTTTCCACTGATGCAATGTGTATTGTGAAGCTAGCAAACCTCCTAACAGTTTCACCGCCAAAGGTAGTCCTCCGCAGTGTTTGATCATCTGCTTACCCATCTCTTCCATTTCATCAACCTTACGTTCTGCAAAACACATTATTAAGTATACAAATCATTCTTTCACGATATGGTTTAACTACAAAAGTGTTCAAAAAGTTCATATATCTTGAAGATATTGGAGTCAATTTTATATAAGGCAGAAAACATAACTTGGAAAAAATATCCCCAAAGGAACTTACGGGTGGTGTCGTTCCTAGGAAATGCTATCCTCCGAAAAATATACCAACATTCATCGAGAGTTAGACAATTTGGTTTAAAAGTGAAACAATTTGGATCTGCTCGTAATGCCACACCCTCGTTCCGGGAAGTAAGTAGTACCTTCCAACCTACAGAAAAATATAACTGTTTTTAAATACTTACTAGAAAAAAATTGACATAATGCTTATGAGTTATGACCTTCCTCTTTTTACTCACCCAAACAAAAAGCTATGAACTATATAATAAGAGAAGTATATCGACAAAAAAAAATATATATAATAAGAGAAGTATCTAATTTATATAATGTACCATAAGGTTTCACCTTTGTGTCGTGGAAATATTGGTTTTATTATGTCCCAGTCTCCTTCTTTCCATATATCATCAAGGACAATCAAAGTCTTTTGTATTCCCAACAGCCGAACAAGCTCTTCTTGGAGTTCATCTTCTGTCATCTCCAACACCTTATATTCTGGCCTAAGTTTCCGCAAGATCGTCTGCCACACATACTTCCTTGTAAACTGTTGTGAGATAGATACCCATGCGAGTCCTGGAAAATGGCTTTTTACTGTCTCATGGTTAAAAACTTGTCTCGCGAGGGTAGTTTTACCAATACCGCCCATCCCGGTTATTGAAACCACTTGGCTGCTACAATCTTCCTCCGCCAAATATCCAACTAACTGCTCAACATTCTCCTCCAAACCCACAAGATGGTCTTCAGTATCACTGGAAAAAGTTTGTCGCATTGCCTTTTGTCTCTCCTGCGCATTCGTTTCGTTGACAATGACTTGTTGCACGCCGAGGCTCTGCATATCGCGGATCGCCTTAGATATTCTGTTACTTATGGCTTTCATATCGAAAGCAAGCCCCATGCGTTTCACTATAACGCGAGGAAATCTTCTCACGCTCTTCCGGATGCTACTTGTTTTTCCGAGTCCTTCCTCTAGAAGAAAGATTTCGATAATATCTTCTGCGTCATAAACAATTTCTTTGATCTCTTTCACAGTGTTTTTCACCATTGCACTTGTATGTTTCTTGGCATCTGCATCTTCCAAAAAGCACTTCAACATGTTCAGATCACTCTTTAGTCCATTGATCTGCTCATCAACCCCTTGAAGTCGGTCAGATTCTCTGACTAGGAGGTCCCAAAGCTTTTCGACTCCAAATGATAGAAGTGACTCCGCCATTGATTTCCTGTTCAACAATGAAACTAGTACACAATAATCACAGGAAGAGGATTCATGAGTTCATAATACCGATTTATTTTTTTTTGTTTTTGCAAAACTCAAAGGACTTGAATAAACTATTCTGAGGGATTCAATCCACAAATCGTTGTACAAAGATGCAAAATGTGAAAATACAAAAGATTCAAGACTCACCTGCTCCTGGGAAACGCTTTCAGTCCAACTGATGAGTTTTTGTTTAGTCCAAGTCAACACCAACTCACAAAACCAGCTGTAAATCGGAAAAGTCTTAACGCAATCTACTCTAGTTATTTCCTTATCTGCCGCGTCTCTATATGTCAGTTGTATTTATGTGTGCTTAAATGGAAACAAAAACTCTGCCAAAGAACTGACTCTTCTTACCTATCCCAGCCCACTCCATACAAAATTTAGCCCATTTAGATTTACCCCACAAAAACTTAAGTATTAAATTTATAATTTATATCCTATATGGTATGTTCACCTATGATATTCAAGTTACAATTTTAAATGTTTTAAAGAATTCAAATAATATTTATAATTTCACTATATCTTTTTGTATTTTTTTATTATTGTGGTTTACCATAAAAACATGACTGCACGGTTTGGAGAATATGCGATATTGCAGTTTTGACGGAAAAATCCAATTTTGCGGTTTTAACAAAAAAAAGATTTTGTTATTTAGATGGAAAAATAAGATTTTGTAGTTTTAATGGGATCACAAAATTTAGCGATTTTGGAGCAAAAACTCCTTTTGTGATTTTGGTGGAAATTTTTTGATTTTACTGTTGGGGTCGAAAACGGTTATCTCGAAATCAACGGCTAAAGATCTTTCCAAACTCAAAGATTTTCCGCACGAACGGTCAACGGAGGAAGGATTGGGCGACGGAGAACCCACGGACGGCAGAGAATCCCTGGCGCCGGCGGCAAGCCCCCTGACGCCGGCGGCAAGCGCGACGCAGCCGGCCTGGCGCCGGTCGACGGTCCTCGTCCTGGTCTCGGTCCTCGTCCTGGTCCCGGTCCCATCGTGCTCGGTCTGATCCCGTCTTGGCTTGTGTTGGGGTCGAAAACGGTTATCTCGAAATCAACAGCTAAAAATCTTTCCAAACTCAAAGATTTCCCGCACGAACGGTCAACGGAGGAAAGATCGGGTGACGGAGAACCCACGGGCGGAAGAGAATCCCTGGCGCCGGCGGCAGGCGAGACGGAGCCGGCCTGAAATTAAATCATATCTATCCAAATTTCCATTCTATACTTTTATATTCTATACTTTTATATACCAATTGTTTACGTGTTCGAATACCAATTATTTCTCAGTTTAGTATTATGAACGGAATCAAATCCAGTAATATTTGTCGAAGTTTAGCCTAGATAAAACATTCGTACTCTCTTTTATTATTTATGATTTATTTTGTTAGTTTCAGCTGCCATTGAACTACTAAAGTTATCTTACGTAATTACCGGTCGTTCTTATCATGCAGTTTGAAACCATTATTCAATTCAAAGCTTTATTATATTTCTGGTCAAACGCTTATTTGGTGTATGCATGATGTAAACATCATGTATCTCTGTTACCAAAAAAAAAAATCATGTATCTAACGATTAGCCAGATTAAACAATCTCATGTTTCAATATTTTGTGGAGAAAACTTGGTTGTTTAATCTGTTAGACTGTTATAGTCAATAAAACTCGATAACGACGTACTTGATTGGGCTAGTTTTTTTTCTTCTTATTCGTATTTTGTTCATTCCACGATCTTTTGGTGTCTGCACATGATCGGTCGTTCAACAACCTAACTCTCAGCACATCCAATCAATAAATTTGAGAAAATCATGAATCCCACGTCACCACCAAGCCCTTCGAAACCAATCCAAAATAACCCGGAACCAGTCCACCATGGCGGTTTGATAAACCAATCGAAATATTCATTAAACTCTCACGCGCCAGTCTCCAATCGCCCAGCTTAAACGCGGAGGAAGCTAAAATGTCATTTCATTATTATTCCGTTACTTTTTTTTTTTGGTTAATCATATTCCTTTTTTTTAAGTTTCAGAACTTACTACTTAGCATTCGATCCCCAATATGTATAAAACGGACCACCAAGTCCATTTAAGGTTTCATATTGGCAGAACTTTAAATACCTATTCATCACGTTATTATTAAAATAATACTTTATATTGACACTAAATTTGTGACAGGCTAAATATTTGTTGATATTATTATTAGTATGAGAATTAAAAAGGTCCATCAAACTTATCAATCTAGCTTATTACTTTTGTATCATTATATGAAAATAAATTTTTATTATATATTATACTGTTAAGATATTATTAAAATGAATAAAATGTTTGAATATTAATTTTACTTAACATATAATTAAAAAGTATAGGCTATAGTAAATGTCATAAATTTGATTACATACGATTATTTAGATATTAGCTACCAAAATATATTATATTAAATTATTTTGAATATTTTTCTAATCTTTTGTTTTGTATATTTAAGAAAAATTAAATTTATCATGCTACAGTATTAATTTAGTGACTACAGATTTAATTTAATGACTACTTTTAAGACGATTAAAAATTTTCATTTTAACACTAATAATTATATTTATTTTTTAAAAAATTATGACTATTTTACTTGCACCATCCTATAAATATTTATTTCTTGACAATTTTATTTACGTTCTTGAAACATTTTTATTAATATGTATAGTTGCTAATAAATTACCTTTTAAAACTTAGAACTCAAATATTCTGTCAGATCACTATATTAAAGATATCAACAAACTTTAAAGAATTTTTTACTAATAACAAAGTATATTTAAATAATAAAAAATGATCAACATAAAATTTTGAGATGAAAGTTTTGTATTCAAACTATACATTTTCTTACATCTAAAATCTAGATTTTTAAATGATATAAATTAGATTCAAATACATCATAATAATGTAGAATTAAAAACGTCTAAAAGAAAAATATTTGAATTTATAAATAATGAAATATTAAATAGATAATTCTATAACTGATATTTTATTTTATTTATAAAGATTCATATAAGACGGTTTTATTTGCACTATTTTGAATTATCTTATAAAAATATATCTAAAGAGTTCATTTACATCATGCTAAGAATCTCATATAACATTTTTTGTATTAATCTGCATAAAAATACTTTTCTTTTAAAGATTTGGAATTCAGTTTTTATATAAAAGAAAAAAATGAACTTCCATCAGATCACAATTTTGAAGGAACTTTTTTTTGGTTAATCATATTCCTTTTTTAAGTTTCAGAACTTACTACTTAGCATTCGATCCCCAATATGTATAAAACGGACCACCAAGTCCATTTAAGGTTTCATATTGGCAGAACTTTAAATACCTATTCATCACGTTATTATTAAAATAATACTTTATATTGACACTAAATTTGTGACAGGCTAAATATTTGTTGATATTATTATTAGTATGAGAATTAAAAGGTCCATCAAACTTATCAATCTAGCTTATTACTTTTGTATCATTATATGAAAATAAATTTTATTATATATTATACTGTTAAGATATTATTAAAATGAATAAAATGTTTGAATATTAATTTTACTTAACATATAATTAAAAGTATAGGCTATAGTAAATGTCATAAATTTGATTACATACGATTATTTAGATATTAGCTACCAAAATATATTATATTAAATTATTTTGAATATTTTTCTAATCTTTTGTTTTGTATATTTAAGAAAAATTAAATTTATCATGCTACAGTATTAATTTAGTGACTACAGATTTAATTTAATGACTACTTTTAAGACGATTAAAAATTTTCATTTTAACACTAATAATTATATTTATTTTTTAAAAAATTATGACTATTTTACTTGCACCATCCTATAAATATTTATTTCTTGACAATTTTATTTACGTTCTTGAAACATTTTTATTAATATGTATAGTTGCTAATAAATTACCTTTTAAAACTTAGAACTCAAATATTCTGTCAGATCACTATATTAAAGATATCAACAAACTTTAAAGAATTTTTTACTAATAACAAAGTATATTTAAATAATAAAAAATGATCAACATAAAATTTTGAGATGAAAGTTTTGTATTCAAACTATACATTTTCTTACATCTAAAATCTAGATTTTTAAATGATATAAATTAGATTCAAATACATCATAATAATGTAGAATTAAAAACGTCTAAAAGAAAAATATTTGAATTTATAAATAATGAAATATTAAATAGATAATTCTATAACTGATATTTTATTTTATTTATAAAGATTCATATAAGACGGTTTTATTTGCACTATTTTGAATTATCTTATAAAAAATATATCTAAAGAGTTCATTTACATCATGCTAAGAATCTCATATAACATTTTTTTGTATTAATCTGCATAAAAATACTTTTCTTTTAAAGATTTGGAATTCAGTTTTTTATATAAAAGAAAAAAATGAACTTCCATCAGATCACAATTTTGAAGGAACTTTTTTTTTTGGTCAAATGTTGAAGGAACTTAAAAAAAAAATCTTCCAAGACAACTTTTTTACTAGCTGTATATTTGAAATCACGCGATATAAAGGCGCGTGAATATTTATCAACGCGGAAGGTTTTTTCCTTCGTTCTTGCATTAACGCGGATAGATTTTGGGTAGAATAACCCGAAAGAGAAATACGTACCGAAAAGTGCAAAAAATTTGCAAAATATAAATTTAATTAATTATTTTAATTCCAACCCGAAGAAGCAGCAAGTTTCTGACGACGAAGAAGCATTACTCTTCAAACCAAAAAAAAATTAAAAAAAAGGCTGAAACGGAAGAAGGAGAGGCAGGTCTTTGCATTGGTCCTCTCTTTTTCCACTTTCTACCGTCGATTTCAAACAGATCTCGTAATCGAAGGAGACGAATAATATATAGTCAAAGTCGGATATTCGATTTTCGGACCTGTTGGATCGGAGTCGAATCCCAATGGTTCGATCGGGTAATTTAGGCGTCGATTCGTCGTCCTCGGCTAGTCATCGGCGGACGCCGTCTCGAACGGTGACGTTGGGTCATATACAGCCTCAGGCTCCCTCTTATCGTACCGTCTACTGCAATGATCGAGATTCCAACATGCCCGTCCGCTTCAAGGTATTGTTCTCAAATCGATTACGAGATATCCGCATTGAAATTTGTGCTTTTTCGATCTGATTTTTTTAATTCCTATTCTTTTTAGTTTGTGCTTGTAAAGTCAATTTGTGTGTGTTTGATTATTTTGCTGGTGATTGTTTTCAGGGTAATTCGATTTCTACAACAAAGTATAATGTTTTCACCTTTCTGCCCAAGGGTCTGTTTGAACAGGTAAATATATTCATGGTTTCTCTTTCTTGCTTGGATCTCTAAGTGTTGTTAACTTATGTAATTAGGATCAGAATTTTAATTGAAGTGACAGATGATGAACCTTCGCCAGTCATATTGCACAAGGATTTTTTTGGTTATGTGTTGTGATCTTAGTTGTAATGTGTTCCCTGACAGTTTAGGCGCATAGCAAACATATACTTTCTTGGAATCTCCTGTCTATCAATGACACCTATAAGGTATGTTAACTCCATTGCCTGTTGTCTAACTTTGACGATTTTTTGAAGTTTTCTTTGTGTCCATAGAATGGTCTTAGTTTGGTTGGATGAAACTTTAAGGATTAATTATGCATGATCTATTCAGTTATTGACTAGATAGATTGTTTGTCCTGCAGCCCTGTGAGTCCAATAACAAATGTAGCTCCGTTGTCAATGGTGCTTCTCGTCTCTCTTATTAAAGAGGCTTTCGAAGACTGGGTAAAGGATACTCGTTTCTTCTTCTTCCTTTTTTTTTCTTTTTAATTGCAGAAATATTCCCTTTCTCCTTGCTTTGGAGTAGAATAATTTCAGCGCCAAAATACTCTGTTCAAGCTAGTCTCAAGACCCACCTGTGTCTCAACTTCTAAATCCTTCTATGGACAATTTGGTGCAGAAACGGTTTCAAAATGATATGTCCATAAATAATAGCGCAGTGGAGATCTTACAAGACCAACAGTGGTTATCTATTCCTTGGCGAAAGTTGCAAGTTGGAGATATTGTCAAGGTTAATCCTTTCTTATTCTAACAAGATTTGACAAAAGAAAAAGAATTTCTCTCTGGTTACCCGTTTTATTTATTGCTTGTGTTGCCGTGGGTTGTTGGCACACATGGTTAGTTGTTTGTACTCCCTGCATTATAGTTATTCTGGTAGGGTTCAGTTACCTTCTGTGATTTATGTGTATCATTGTGTTGCTTTCCTCCGTGACATTCAGTTTAATTGTGTTTTTTTCTTTCTCCTTTGTAAATGAGTTAATATTTATCAAACATCAGCTTTGTTGACCTCTGGCAAAGGCACTGTGTTTAGGAAATTTGTTTGTGTTGACCACATTTCAGGGTTCTAATTTATAGCTTGATTTGATAATCTTGTTATCTTTGAATTAAGATCCATAATTGTTAAATAAGATTCTTAATTTTGCAGATAAAACAAGATGCGTTTTTCCCAGCCGATATTCTTTTCCTGTCCAGCACTAATCCTGATGGTATCTGCTATGTTGAGGTGCTTCTTCTTCGACTTCCCCTATCAAGAAATATAGTGTTTTCTTTTTGTCCAGGACAAAAGCTGGTATTTAAGATCTTCTCTTACCTAGTGTGTCGTTCAATTGCGTATTTATTGTAAGTGCAGACTGCAAATCTAGATGGAGAAACAAATTTGAAAATAAGAAAGGCCCTTGAAAGGACATGGGATTACTTGGTACCAGAGAAAGCTTCTGAGTTTAGAGGTTAGCCTATTGCTTTGATTAGATTCATGCAAGAATATTTTCGTAGACAGAGGTGAAGTGACGTCTAGTACGTAATTCTCTACGAACTAGTTTTGCTAATAAAGTTAGTGGATTCAGGCGATTTGGTATTGGTTGTAGAGCCACTTGTTAATTTTATTATCACACATTAGATCACTATCTTCTGGCTAAAAAGCTAATAAATGAAACTTTCTGAGAAAGGTTCACCTATGCCAGGTTACTCCTTTGTAGTTACCCTGCCAACATGTTGCTTTTTTCTTATATCACATCCTGATGTACGGATCGAAACATCACCAGAACTAATGGCAGCAAAGTCTTATATAGCAGTCCGTTTTTTTTTTTCATTTGTTTAGTGTTTGTCTGGTAGAATTTTCCTATTATTGTTTTGCGGAAAGAGGTGTTATGGCTCATTTCTGACTCTGATGATATATGTTCTTCTCTCTTATCCATTTTCTTCTCTAATTATATGATACATGTAGACATAATTTTTTGATTGCTCCGACTGTCCTTCATTTTAACTTTTTTTTCTTTCTTCATATCAGTATGATTGTGTTGCAAGTTGCAACTGTTTTACACATGTCTTTACTTTCTCCATCATCGGTGTCTTTTGAAATGCAGGTGAAATTCAGTGTGAGCAACCGAACAATTCTCTGTACACTTTCACAGGGAATCTTGTAATACAAAAGCAGACGTTACCTCTCTCTCCCGACCAGCTTTTATTGCGTGTATGATTGACTGTTTCTGCCGTTGGCTTCTTTTTCCCCTTTTGTGCGTTATTTTTGTAATTTTATGATTTGGTCATGCATTTTTTTTTTTTGTTATGGATCAAATTGTGATCTACTTAGGAGATATCTTGATTTCTTGGAACTTTATATCCGTTGCCTTAAAATTTTTACTGAATAGATTTCCATGCATCTAGTGCAGAGCTTTATACCCTTAAATTTAATAATATTCTGAGACTTGTGAAATCTACATTTTCAGGGATGCAGTCTTAGAAACACAGAATACATAGTTGGAGCTGTTGTTTTTACTGGCCATGAGACGAAGGTAAGCTGTTGTGAAGCTTGTTTACGAGAAACCAGCTTACAAACATGTGTTTATAGCATACAGGATACATGTACTCTAAAACGATATTCAAAATAAAAGAAGATCGCAAAGACTTACTCTGGTTTTACTTCACTGTATAGTTGCTACACATACAGTCTGATGTTGTGTGGTGAATTCAAACTATTTAGGTGATGATGAATGCGATGAATGCTCCTTCCAAAAGAAGTACGCTGGAAAAGAAGCTTGACAAACTCATTATTACAATATTTTGTGTCCTTATCACAATGTGTCTAATTGGAGCCATAGGCTGGTATGGTTTCTCGTCGATCTTGTTATTATCAAGTCCTGTTTCGATTGTTGAACCATGTCTTGTTGCGAACAGTAATCTATATTATTAATTTGCAGTTCAATTGTGACGGATCGTGAGGACCTATACTTGGGTCTTTTTCTTCAGAAGTCAGAATGGGAATACCGTAACAGACTCGCGGTAAATAGCTTTGTATAGTTGAAGTTGATTCTCTCTATTTATGGTTTGCTGGTTTTTACCATAATGCTTCTATTTGCTTCCACAGATAGGATTTTTCACCTTTTTCACTCTAATCACTCTGTTCTCATCAATTATACCAATCTCCCTTTATGTTTCCATAGAGGTAAGTTGTTCCTAGTATCCTGTTTTAACTATCCGCATTACAATTACTGGCATTCTGAGTGGATTCTATCTTCTCTCCATAAATGAAAAACCCAGATGATCAAGTTTATCCAGTCGACTCAGTTTATCAACCGAGATCTCAATATGTATCATGCTGAAACAAATACCCCAGCCTCGGCCAGGACTTCCAATTTAAACGAGGAGCTTGGACAGGTAGTTATCAGGCGATATCGCATATTGCTACTACTGATCCTTGCGGAAATTTGTTGCTTGTATGATATATATATCCGCTTTGTTGCTTGTAATCGAACTGTCTCTAGAATATTATACTTTGATACTGTTCTCACTGCTGTTACAAATACTATGGTATCTTTCAGGTGGAATACATATTTTCTGATAAAACTGGAACGCTGACAAGAAATTTGATGGAGTTCTTTAAATGTTCAATTGGAGGAATAAGTTATGGATGTGGTGTCACTGAAATAGAAAGAGGAATCGCTCAGCGTAATGGCTTAAGAGTACACGAGGTATTATTTCTTTTCAGATGGGAAGTTGCCTAGTGCATTATGTTGCAATGGAAGCATGTCTAATTTATATCTCTACGAACATACTCAGGAAGAAAGGTCGATTGGTGCAATAAGAGAAAAGGGATTTAATTTTGATGATCCAAGGCTAATGCGGGGAGCTTGGCGAAATGAGCCTAATCCTGATCTTTGCAAGGTGCCTTACTTTTATTTCTTAATTTCTCACAATGTGATTGTAATAGTTAAGAGATGATCGGGTTATAGGGATAATCTAGAACATGAGTTCTTGCTTCCTTTCATGGAAACGTTCGTTTAAATAGGAAGTCCTGATAGGTGTTGAGATGTGAAATTGTAAGGTAATAACTCGAAAAGGTTTTTCATTTGGCTTCAACGTTCAACCACTGCCTGTATTCTAGCTCTTTGTTCTGGGAGCGTTGTACTTAAAACTACAGAATGGTTCTTATTAAAGCATCTAAAAGTATTGTAACACCATTTTGGTAGTTTAGAGAAGTTCCTTATTTTGGGTTCCAGATTTCTACTGTGTCTATTTCTGGGCATGCGAACATACATATGCTAATTTAATTATAATATATTGTACTTTTGATATTTGTAGGAACTTTTTAGATGCCTAGCCATCTGTCATACAGTCCTTCCTGAAGGTGATGAGTCCCCTGAGAAGATCGTATATCAAGCTGCATCTCCAGATGAAGCTGCCCTAGTTACTGCCGCAAAAAATTTTGGTTTCTTCTTTTACAGGTGATTCTCATTACATTTCAGTTTCGAAAGACAAGTTGACAAGATAAATTTGCAACTAGTTAACTTGCCCCGTGATTTCCCTTGTTTGAAAATTTTCAGTTTTTTTTTTCATATATGTGTTGGTTTCTGAAGTCTCTGTTAGTATGTTTGAGACTAGTTTCTTGTAATTTCAGGCGTACTCCAACTACGGTGTATGTTCGCGAGTCTCATGTGGAGACGATGGGAAAGATTCAAGATGTGGCCTATGAGATCCTTAACGTTCTTGAGTTCAACAGGTCTATAAGACAGTGAAATGTTTGTTTATTTCCTCTTTGTCGTGTTTTATGTATAACATTAAAATTTACATAATGCATAACAGTACAAGGAAGCGCCAGTCTGTTGTATGTCGTTACCCAGATGGAAGGCTTGTACTCTACTGTAAGGTAATAGCTCTATAAATATTTAGTTCTCTGTGTACTTCATTGTCAAATTTTGATCATTGCTTGGAACATTACAGGGTGCAGATAACGTAATTTTTGAGAGATTGGCTGATGGAATGGACGATGTTAGGAAAGTTACAAGAGAACATTTGGAACATTTTGGATCTTCTGGATTGCGTACCCTTTGCCTGGCCTATAGAGATTTAGACCCTGAAACCTATAATAGTTGGAACGAAAAGTTCATCCAGGCCAAATCTGCATTGCGAGACCGTGAGAAGAAGTTAGATGAGGTACACCATTATTTCTTACCTAGTTTTTTATAATGCTTGAGGCAGCATTCTCATGACTCCTGAGAAAACGACTTTCTAAGAAAATTCTAGAGGTTAACAAGCAAGAACAACAAACTTGTTTGTTTGACAGGGAAAAATGATTTTATGATTATTTCCTTCAGTAGTGAGAGTGATTCTATCCTTAGAGTACAGTTTTTCAGTCGCCAGGAAATAGTTTAATCATATAGCTGATATATGTGAGGTGTCTTGATCCATGAAGGTAGCAGAACTCATCGAGAAGGATCTCACCCTCATCGGATCAACTGCAATAGAAGACAAACTTCAGGAAGGGGTGCCTAACTGCATAGAGACCTTATCAAGAGCTGGAATTAAGATCTGGGTGTTAACAGGGGACAAAATGGAAACGGCTATTAATATTGCTTATGGTAGAGTGTGCACAGCTTTTGCTCTTGGGTCTTATTTTTTCTTCTGCCACTTAAATATCTGCTCTTCGATTCTGTTATGCTACAGCATGCAACTTGATCAACAATGATATGAAACAATTTATCATCAGTTCTGAAACGGATGAAATCAGGGAAGCTGAAGAAAGGGTAATTATTCCACGCAATACAATCGGTTTAGCTATTTTTTGCTCATAAATCTTTTTGATATTAGGGTGATCAAGTTGAGATTGCTCGTGTTATCAAAGAAGAAGTAAAGAAGGAGCTGAGAAAGAGTCTTGAAGAAGCTCAACTCTATATGCATACTGTAGCTGGACCAAAACTTGCTCTCGTTATTGATGGAAAGTGTTTAATGTATGCATTAGACCCGAGCTTACGCGTAACGCTGCTCAACTTGAGCTTGAACTGTACGTCAGTTGTATGCTGCCGTGTTTCTCCGTTACAGAAAGCACAGGTAACTTAAGATGACTATTTCAAAATAAGTTCGTACAGGTTGAGCCTTTAAAGAGAGCTTATATACTACTTTGTTTTGTGGCTTTGATTTTTATTTGGCAATCACAGTTTTTTGTTTGCATGTCTGGCACTTAATCCATGTCCGCTAAGTAATTTGGTTCTATGTGCTCTTTGAACCGCCTTCTAAATTTTAATATATGTGATCTAATTTCAGGTGACAAGCTTGGTGAGAAAAGGAGCAAAAAAGATCACTCTTAGTATTGGTGATGGTGCCAACGATGTTAGCATGATTCAAGCAGCTCATGTTGGTATAGGAATAAGTGGGATGGAGGGAATGCAAGCTGTGATGGCTAGTGATTTTGCCATCGCTCAGTTCAGATTTCTTACTGATTTACTTCTTGTCCATGGACGGTGGTCATATCTTAGAATCTGCAAGGTTGAGTTTTCTTTTGCTGCAAAACTTTTTGAAACATCTAATGATCTTTTACTTGGCAGATTGCGGAATAACATGCTTTTTTTCAATGTTCTAATAATCTCTTACTTGGCAGGTGGTCATGTATTTCTTCTACAAGAATCTCACCTTCACTTTGACTCAGTTTTGGTTCACATTTCGAACTGGATTTTCTGGTCAAAGGTTCTACGATGATTGGTTCCAGTCATTGTATAACGTTTTTTTCACCGCTCTTCCTGTCATTGTCCTTGGGCTGTTTGAGAAGGTACTAGCTTTTCTCGCTCTTAAAACATACGCATACCCATCTTAAATTACTTAACCATTAGGACTATTTCCATTATCTGGATTTGATAATCTCATTTCTGTATTGTGCTCTTGCTAGGATGTGAGTGCGTCCCTTTCGAAGAGATACCCAGAACTGTATAGAGAGGGAATACGTAACTCATTTTTCAAATGGAGAGTCGTAGCAGTATGGGCTACTTCTGCTGCGTATCAGTCTCTCGTCTGCTATCTCTTCGTGACCACCTCATCTTTTGGTGCTATAAATTCATCAGGCAAAATATTTGGTCTCTGGGATGTTAGCACACTGGTTTTCACATGTCTGGTGATTGCCGTGAACGTGCGCATTCTTTTGATGAGCAATTCCATTACAAGATGGCATTATATCACAGTCGGTGGGAGCATTCTTGCATGGCTCGTTTTTGCTTTCGTATACTGCGGGATTACGACATCACGTGATAGAAATGTAACACCAGCCTACTTACTTTCCTTTGAGTATATCTTTCGTTGTGTGATGTTTTTGTTTGTTTATAACTTAGCAAATCTCATCTTCTCTGCAGGAAAATGTCTACTTTGTCATATATGTCCTGATGAGTACTTTCTATTTCTACTTCACATTGCTGCTTGTTCCCGCTGTCTCTCTTCTAGGCGATTTCATCTTCCAAGGGTAAGTAAAACCATGATATTATCAGTTTCAGTGTTGTTATTTCATGTAAGCTCACTGAAGCAAAGCGTACACAGGATGTGTTGTAATGATCATGACATGAGAGAAACTATGATTTTACTGATGCAGGGTTGAGAGATGGTTCTTCCCTTATGATTATCAGATCGTCCAAGAAATCCATAGGCACGAGTCGGATGCAAGCAAGGCGGATCACCTGGAGATAGAAAACGAGCTCACACCTCAGGAAGCGAGAAGCTATGCGATATCCCAATTGCCTAGGGAGCTCTCCAAGCACACTGGGTTTGCATTTGATTCACCAGGTTATGAATCTTTCTTTGCGTCCCAGTTGGGTGTTTACGCACCACAGAAGGCGTGGGATGTGGCAAGGAGAGCCAGTATGAGGTCACGGCCTAAAGTACCAAAGAAGAAGTAGAACACATATACGTTATTGCTGATTGGGGGGTTTGTTTTTGTTAGGGTTCAGTTTTAAAATATATGTAGAAATGTACCTCTTAAGGTGTGTTTACTAATGATCGTTTCACGTTTGTGTTTTGATTTGAACGCCATTTTTATAGCTCCACTCATAAACTCAATTGTGGAGAGGCAAGCATTTAGGATACTTCTTCCCCATGTACATACATTCGATTTACACCTTTGAGGTCATTTATCTCGCTTTTATTCTATATCTATATATTAATTTATTGTAGACAATGTTTTCATTGTTTTGGAGTACTCCCAAGCATGATGCGAAGGTACACAAGCATCTTAGTAAAAGTATTCTTAGTCAGGTATCTAACATATCGAAACCTTCAACTCTTCTTGTTATTCTGTCTGATAGTTAGAGTTCACACGCATATAAGTAAGAGATGAGAATAGAATAAGGGACAAATGAGCTTAGATCTTTGTTTAGGAACTTTGGAAAAACGTATAACTTTCTTGCCATAAAGAAGCAGTGTGTTTTGGCTCCACGTGGTGTCTCTCAGATCACAGTCTCTTTTGACAATAGTGCAAACGGCATCCTCAGTGACCAACTTCAGCGACAAACGACCAACTTCAGCGACCAAACGTTGTTTGTTTGCCGGGTCGTGGGTTTAGCGACTGATCGCAGCGATCAAAAATTTTGAACGTTGAAAATTTCAGCGATGCGATCAAAATCATGCGATTAAAAAAAAATTAAAAATTAAAAAGAAAAAATTACAGTCGCTGTGACCAACCGCATGACCTTCAAACGAATAACTACTAGCAACATTAAATTACACTACCGACCACCAAACGAACAGGACCAATGTCTCCGCTGAGGACAAGACTACCAGTCGAAAGAACAAGATCACGATCACCAATGACAAGGGTCGTTTGTCTAAATACTATATTGTAGAAAATTGTTATACACAGCTTTGATAATATGTGGAAAATTTTATCACACTGCTTTAGCTGATGTGGAACTATTGAATAACCAATAAAGTGTTAACACTCTAGAACCGAGTTCATGCTTCTGGAGAAAGAGTACAGCAGCTGAATAAGAGATTCTGGAATATGAGAACGTTACAAGAAGTATGAGACGAATCTTGAAGAATAGACAGTATAAAAGAAGAATGATAAGAACAAGCTCTGCATGTAATCTTTTCTATTAGAACTGTCTACGAATGACCCATATCAGAAAATAGGCTAAATCAGAGCTACATATTAGTAGCGAATAGTATCCAGTGCAGTCTCGATTGAGCTGTTTAAGTATATTCAATTGCATAAATTGAGAAAACAATGAATTCTGTCCAACAACCTTATTCTAAGAAAAATAACATAACAAATAGCAAGTAAACTTAATACTATTTTGATTTTAGTCAGTTATGCATGTAGGAGATAGAAGAACCTTCACATTTATTGTTGGTCATAACACTTAAATGTTCAGATACTAGAAAGTGCATGATTCAGTGCATTGACCACCATTTCAATTTGTCTTTAGGCACAAAGATGTAGGAAATATTTTAATTGACCTTATTCACATATGAGACAAGACGTAGAGAGCACATAACCTAGCTATACACACAAGTAAACGTTCCATATATAAAAAATGTAAAGTAATATTGTATATCTTCATAGATGATATCATCCCTTAAGTTGAAGCATGGAAATTCAAAATTCCCAACGTAGAACGAAAACCATTGAACTCATGTTAGCCAAGTGCCTTAGTGAAGATGTCAGCTACCTGTTTGTTTGTGTGCAGAAACATAAGTAACAATAATATTTCCAGCTTGTATTTTGTCTCATATAAAATGATAATCAATCTCAATATATTTGGTTCTTTCATGGAATACAGGATTCAACACTATGTGAAGTGCAGCCATACTATCACATAAAGTGCCATTGGTCAGTTTGCTAATCTATGCTATGGTATGAGGAACATACAGCCGGTTTAGATTCATTCCGGTTCTGGATATTTGTTTCTATAAGAGAAAAGGTATTTTGAATATTAATTCGGTTATTGATTGGTTCGATGGTTATTTCCGATTTGATAAACGTCGCCGTATGAAGATATGTTATTCGCTCCTAACGGCCAAATTTTCATCGTCTCCTAACCTCACTCCCTTTGTTCGTCTGCAATGGAAGCGAGATTCATCAACCAAATTCAAATCCCGAAAACACTAATCGCAGATTCTCTCGTCCTCCCTTCGATTTCCCGCGCTATATCAGAGCTTCGTCTTCAACCTCACAGGTTCTCCTTCTTGCTTTTGCTGTCACACTCTTTCTCTCTCACTCTCTCTCATCTTCTGGTTTTGGGGTCAGCAGGAGCCGAAAAGCTACAGAGGTCCGAAACCGAGCAAGAACTTGGTGGCTGATTTCGTTTCCAGAAACGACGATTCGGTCCGGAGCTTGCCGATCTACGTCGGAGGCGCGTCCCTCTTGGCCGTTCTCTTCAATCGCGCTGTTTCCGGTATCGCTCCTGTTGCCGACGCTAGCAGGTAATAATTTCTCTTTAGTTCCGGTTCGGTTGGTTCGACTGATTTTGATCAAGTTGTGATGTGATCAAGTTGTTTGCTCATTTGGTGGGATTTGTGATTCGTATAGCTCACAGTCAAGAGCGGATCTACTGGCGCTTGGTTTGGCAGTAACCAATTTATTGACCGGTTTAGTATGGTTATCGATCCGACCGAAGACGATAACACCAGTAGAACCTGAAGGTGTGGACTGCAAAGTTTTGGAATCCAATCTTCCTGCATCGATAGTCTCCGAGTTGCTATGGTAATGCTCTGCTTTGTGTAAAGATGAAATGCACTAAGGGAAAGATAAGTTGTAATTAGATCTGTGTTTTCAGGGCTTGGGAATCTCTTAAGGTGGCAACATGTTGTAAGTCTCTGGTTATTGTCTACAATGGCATCTGCCTTATTCAGACCGGGATGGTTGCTGAATCACCAGAAGATAAGAAAGCAGTCATTGTAAACACTGATAAGCTGATGAAAGGATCGGTTTACCGAGGCGTAATGAAATCAAAAGCACGTAAGTAGTAGTACCAACTTTCGGTTTATATTTCTGCGAGAAATATGCATTTGTCTAATAAGAAAAAATAATGACTGTTATTGTCAGAAAGTTACTTGGCAAATCTTTCTCTATATCCTGGGAGATCAGAGCTACCATTTCTGCCTGCGAATACACAGGTCTGTTGAGTATTGTATTAAAAGGTTGTGAGAATAATGAAACTGTGTGACAAGATATATTTGTTTTCCTCTGCTAGGCAGTGATTTTGCAGCCGCTGGGTGATAAAGGAATCGCAGTTATTGGCGGAAACACGATCAGAGGCTTCACGTCTTCAGACCAGGTAAGGAAAACTTTTACTTCTTGTAGCTAAGAAAGACTAATAGGACAAGTAAAAAGAGATGGTTTGCTCATCATGTTTAGGCATGGATTTCTTCAATTGGGGAGAAGCTAGATGCGACATTGGGGAGATGTTTTATTATTTCAGATGAGATTTCCCAAGAAACAGATCAGTAAAAGGTAACACAAAGTCGAAAACAATGTAAAGAACTTTGATCATGTGTTTACACAAAGTGAAAAAGTAAAAATAGATTCAAGAAATCGTGAATTAAACACTTTTACATCAGGTTAGAGTTCATGTATAAACCAATAAAACTTATTCACGAGCTCAACTATGAAGTGTGAGTGCTCAGGTAGAACG
This sequence comes from Brassica carinata, assembly GCA_016771965.1. NCBI lineage: Eukaryota > Viridiplantae > Streptophyta > Magnoliopsida > Brassicales > Brassicaceae > Brassica > Brassica carinata. The sequence continues at coordinate 50,161,452 of CM028690.1, forward strand.
AGGCTTTTGGAAACCTTTTTTCTTTCAAATCTGTTGATGGGCACTTCGTTTGTGGTTGCCATTTTGTGTGATGTTGCGAGACACTAACAAATCAGTGGAGAGCACACTGAATGATGTCTCTAGACAACGCACTCGTCTCCCCAGAGACTGCATTTCATTCTGCGAGCTCTCCATGAATCGCTGAAAGAGATCTAACAGACTAGACTGTTGTTTCTCGATCTGAGTGATCTGGTTTCTTATCAGAGTCAACTCTTCTTCTGCATTATTTCTCTGAGAAGAACTACTACTCTCTTCTTCATCACTACTCTGAACAACATCAACAACTTGTGGCTTGATAGTTGCCTTAGACGGCTTTGGCTTAGCCGGAAACAGAACCCTTTAGTTCCCAATGTCCGCTTCTCTTTGGACTCATCTTCAACATCATTTAACTTTGAGCTTGTTGGTACGTTTGGATTCTTTTCTTTGCTCTTCAATGTGTTGATTCTTTTACCTGTAGAAACTGATTTGGTGAGGGAAGATGACTCCAGAGAATCATCGTCAAGTTGCTTCCATAAACTCAACGTATGATTCATAGTCTCCCTAACAACCTTAACCTTATCAAACCTCCTGCTCTCAAGAACACCAAGACACGCCTTCTTATACAAAGGAGCCAACTCCTCTTCAGCCGTAGCCACTCTAGCCATAACCTCCGCAGCAGCTTTCCTCGCATGCCAATCGTCGCTGCTTAGAAACTCCAACACGTTAGGTAAAAGCCAATCCAGCACCGCCTTATCGCTGTTTCTACCACCAACGGCGCCGATCACGCTTCCTATAGCTCCTAGAAGCTCAGGCTTCGCCTTGAAACCTTCCGACTTAAGCAGCTTCCCGATCCTCGGAAGCGCTCTCTGCAGCTGCTCCACGTCGTGATCCTCAGCCGCGTCTACAGCCGCCGCGAGGCACAAAGCGGCTCCCACCTGCGCGTTGGCGTCGCAGTCGTGGATCAAGGCCTCGATCATCGGTCCGGCGAGGACGGAGAACGGCGGTTCGGTGACGTTGACGGTCATATCGACGGAGGCCGCTGCGCAGGCGGCGCGGACGGAGGAGTCCGGGTCGCGGAGACGGCGGAGGACGGTGGAGACCATCTTCGGGAGGTGAGGGGCGAGGGAGTCTCCGTGGGAGCGGGAGAGGAGGGAGATGAGGGAGACGCAGTGTTTCCGGACGGGAGGTTTCGCGGAGGAGTCTGTGGTCTGGAGACAGTTTATGAAGAGGGAGAAAGACTCCGGGGAGAGGTTGAGGGCGATCGAGTCGAGCTCCGCTGCGGCTAGAGATTGAGTGTCGCGATCGGAGAGGCGGTTGAGGCAGGCGATGACTCGGTGCTTGAGATCGGTAACGGTCCTGGGCGGTGAAACAGACGAAGAAGGACGCATTGGAACGGAAGGCATAAAGTTTCGAGAAAAATAGGTTAAGGTTTGTGGAGAAAGAAAAGGTGGGAAATAGATATGGCGGCAGAAAGAAAAAAGGCAATGAAGATGAAACTTTGGTTAGTACTTGCCTTTTAAACAAGAGACTCATCTTTGCCTTGCCTTTTAAACTTGTCTAGTTTCACCACCTTTCTCAACCAAAGTTTTGTTTTTTACATTTTACTCTATACAAAATAATACGATTATTTTAAAAATAATCGCTACAACTCCGTAATGATCTTTTTCGTAAGAAAATGTCAAATATATATTAGCAGATAAATGCTTATGTTTCCTTTTTAATTAATGTTTTATTAAATCAAAATAGAATTGTTTTTAATATACCAACAAAGATTCTATAACGTGCGCAGAGAGAATAGTTACGTGAATCTCTTATGTATTAAAATTAATAATGGGAAAATATTGGGGACTCTCTGTTTTAGGATAATTTTCTGTTTATTTATCTGATTGCAAATCATAACCTTAAACCTGAATTGGTCTACTAAGGAACAGTAAACGCAAACGTGATTCAAATATCAAAGTTTGCAAGAAAACAGAAATGTATGAAAAATAAAACATCTTTTTTCTTTTTCGACAAAATAAAAATACACTAGTTTGTAACAAAGAGGTATTTTTCTCGTTAATCTAAATCTAACATGTATCTTCATTTAGATTCTTAAAGATTGAATCATGTCCTATATCACCACTATCATCACTGTCTTAAATGTCAAATATTTTGATAGAGAACATAACCGGAGTAAACCAATCTGATCGGGTTAACAACTTACAACCATACGTGGTAGATTTTTTTCCTTACGTAGATAAAATATTTTCCTAAATGAGTGGAATTGTATTACCGTCTTTCCCATCTACCTGTTGCCTAGGATCCACAATTGCTTTTTTTTCTTGTGTGTATTGAAATCACAAGTTAAATTGATTTGGAGAAAGGTTGCAGAGAATCTATATCTACGAAAAGTAAAACTAAGATTCGGCGGCAATTTACTATTTTATTACAAGCAAAAGAAGGAAAGTATACCCACAGTGTTGTTTACACATGAGCTGATGAGCAAGTCAAGCAAACACGGTTTCTTCCTCTTAAGTCTTCACACGTATTATAACGTGAAAGGGGATTATTTGTGATTCATATAGTTTCCTACTATTATACTTTTCAAGAAAAAGGCTGTACATTGATAAATTCTTAACTTTAATACTTAATTATGTAAAAAGTTGTTAATTTAGAATCCATTTACAAAAAAACAAAGATATAATTTAGAATGTGATGGTAGCCATCATGTTTTCCCACATGAAAGCGCCCAACGTTTATGGGGGCCATGTTTGTTTCTCCTGGCTTACATCTCAAGTACATTTTTGAATAACTACGAGATTTTGAATACTGTGGGTTCGTGATTTTGAAGCTTAAGACAAAGCTTAAATCTTGAAATTTTGAGTCTTTTTGGAGATCAGATCTTTCCAAAATGATTTAAACATGCAATCTCGAAGATGTTTACTAAGTAACTTAGGAAACTAGGAGTTTAGGAATTTTATAACCGTTAACCTAAGTAATCTTTTCTCTGTGATGTTTAGCAATAGATAGATTACCTAATATTAAGCGTAAAAACTAATAAATGAAATGTTTTCAAAGCTTGTATACTATATGTACTGTTTAACATACCACAATTTTAACAAAGTTGTTAATTTATTTAATCTCTTTGTTAAATTGAAACGCGTGACGCATATGCTTTTCAGAAACATATATCCATTTTGTCTTTTGCAGAATGTGCGTCCAACAAGGGGAAAATCGTTTCCAAGAAAGATTCCAATGGGCTGGGTATTTTCTTCGATGGACCTCAACAAGATAGAGGTATAAAGGAAAACTAGCCCATTAGTAAAAAAATCTAATAAATTTTTTTAAAAATATGGGGCGTTCCGAGAATTGAACTCGGGACCTCTCGCACCCTAAGCGAGAATCATACCACTAGACCAAACGCCCTTTGATATACTTTACACGTATAGATTTTTTAAATATTACTTAGCTTAAAGTAGGTCAGAACGTAAAATAGCAAACTACAATATAGGAGATAATGAAACTTATACTATCACACCAACAAAACTAGATGAATCATAGATCTCTAAGGAATTTCAAAGAAACCAGACGTATCCTTCAAGTTATTTTCAGTTTAAGATTCAGCTTCATGTTGTTGTACTCATCCCTCTCGAGAACGTTAACAGAATGCGAGAGAATACACAAGATATAAAACAAACTGCGTTCCCTTGAGTAAAAGATATATGCATTTTAATGCAAGAGAGAAATCAGATAGACATTCTTGAGCACCAGTGTTAGGATGCCATTACACGGATTCATTCATTACCCACACCACCACCACCGAGATCAAGACTCTGCGATTTAGAAAGTAAAACCACACCAAAACTTAAAACATTTTTCTCTGCATCGATTCTTAAAGAAAGGTGTATTAACACATGATGTTAACTATTGATTGACATCTATTTTACTCAGTTGCAAAAGCTATGTGGAGAGTAGCCAAGTTACCACATCAATCACTCAATGATCCTAATCTCAGTTTTGAAGCCATGATGATTAAAAGTAATAATAGATTGCAACAATAACTCCAAACCTTTCTCCAAACACACAACTCGTGCATCGGCAAACTGATTAAAACAAAATGGAGGTTTTTTCTTTCGGAGGTATTAGTGTACAAGGATCGAAACAGAGGAATCATGGAGTAGTTTTCCGAAGGAAGAACAATCCCTATTAACGGGCGATCTAAACCCCTAATTAACTTTTACAAGAATATTTATCGCAGATCATAAGAAGGGTTCTCAATCGCTGCATCGTATCTTCCTCTCCTCCTTCGATTTGATATTACTCTTAATCGCTGAAACTCTCCGTTTACTGCACTTTCGATCCACTGACGATATCGCGAGAGACATCGAAGTCAGATCGAATGGGTTGTTCTTCTTCTTCTTCGTTGGGATGTTGTCGATAGCCTCTTTCAGCAGAGTTAGATCGAAAGAAGAAGAATCGCCGCCGCCATGGTTGATCTCAATCCCTTCTTTTCGGATTTTTTCTTTGACTTTGGCATTACCCTTTCGCTGAGAATTAACTGTTTGGCATTTAACCGTTTTTATAGAGGAACGCCGTCTGTTGTTCTATTGGGCCACCTTTGGTCAAAATAACATTGGGCTAATACATAGTAAAGCATTTATGTCTTTTTTTAGGAATATGGTGAAAATTAACATAGTAAAGCATTTATGTTTTTTTAGGAATATGATGAAAATTAACATAGTAAAGAATTTATGTTTTTTTTAGGAATATGGTGAAAATTAACTATTCAAAATACTTTTTTGAGCTTTTAGTAACTTTAAGATTTGAAGAAGAAAAGCTAATGTTTTAAAATATCATATAATAAAATGGATTAATTTTGAGTGTTTCTCTAAGTAGAGAAGTCAGACGAGTCAATACGCGTCTACATAACCCAACTCGTAATTAGGACTGGGACGGATCTAGATATCCGGGATATTCGGGGTATCCGGATCCAGATCCGTATCCATCGGATCCGTGATTTTAGTATCCGGATTCATATCTGTGCCTTTCGGATATCCGGGTTCCGGATATCCGTCTAAATATCATGATATCCGCGAGTATCCAGATTCGAATCCGGATCCGTCAAAATAATTAAAAAAAATTATTTGAGATAACAGATCGAGATATTCTGAGCAAGACACAACACATGCGCCTATATATGCAAGGTAGTTGGAGGAGCTAAGCCTATATATGCAAGGTAGTTGGAGGAGCTAAGCAGTATAAAAGGCAAGTCCATTACTTGATATACGCTTTTAACACTCATTTGAGAGCTATAATACTCGTCTCAAACTGTATCATCTTATGTTTTTAGGAATATGGTGAAAATTAACATAGTAAAGCATTTATGTCTTTTTAGGAATATGGTGAAAATTAACATAGTAAAGCATTTATGTTTTTAGGAATATGGTGAAAATTAACATAGTAAAGCATTTATGTTTTTAGGAATATGGTGAAAATTAACATAGTAAAGCATTTATGTCTTTTTAGGAATATGATGAAAATTAACATAGTAAAGCATTTATGTCTTTTTAGGAATATGGTGAAAATTAACATAGTAAAGCATTTATGTTTTTAGGAATATGGTGAAAATTAACATAGTAAAGCATTTATGTCTTTTTAGGAATATGATGAAAATTAACATAGTAAAGAATTTATGTTTTTAGGAATATGGTGAAAATTAACATAGTAAAGCATTTATGTTTTTAGGAATATGATGAAAATTAACATAGTAAAGCATTTATGTCTTTTTAGGAATATGATGAAAATTAACATAGTAAAGCATTTATGTTTTTAGGAATATGGTGAAAATTAACATAGTAAAGCATTTATGTCTTTTTAGGAATATGGTGAAAATTAACATAGTAAAGAATTTATGTTTTTAGGAATATGGTGAAAATTAACATAGTAAAGCATTTATGTCTTTTTAGGAATATGATGAAAATTAACATAGTAAAGCATTTATGTCTTTTTAGGAATATGATGAAAATTAACATAGTAAAGCATTTATGTTTTTAGGAATATGATGAAAATTAACATAGTAAAGCATTTATGTTTTTAGGAATATGATGAAAATTAACATAGTAAAGCATTTATGTTTTTAGGAATATGGTGAAAATTAACATAGTAAAGCATTTATGTTTTTAGGAATATGATGAAAATTAACATAGTAAAGCATTTATGTCTTTTTAGGAATATGATGAAAATTAACATAGTAAAGCATTTATGTTTTTAGGAATATGATGAAAATTAACATAGTAAAGCATTTATGTTTTTAGGAATATGATGAAAATTAACATAGTAAAGAATTTATGTTTTTAGGAATATGATGAAAATTAACATAGTAAAGCATTTATGTCTTTTTAGGAATATGGTGAAAATTAACATAGTAAAGAATTTATGTTTTTAGGAATATGGTGAAAATTAACATAGTAAAGCATTTATGTTTTTAGGAATATGATGAAAATTAACATAGTAAAGCATTTATGTTTTTAGGAATATGGTGAAAATTAACATAGTAAAGAATTTATGTTTTTAGGAATATGATGAAAATTAACATAGTAAAGAATTTATGTTTTTAGGAATATGATGAAAATTAACATAGTAAAGCATTTATGTTTTTAGGAATATGATGAAAATTAACATAGTAAAGCATTTATGTTTTTAGGAATATGATGAAAATTAACATAGTAAAGCATTTATGTTTTTAGGAATATGATGAAAATTAACATAGTAAAGCATTTATGTTTTTAGGAATATGGTGAAAATTAACTATTCAAAATACTTTTTGAGCTTTTAGTAACTTTAAGATTTGAAGAAGAAAAGCTAATGTTTTAAAATATCATATAATAAAATGGATTAATTTTGAGTGTTTCTCTAAGTAGAGAAGTCAGACGAGTCAATACGCGTCTACATAACCCAACTCGTAATTAGGACTGGGACGGATCTAGATATCCGGGATATTCGGGGTATCCGGATCCAGATCCGTATCCATCGGATCCGTGATTTTAGTATCCGGATTCATATCTGTGCCTTTCGGATATCCGGGTTCCGGATATCCGTCTAAATATCATGATATCCGCGAGTATCCAGATTCGAATCCGGATCCGTCAAAATAATTAAAAAAAATTATTTGAGATAACAGATCGAGATATTCTGAGCAAGACACAACACATGCGCCTATATATGCAAGGTAGTTGGAGGGAGCTAAGCCTATATATGCAAGGTAGTTGGAGGGAGCTAAGCAGTATAAAAAGGCAAGTCCATTACTTGATATACGCTTTTAACACTCATTTGAGAGCTATAATACTCGTCTCAAACTGTATCATCTTGTGTTTTTTTTGTATTTATCATATTAATTGTCAATAATAATAGTTTAATTCGAAAAAGTTATATAAAAAATCTACTCACAAAACTCCTTTCCCACTGTTTCTTTAAGTCTTACGCTATTTACATTGAAATTATGATTGCGGGTTTTAGCTTTCATGATAAGGTATTACACAAAAATATTATTAATTTTTTTTTTAACTATTTTCAAAAATATCCTCTACAAATTATTTGACAAGTGATTTGCCACATGTCTTTTTTACAATCACTTTGACACAAAAATATGACATGACTACTAAAATCGATGACATGTCTAATGGTTAAATATGACATGAACAATTACATTTAATGTTGATTTATATTTTTGTAAAATTTTTAGAACATGGTAATAATTCATGCAACATCATTAAAATAAATATATTCAAATACGACATTACAAATTTCACAATATTATTTATTTTTATATTTTATGATTATATAATTTTTATTACTAAAATTTTCAAGATTTCAACAGTTTTTAAGAAGTTGTACAATTTTAATAATAAAATTATTAGTGTCTTCTATATCTACAAATTTATAAATACTGTTTAGTTTTAGTTTTTTAATAATTATAAAAAATTATATCATTTTTATTTATGTTATACAAATTTATTTAATATATTTAACTAATATAAATAGATAGAAAAATCTATCTAGGATTATAATTTTAAATATATTCATATATATTATTAAATATAATTTTAAATAAACAAAATTATTTTCATTTTATTTTTCATTAAATTAAATTAATATTAAAATATTGTTAAGAAAATAATAAATTCTATAATATTAATAATAGTTTATTCTTAAATATTATTTAAAAGTTTTCTTACTGCACATGGTGCATGAAAACACCTAGTTATAGAAAGATGATTTATTTTCATTGCAAAATTATTATCCTCCTATATATTAATTGAGAAGTCACTTTAGTGACTTCTGCTGACGTGTCATTCATACAGACAATTTTAAAAAAATCCTTATAATTTCATTGGTCAATAATTTTTATTTTAATCAAATCTAAAAAGACAATCTTAGAACTAATTAATGTTAGTTGTCAAACAATTTATATAATCTTTTGCATAATTATTTATAGTATCTAATGGTAGCAATTATGGAAATCTTATATAATACTTTATCATTTATTTATTTTTTCACTAATAGCCTATTTATAAATTATATCATATATATTAATTGAGAAGTCACTTTAGTGATTTCTGCTGACGTGTCACTCATACAAACAGTTTTTAAAAAAATCCAAATAATTTCATTGGTCAATGATTTTTAGTTTTTATTTATTTTAATCAAATCTAAAAAGGCAATCCTAGAACAAATTAATGTTAGTTGCCAAACAATTTATATAATCTTTTGCATAATCATTTTTAGTATCTAATGGTAGCAATTATAGAAATCATATATAATACTTCATCATTTATTTATTTTTCACTAATAGTCTATTTATAAATTGTATGAAGTATGTGGTTAAAAAATAGTTAATAAAGCTAATATACTAGCTTTACTTTTCTATTATGAACAGTCTTAAAAAGCTTTATTTTTCTATATAAGTCATAATATGCATATATAAAACATATAATTTTAATAAAATATATTATAATAACTATTAATGCATCATATAACGAGTTTATAAATTATTTACATTAGTTTAAAATCATCGGTGTTGATTAATATATATTTTGTAAAAAAATTTGAAGTCATTTATATTGATTCATTTCTAATGGTTTATAAAAGATATAATATTTTATAATTATATAAATATTTGGTAATCATTTTAAGGTTTTAAATCATCATTAATGATTAGTATCATCAACAAGAGTTTACAAATCAATATATATAGATATATAAAAAATGTTATAAAGATTTATAAAACCATTTATTAGGAAGAATTTCTCATCATTAATAGGAGTTTAGAAAATATTTATGAAGGTTAATAGGTTTGTAAATTATTTAAAATTAAAAACCAAGTAATCAGAAAAATATTTTATAAAATTCTTAAATCATTATTAATTTTACAAATCATTTCTTTAGTTACAATTTATTAAGAATTATGAAACTATTTATAGGGATTTTAAAACTTCTGAGAAATAATCCATGAAATTTAAAATTTGTAAATATTTTTAAAAAATATTTATAATTGTTTAGTTTCCTTTATAAGAGGTTATAAAAATGTTATCAAATCAGAATCAATCGCAAAATACTATTTTCTCCATAAGTTCATCATTTTCAAAACCTTTTTCAAAAATCTCAAAAAAAAATCGTTTTGATTTTATCTAAAAACAAAATAACCACAAAAAATTACATAAGTCATAAAACAATCCAAAGAATATAATGAATAAAAGTATATTCCTAAATTTATGAATTTTTTTATATTATTAATTTTTTATTAAATTAATAAAAAATTAATAGAATTCACATATATATAGTTATGTTTCTTCTTAATAAATTATGTGTTTTATACTTTAGTTGCAAGTGTGGGTATATTTGTCACATGAGTTCATGTTTTTGGTTTTAATAATTTTTATGGACAAAAAATTTGATCTACAAACCAATTAATATATATATATATATGTTCTAACAATAATATTATAAAATAATTTGATGAAATATTGTTTTGTAAAAAATATAGAAAAATATAAATAAATACTACATAAATCATATTTAATAATTTTAAAAGTATTAATAAATAAGATATGTTTATTAAAAAGATATCTACAAATTCACATTCATTTTTAAAATAACAAAATATATTATTTCAGGTCAAAACATAAAATATTATATTATATTAATATTTTAAAATTATATATACCAGTAAAATTTGCGGACAACCACCTAGTATCACCTTGAAAACAGAAATATATTTTTATTTTCCAAAAGAGTATTTTGAAATTAGTCACTTTCTATAAGAGTCTGGTAATACTAGATATAGTTTGTCAAAAATATCTATTATTTTTGACAAGTGTTTTGTAATTTTTTAATAGAAATATGATTTTCTATTTATTGCAAAAATCATGTTTTTCTATATATTCATTGCATACTTTATGTAACTAAATTAAATTTGATCTCATCACCATAAGTCTGTTCAAAGAAGGTTGGTAAATGCATGAGTAACATGCGAGAGATATAAACACACACTTGATTTATTTATGACCTCTCCGCACATAGACATACATAAACAATCACAACAGGCTCCTTCTCTTTCCCTCTCTCGCTCGCTCGCTCGAGCTTTTAGCCTTTGATTTTTTTTTTTATTTTCGGGTAACCTCTCTCGCTTCCCCCCGAATACTATTTGTATCTCACAGAGAAAGAGATTAGAGAGAGAGAGAGAGAGAGATCCAAATCCAGAAGCAATCTTCTTCGTTTGCTTTATTTTTCTTCTTCTTCCGTGTGAAGATTGTTATCCCTTTTCTCCGTCAAACTCCCGCCGCCGATCCACTCGCTTCTATGCACGTTTTATCTTCTTCGGAAGGTGCCTAGAACTTGTTTCTGTCCCTTTGAAGAATGTGATCCTGTCTGTTCGAGGTTTGAAATATCGACAAATCTCCTCCTTCTCATCGTTTGTTGTTGTTCGATAGATCTGGTTTCTGATTTGAATTCGTTTCTTGTCCAACTTTGAATTGGTTTTGGTTTCAGGGTAGTGAAGCGTTTTATTGTTTGTTATTGTGAAAGTTGAAGACAGAGAGATGAAGAGAGTTAGAGAAGAGGTTTACGTTGAAGCTCAGACACGAGGACAAACGTAAGCTCTTTGTCTTAATCCCAATATCTTGTATATGTCTTCTCGAATTTGCAGGCTGATAAGATAATTAATTAATCAATTTGCTGTTTATTTTTTTTCTGTTTCTGGATATTAGTATAATTGTTCTTACCCAACAGTTTAAACAAATTTTGAAGGGGAAATTAGTTTAATTTATGTTTTATGTAATGCAGAAATGGCAGGGCATTAACGATAGGTGGAGGAGGAGGAAACATGGGAGGGCTAACAACGGATGATGCCCTGAGCTATCTCAAAGCTGTCAAGGATATGTTTCAAGACAAGAAAGACAAGTACGACACCTTCCTTTCACTCATGAAGGACTTTAAAGCTCAGAGGTAATTTAATTAAATACCATTTCTTTTTTTCCTACAACAGGAAAGGAAGTTTGTTTAATCTCTTTCTTGTTGGTTTGTAGAGTTAACACTAGTGGCGTCATTACAAGAGTAAAAGAGTTGTTCCAGGGCTATGACGACTTGCTTTTGGGTTTTAACACCTTCTTGCCTAAGGGGTACAGAATAACCCTTCCTGAGAAGAAGCCTGTGGCTTTTGGAGAAGCTATCGAGTTTGTTAACAAGATCAAGGTTTTGTATCTGTTGTTTTTTTTTATCTCATTATCCAAAAACAGTTAAACGTTAGTTGAGGTTTCTTTCTGCTGCAGGCGCGGTTTGGGGATGATGACCGTGCGTATAAAAGATTCCTGGACATCTTGAACATGTATAGAAAGGAAGGCAAATCCATCTCCTCTGTCTATCAAGAGGTATGTTTAGAGTTAATGCATTTTTATCAGACAAAGCCAGGTTTCTTTGTTAAATAGCTTTTCTTCTGATAATCATATCTGTTGTACAGGTTACTCTGTTGTTCCAGGGGCATGAAGATCTGCTTGCTGAGTTTGTTAATTTCTTACCTAATAATTCAGGATCAGGTTCGGGAAGCAGTGCAGTACCGCATGATAGAAGTTCTTCACTTCATGCCATGCATCCAATGCATTTTAACAAGGTTTCCTCTTATCCATGTTTCTGTTTGTGGTAGAAAGCATGCATTGTGGCCCAATTGTGCTAAGAGTGATAAAACTAAGTGCTAGATAAATATAGGAATTAAGACACAGTTAATAGCAAATTGATGAGATTTAATGTTTTGTGAGAAACGTGATGCTTGAGACTTTGACTGAGATGTTGATACGGGGCTCTTACCTGCCACAGAAAATAAAAATTGGGAGTAGGCTTGATGAGTATACCTCTCACTCTGATCAACGTGAAGATGGTGATGAGAATCTTGTGGCTGCTGGTAATTCTCGGGGAAGTGAGTATTTGAATCACTTGCACCGTTTCTTATTTATGTTTCTTTGCGTTTTTAGTGATTTTGATACAAAAGGAGAAGAAGGATATATCTGTGAGATCGGTGAGTAATTATATAGTGTTATATTAATATTTGCAGAATCCCTTCCGGGGTACCGGCAGGTAGAAGACAATGAGGTTGGTCATGAAAATGTAGTCTTTGGCAACGGAAGCCAAAAAAACAATATGGTAAAGGGTATAAATGAACTGGATCTAACTGACTGTGTACAATGTACACCAAGCTATCGTCACCTGCCAGATGATGTGAGTGCCTCTGAAACCTTTGATAATTTTACTCACAATACTCAATTTGATTTGTGCTCTTTGATCATATGGTTTGCTTTCTCCTGTGTAGTATCCCATTCCTACTTCAAGCTATAGAAATTCACTAGGTGAAAAGGTACTTAATGATCATTGGGTATCTGTCACATCGGGGAGTGAGGATTACTCATTCAAACACATGCGTAAAAACCAGTATGAAGAAAGCTTGTTTCGGTGTGAAGATGACAGGTATATTAGGTTTTATGTATTTCTTTCAGTATCTTGATTATGAATCTTACAATAACATTGGTGAGTTCATGATTGTTTTGTTATTTGGTCTAGTCTCATTTCACCAAGTTGTCTGAAATTTGTGTGCATATGTGTAACTCCTAAGCTAATTCAACGTCCATCTGATCTGTTAATTTCCTGTCACCCAGGTTTGAGTTGGATATGTTATTAGAGTCTGTTAATGCAGCCATTAAGCGTGTAGAAACTCTTCTGGAGAAAATCAACAACAACACAATCTCTACACCAATTTGTATCAAAGAACACTTATCAGGCAAGTAGTTATTTGATCTGATCTGGTTGTGCTATATGTATGTCTATGATTATCTTACTTGGGCTAATTCCTTTATATTTAAACGATATAACAGTGCTGAACCTAAGATGCATTGAGCGGTTGTACGGGGATTATGGGCTTGACGTTATGGAAATTCTGAAGAAGAATTCTCATATCGCCTTGCCGGTGATACTAACTCGCTTGAAGCAGAAGCAAGAAGAATGGGCTAGGTGTCGCTTTGATTTCAGGAAAGTATGGGCTGATGTATACGCTAAGAATCATCATAAATCACTAGATCACCGTAGCTTTTATTTTAAGCAGCAGGACTCCAAGAATCTGAGCACAAGAGGTATGTTTATTTCTTACAGTTGTTGTCACTCCAAACATAACTTCCTTTTGTTTAGATTAACCTACCTAAAATGAGCTTTTTTGAATACTGTTGATTTTGTTTTTGGCTGCACTTGAAGCTCTATAGAAGAATGCTTTATATAAAAGCTTCATTTTAACTGAGTAAACTTATCTGTTATGTACCATATTCAGGTTTAGTGGCCGAAATAAAAGATATCAGTGATAGAAAGCATAAAGAAGACCCGCTTCATGCCATTGCTGTCGGAGCTAAGCTCTCTTTCACCCCAGACCTGGAGTTCAGTTATTCTGATACTCAAGTCCATGCTGACTTATACCAACTAATCAAATATTACTGCGAAGAAATATGTGCTACAGAACAGTCAGATAAAGTAATGAAGCTGTGGGTAGCCTTTTTGGAGCCCATGTTTGACGTTCCTTCTAGGTCTCAAACCAGTGAGACAATGATAGATGTTGCGAAGTCCAAAGACGACCAAGAGCAGCATGTGGCATGTGAGGCAGTGAAGGACAGCACCTGTGACGTTTCTCTTGTCTCAAACCTAAAACTTCTAACACCCCCAACAACACCTATCAAAGAAAACCCAACAGTACAAGGAAGCTCTGTCGCACAAGAAACCATTCAACAAGAGAAACTGCATGTTGGCGCAGCTATGAATTTTGAGGTGACTGGGTTTTCTCTCCTTCCTTAGGCATGACAAATCCAAAGTTTATTTTATTATAGATCTTGAAAAGGATATTCATCTATCTTTTGTCTGTGACAGGATACCCAGCCTTCCAAGCTGGTATCACCACCCAGAAAGGATTTGTTAAAGGAGGGTGTAGAGAATCGTAGTAAGGTTGGTGATGTAATAATGGGAGATCAGAAGGTTGAGCGAGAAGAGGGTGAGTTATCCCCCACCGAAAGTTTTGAGCAAGACAATGATGAGGTTTATAGAGACAATGGCGTTGAGTCTGTTCAGAAACTGCCAGACAATGTAGGAAGTAATAGAGAGCAAGAGCACAAAGGAGGTGCAGTCTGTACTGAAGCCAAAGCAAAGAGCATTACTCTCCCTAAAAATGATGAAAATAAAATTACTCAAAAGTTGTCAGAGGCGAATGTAAACGCCTCAGGAAGCAAATTTGGTGGCCAAGTTTCTTCCGATGAAGAGCATAAAGGAGCTAGGCTTGACAGTGTGATTGAGAGTGAAAACGAGGCTGTAGGGATGATTAATTCCAATGAGGGTGAAGATGGCTCTCTCACATTTTCAGAACGGTATCTGCAACCTGTAAAGCCCCTTGCAAAGCATGTGCCTGCAACACTACAAGTCAGTGAAAGTAACTCTCCGAATGATTCTCGAGTTTTCTATGGGAATGATTCCTTTTATGTGCTTTTTAGGCTTCATCAAGTAAGGACTACGAATCAAACTTCTCTACTTCTTCAAATGTCAATTCTCTTAAAGTTCAAACCGCTAATTTGTTTGTTGTTTTATTCCAGATGTTGTACGAGAGAATACAGTCTGCAAAAATACATTCAGAGAGGAAATGGAAAGCTCCAGATCCAGATAATACATCTCCTGATTCTTATGCCAGGTGCTTTATCTTCTAAGGAGTATTGGTACTTTTAAATTGAAACAATAGTTCCTTTCTTACTGATAATTTTGAAGCACAGGTTCATGGATGCTCTCTATAATTTACTTGACGGCTCAAGTGATAATACAAAGTTTGAAGATGAATGCCGAGCTATTATTGGAGCACAATCATATGTTCTCTTCACATTGGACAAGCTAGTTCAGAAGTTTGTCAAGCATGTAAGCTTTCATTTTCACCTGCAACTTGTTCTTGTCTTGACTCTGCTTCATTTCGTCATCCTTTGTTGTTTTCTATACATACTAATCATTGAAGTGTCTTGGACATGCTTCAGCTTCATGCAGTTGCAGCTGATGATACAGACACCAAGCTACTGCAACTATACACATATGAGAACTACAGAAAACCGGGAAGGTTCTTTGATATAGTGTACCATGAGAATGCTCGAGCCCTTCTCCATGATCACAACATATACCGGATTAAATATGTATGTTTCTCTTGATATTTGCGGACACTTGTATATGCTAATATATATGGTCTCACAGGCTAACGCATTGCGAATTTCTATGCAGTCATCAGCACAAACCCGTCTCGCGATTCAACTTATGAACAACGGGAACGATCAGCCTGAAGTCACAGCTGTAACAGTGGAACCAGGTTTTGCAAATTATCTACAGAATGACTTTCTTTCGCTTGTACCTGATGAAGAAAGACCTGATCTATTTCTTAAGAGGTGAACCAAAAAGCAATGATAAGAGATTACCTTTTTATATAAAGTTATTAGTTGTGCGAGTGCACTTAGTAATCATCTTAGTATATGCTCTCTTCAGAAACAAGGCGAAAATGAGCGGTCCAGATGAATCTTCAGTGATGTTGCGTGCCATGGAAGGATTGAAGATTATCAATGAGGTCGAATGTAAGATGGCCTGCAGTTCTTCCAAGGTACCTTACATACTATCTAAATCGTATTGATTATCTTTCTGTATTTTAATGTGAATATGAATAATGAGAGTGTCCAACTTGTTATTAGGTCAAGTATGAACCATACACATCAGATCTTCTGTATAGAAGCAAGCAGAAGAAACCAAATGGGCTTGGCAATGATAAAACTCCTGGTAGCAGTGAAACCTCGAGAAAGAGAAGAATATCTCGTTTTCACATGTGTCTGAACCGTAGACTGGCTGCCTTGCCTTAACAACGCGGCTTCAAGCACGTAAGTAACCCTCTTTTTGCCTTGATCACTGCAGACTTATTATTCATCTTTGAAAATTCGAGATAAAAGTTGATAGATCAGGGCTTTTGTACATTATTGTGCAGGTGTGGAAGTTTTTGGCTGAGATATGCAAGTATGAGTTAGTGGTAGAGACTAGAGACCAAACTCTGTCTTTGACAAGAATCTTGCATCATCTCTGCCTCAAAGAGATTCGCATGTCAACCGTAAATTTTACTTTCCTAGAATTGCGTCTGGAGCCGCCAGTTTTGTATAGTGTCAGATTATATATATACCATACAGTGCTAAGTGTGAGACTTTTAACTCTTTCATTTAAAAACAAATACTGGATATTCCTTCTAATGTTAGGTTTCTTTTTCAGTTCAATCTTCTCATCTTTTTGCCATCTATAGTCATCGTGGTTTCAGCAGCTAATCTTTACTTCTTCCTTTTTCTGTCAATAATGGGTAATCAAATTCAAAGGTTCAACTCCAAAGACTTGAGAACAAAGTTTATAAAAGCGAAAATGCGAGGAGTAGGTGCATACATGGAGAGGAGTAAGCTGAAACGTCTTGTTGCTGGAGAAGAAGACGACACAGAGAAGCATCCTAGCCACACCCAGCTTAACTAGAGAAGGTTAGTTTGCGATTGATGCTTCAAGTAAGAGACGAGCTTCTAACCATGCTGGACCATTGTATGCCACATACAATTGAAACCTTTGATCCCTTTATGAGCCTAGCAGCAATCTTCATGGCTAATAAATTACATTTCACTGGTACCAAATTCAAACAGTCAACCTCAAATGAGAGGTAAGAGTCGCGTGTTCTTTGAATCCAGTTACTGTACTCTGGGACAATCCCCTATTGAGTGAGCAAATCTTGAATCAGAGGCGTGGAGAATTCCATGATCAACCGTCCCATTTTAGGTCCACCGTAGCTTCCACTGCCCATGAGAGAGTCACCAGAGCAGCATCTAATTCTGATGATATCCCGGAGAACATTCTTTCCACTATGACAAAGAGCCATTCAACTAGCATCTCTTACCAGAGAAGAACCCCACCTATTTGTGATTCCGCCGACCAAGAGCATCCAACATTACATTTCACGTATCTGGCGGGAGGTTTCATTCAAACCCAAGGCACGGAGGAGGTCATCTCGGTGAGTATTGTTAGATTCACAGGCTCTAAGTTATGTAACTAGCCAAAATTGATGCTTCTTCAAGAGATTTTGACAGAATTTTATGAGTCCAATACATTTACATTAAATTTTATGTTTTTACTTGCATTAAAATATTTTCCGTATCAATATAAAAAGTACAAAGGTCTTCATATTTTTGGAAATTATTTTATTTTAGCACTTTGAAATGTTGTTCTTATGGTTATTTGTGAACGCAATCTTAAAATAAGCAATGATGATTCTGCTCTAAAGAGGTTTAGTATACATAAATTTAAAAGTTTATTACAACTTTATTTATTTATTTTTTCAATAAAAGCTATTACAATCCTAGAAAGATTCTAAACCCGAAGCTAACTTGATGGATTTGAATCAACATAAATCATAGTAAAAGACAGATTCTTAGCACACGCGTGTAAGTTTCTCAACCATTATATTTTGTGTTCGTGAAGGCCGGCTATTTTATTGGTGTAGGCACTATATTATGGACAGTATGTTGTAAACACCACTTCTAAAATATACAGTCCAACTTCTGCATGCAAAAGTGATAAACTCATTTAGATATTAGTGGCACTAATCATAGTTTAGGTAGTCCCTTTTTCCTGCAAAACCGTTCATGTCTGTAAAGATATCTTTGTCCTATTAAAACTTTATTTGGTGCATGAAAGCATTAATTAACTCATGCACCAAGGGAAGAAGAAGGCTTAAGTTGTCTTCGGTAACTAAAAAAGGCGTAAGTTGTCTTCAGTAACTAAAAGTATTAATTAATTCATGAAAGGGTTTCAAAGAAGTCGTTCCTTACATCCAAAGTTATTTAACATTGACATAACATAATTTATAAGAGAAATTATCTTGTTTTCTAATAGTACTCCTCCACAATTTAGCATCGGGTGAAAACCAAAAGGCTGAGTTTGAATCAGAAATGAAGATGACTTGGAAGAAACATGAAGAGTGGAAGCCGTTGTGGTGAAGCGAATGACTCTTTTCACCATATAGTGTGAGATATATTCAAGCCTATACTCACATGACTATCTGAGAAGAATATTTCTTGATGGTTGACAAGCTTAGTTGACCTACTCAGATGTATAATTGTGACATCTTTGTCTCCCTATGAATCCTTGTTTACTTTACCCATTTAATTCTCCTTATATGTCTCATAAAAAAGAATCTTTCCACGCCTACTAAACCATCCTATTCAGTCTTTGCTTTTTCTTGTGGAGATACACAAGTTTATATAAGTTCTTCATGAATCGGTATGTTCTTTAGACCAAAGACTTTTCTTTCCACGAAACCCTTTTTTACGTTCATGTAGTTTCCACAAACCGTCTCTAGTGACTGATTTTCTGTTGCCTTTAGTTGCTTGAAATTTGGCCAGCGTCTCTGTCTCTCGGCGTCAGCATGAGTTAGAGACTTATCCAAATGCTTCTTTATCTTTGTTTGAAAACGCGCAAATTGAGTGATGTTCTGATACTATGAAAGGAATTTCAAACAAGCATAGATTTTGTTCTAAAAATTGTTCCATGTTAAATAAAAGTTCTTTAGAATATGCTTGTTTTGAAATTCCTTTCTTAGTATCCGTTTAAAAACAGTTTATCAAAGCTTTAAGTGCATGAAAGTAAAAGGAAGAAAAAGCTTAAATTTTCTCCAACAACTAAAAGAATCTCGATTAATTCATGAAAAAGTTTTAAAGAGGTAGTAATTCTTTAAACTTTGGTTATCTATTACATTGACACAATATGACAATACAATTCATATAAGAGAAATTATTTTGTTGGAGACGACATACATCATACATAAATTTTGGGCCTGATTTCATTAAACTTGGGCTTGTTCTCTTATAATTTGCAGGTATCACGTGACTCGCATGATGCGACTCCTGGACTCATGTAACTAATTAACAACTATCAACTCGTAGTTGTAACTTCCCATCACTATCTTCCTCACTCTCCTGCGCGAGCCTTTCAGCAGATTACAACGGCGTGGAGATATGGCTATATCACGCCTCTCATCCCGATCCAACACCATCTCCCGCCCCTCTCCTCCGCCTTCACCCGTCTCATCTCAACCGATGCCACAACCACGCCCATCACAATCGAGACCTCCCTCCCTTCACCTCCCACCTCTGCGACCCCTCCCGCTCCGTCGAATCCTCCACCCAAGAGCTCCTCACCTTCTTCCGCACCATGGCCCTGATGCGCCGCATGGAGATCGCCGCCGACTCCCTCTACAAGGCGAAGCTGATCCGAGGCTTCTGCCACCTCTACGACGGCCAGGAGGCAGTCGCCATCGGTATGGAGGCCGCGATCACGAAGAACGACGCGATCGTCACGGCGTACCGCGACCACTGCATCTTCCTGGGACGCGGGGTTCGCTGGCGAGGTGTTCGCGGAGCTCATGGGGAGGAGGAAGGGTGCTCGGGAGGAAAGGAGGGTCGATGCATTTCTATAAGAAGGATTTCGGGGTTTACGGAGGGCATGGGATCGTTGGGGCGCAGGTTCCGTTGGGGTGTGGGATCGCTTTCGCGCAGAGGTATGGGAAGGAGGAGGCGGTGACGTTTGCTATGTATGGTGATGGTGCTGCCAATCAGGGCAGCTTTTGAAGCTTTGAATATTTCTGCTCTTTGGGATTTGCCTGCTATTCTCGTCTGCGAGAACAATCACTGTAAAGCGTTTTAAGGTTTCTTATTTGTTTGTTTGGTTTACTTTTAGGTTTGTTATTGATGTTAATGTATGTGTAGATGGGATGGGAACTGCTGAGTGGAGAGCTGCCAAGAGCCCATCTTACTATAAGCGTGGTGATTATGTTCCTGGTTTGAAGGTTAGCTTTGTAACAACTAAGAATGTGAGGTTGTTATGTTGAAGTCATTAACTTGGAAGTGTGTAATGAAGCATTTATACATATAAAGTCCGTAAGATTTGAACTTTCAGGTAAGATTTTAGGTTCTTACAAGATCTGTCTTTTCTGTTACTTCATGTTTACTGATTAGTAATAGTCTCATTTGCATTACACTACAGAGTTTGTTGCGAGTCTTATGTAGCTTTAATCTGGCTTGGCTCTTTGTGTATTAGCGGATGGATTAGTGTCATTTCTTGATTCACATGAATTGATTAGTGTCCATGTAGAAAATAGGATGTTTCAAGTATGGGCAGCTTCCTACTATACTGTTTTCATTCATGTTCCTATCAGTTTAAGACTGGAATGAATTTTGGTGTCTTGTAATCTACTTCTGTTATCAACTTTGTTTTTGAGTTTGATTGGGTTCTGGATGGGATTATTTTTTGGATGAGCAGGTAGATGGTATGGATGCATTTGCTGTCAAACAAGCTTGCAAATTTGCTAAGGAACATGCCTTGAAGAATGGACCCATAGTAAGCTTGACTCACATTTTCTGTTGTTTCCCTTTGTCGTCTGTCACGTGTTGTGAATTAGGTTCGAACAAAGTATATAATGTAGGCATGTAGCTACTATCCCTTGCATGTAGGAGTAAAAACTTTTTCTTTCCTTATATATTTTCTAGTTGAAAGATACAGACACTCAGTTCTAAAACTGAACTTCCAATACTGAATATTGTTGGCCTTTGGGGAGACAAGTTGGTTAGTTGTTTGTTATTTTCTCTAGAGTTCTCAGATTTTTGTCTGCGACAGAAATGGCTCACTGATTTTTGTATCAATGAACATCAAAGAACCTGCCCTGACGATATAGAATAGTTGTAGCTTTTCCTTGCCGTTTTTCTCCAGTGGTTCCTTTTCTCCTATCAAATGATTTACTTGAGAATCGATTCATCATTTCTTTGTATACAGATTCTTGAAATGGATACATACAGGTACCACGGTCACTCCATGTCTGACCCTGGGAGCACATACCGTACAAGAGATGAGATATCTGGTGTGAGACAGGTTCGTTACTCTCTCTTTACCTGCACGCACTAACTAGTAACTATTTCGTGTTTGAGGGCTCGGTTATTGTCAACCTCGAGACATTATTTGCTATTGTATTGACTCAGGAACGAGATCAATTGAGAGAATAAAGAAGCTGGTACTATCTCATGACCTAGCAACCGAGAAGGAGCTTAAGGTATTTTATAAACCTCAATATTTTTAGTGGCCTGGGAACATATTTTCAGATGTTTTATCATTTGATTCGCAGGATACGGAGAAGGAAATTAGAAAAGAAGTAGATGACGCCATTGCCAAAGCTAAGGTAAAAATTAACAGTCACGTTGCTTCCCTTTTTTCCATTCGGGAGTTCAACTTTCAAAGCTTAAAAGAACCCGACACTTAAACCATGAACTATACGGTTTCAGGACTGCCCAATGCCAGAGCCTTCTGAGCTTTTCACCAATGTGTATGTGAAGGGATTTGGCACTGAGGTAATCACTGAGTTACACATTCTGCCATTATATTTAATGAACTTCTCTGTTGACTTTTCTCTTTCTGTTGGCAGTCATTTGGAGCTGACAGAAAGAAGTCAAAGCCGCGCTTCCATGAAGCTCTTGTTCGTTAAACTGCCACGTGGCATGACCAAGTTCTTTGATATGAAGCCATGAAATACAGAGGCTTTTTTTGGCAGAGTGTTGTCGTGTGCTCTGTTCAAGGCCGTTGCGAGTTTTTTTTGTCCAAGTATCTTTTACTTAAAAGAGAAACATATGATTTTTGTGAAGCTTTTGTGTTTGCTTCTGATTGTTTTCGATACAGAAGAACAGCATCTGATTGTTCCATCTCAGGATTCATATTCAAGCACTTGGCGTTGATCTAATTATTGTTGCACTCCAATAATACAGTTTTATAACAAGATGATTTACAAACAAAGAGCAAATGACACTTCTGTTTGTATTCCTTACTTCAAAAAGAATCAACCTTTAAATTCAACAACAAAACAAGTAAAATCATAAGAACCACTTTCAAAGAACCTAAAGAATCTCTTTTTTTTCTTAATCAACACGCTTCCCTAACATCTATACATACAACAAAAGCAAAGAATCTCTCTTTCTCCTTGTTATCAAGAATCTGAGTCCGAGTCACTTGAACTGTACCTTGAATGTTCTGACATGAAATTCGGAGGCAAAATCGGAAATCTAACCGCATTTCTTTGAGGTGCAGCAGCAGTGCTCGGTGTTGCTGCTGCTGTTGAACTTGATCCTCCTGCTACCGCTGCAGCTGGTCTCTGCTTCCTTTGATTCCTTGCGATCTCACTACATGCATTATCAACCATCCCTAAGAAATCACGGATTATAACAAACAGCTGAAACAGGTTCCTCTCTTTCAATGCTCCAGCTTGGTAATAATTCGTTGTTTTCTTCACCAAGTCCATTATCCTGAGCTGTTCCTCTGTAATAACTCTCAGTTCTTCCTCAGAAGATTCAAAGAAAGATCTGAGCTTTGTCAAACACCCATCTTCTTTCCCTTTGCTTTGGTCTAATAGCCGTTTTGTTTCTTTCAACCGGGTCCCTAAAGCCAAGGTCGTGGCTACAAACGAGTCATAGTCTATTCCAGCTGCTTTCTTCACATTGGTGAACTCGGAACTAAGGCCACCAATAATGGGTAAACCTTGCTTTATAAATTCAATCTCTTGTTCTTCTCTAGATGCATCTGCAATATCCCCACCTGAGATCTTACTCATTGCAGCTCGTTTTCCCTCGGATCGTACAACTTCTTCAACAACAAAGTGAAGCAAAGTAGTTTTCCCATCAACACTCTTCACATCTGACAGTTTTCTTAGAGCTGTCAAATTGAAAGCCTGAGCATTCCCTCGAGCTGTTCCAGCGTTCATTCTGTTACCTGCTTTCAAGATCGCCTCTAGAAGTTTCATGAACAACCCACGAGCACGGAGCTCGTTGCACGCGGATTCAAGTGTCTGTAAAGATCCCTTTTGCTGAGCAACCTCTGAGCCGTAGTTGATCTTGAAGAGCATGACGTTGAACCTGTTAAACGCTGAAGGAACTGCCCGTAAGATGTGAAAGAGCAGAGATTCTGCATCAGCAAGCTTCGTCGGGTCGCCACTGTACTCTATGATCTCTGTCTGTTCTTCTGGCGTTGGAGCTATACCAGAAAGCTTCTCAAGGGTATCAGGATCAGCATCATGGCCTTCTGTTAACAAGTCAATGATCTCCTCCTTAGTCATTCCCAAAGATTTAAGCACAATTGCTTTGTTCTGAGACTTCCGAGGATCAAGAATGTAAGTCTGCGTGGTTGATACAGCCGGTTTCTGCGGTACACTGTTAGCTTCACTTGGTTTTCGAGCGCCAACGTATCCAAACAGAGCCTCCATGAGATCACCATCAAAGCTAACCCAAGAAAATAAATACAAAATCATGAGAACTCATAATCATTCACTACTCAAGAAAAATCACATTATTCCTAGACTGTATCTAGACATTATATGCTTACTTGAAGGAGCCATTATCGATCCTATGCCACACCATTGAGCGGCTCGCATCAGGGTTAACCTTATCCCAATGTAAAGGCTTGAGCTTTGGCTGCGTTGGATCCTCTTTGCTTATGGCTGAAGAACTCTCAGCTGCCTTCGCCGGTCCTTTCCCACTACCTGGTGGTTTAGGTGGCCCAGGTGCCTTCTTACCCGGAGGAGGTGGTGGTGGAGCAGGTGCCTTCTTACCCGGAGGAGGAGGCGGTGGAGCAGGTGCTTTCTTAGCCGGAATAGGTGGTGGAGGCGGAGGTGGTGCCCCAGCAGACGGCGGAGGTGGTGCCCCAGCAGACGGGGGAGGAGGCGGAGGTGGTGCCCCAGCTAATGGTGGTGATGTTTGGTTCGCCGGAACATTTGGTACCGTTTGGTTGACTGTAAGAGGCAGCGGCGATGTAGAGGAAGACCCAATTGCCGCCGCAAATTGACCCGGAGGAAGCGGAAGTGGTGGCGAAAGACCACTACCACCACCACCACCGGTTTGCATAGGCGGAATCTGAGACGGAGAAGAGGGAAATGAGCCGTAATTGACTGTATGAGGCGGTGGCATAGTCGAAGAAGAAGACGCAATTGCCGCCCCGAATTGACCTGGAGGAAGCGGAAGTGGCGGATAACTACCGCCGCCACCGCCACCACCACTACCACCACCACCACCACTACCACCACCACTACCACTACCACTACCACTACCACTACCACCACCACCGCCGCCAGTGATTTGCGATGGAGAAGAGGGAAAAGAGGCGCTGCCAGGAGCTTGAAATTTGGATTGGGATTGTTTTCCACTAATAACTCCGCCTGTAGAAGAAGAAGAATGGCGCGAAGGCGAAGCAGCAGAGGTAGATGAACAAGAAGAAGAAGAAGAAGAATAGTATCTCCCTCCTTCAACACTATTCTTTCTCTTACTCTCATCATCTCGAATCTCACCACCCGAAGAAGATGAAGGAGGTTGTTGAGACTTCTTCACATGAAACGAAAACGCCTCTTCGATCGATTCATCTTCCTCCTGATTACTATCCGATCCTCCTTCGTCTTCTTCATCTGCTGCTCCGGTTCTTCTAAATCCACCACCGGATTTACCTCCCCTCCTAGGTTTGGGGTTTTTCCTGATTTTCCCGCTATTTTCAAGCTCGATAAGCTTCTTCCAGTAAATCACATCTAATCCTTCTTCGTCCACAATAACCGCCTTGAGATTACCATCGATTCTCACGAAATCCTCCGGGAAGAAACCCCCAAGGAGAAGGCGGTGGTGGAGGTAACGCATCGTCGTATCTGACTTCTTCTTCTCCTCCTCCTCTCTTCCCGCGATCTGAGTTCCGACCTCGAAGTTTGTCTTTGATCCGCCTCCGTGAACTACTTCCGTTCTTGCGGAAGAGGAAAGACATCGCGGCGGTTCTTCACCGGAGTTAGAAGATTTCACGCGGCTAAGCGAAGTCAGAAGGTTCTTGAGGATTTTTGACAACGAAGAATGAGGTGAGGAGACGTATTGAATGATTCAATGAACATGACACCCATTTTCATGATTTTATGATTTCCAAAAAAAAACTTTATTCGTGGAGATGAGGTCCAATGTCAAAAGCGTGGCTGCTTTTGGGTCGGCTTTGACGCGGGCCTAGACGAGGTTAATTTGTCAATTTACGTAACGCGGACGTGTGTGACCAGGTCTTTTGTGTTCGAATTTGCGATTAGTAGTGTTAGTAAAAGATGTTTTACCCATGTTTTGACTTCTTTGATCTATAACTTCGGCTACGCGTTGACTTCTCTGTCTTCTTGTTATTAATGCATAAATCAAATCTTAAAATATGTTTTATTAGTTTTTATTCATTCATTAATACTGCTTTTTTACACCTACCATTATACTCCCCTTTGTTTAAAAGATCCATATTCTAAGATTTTCACATATATTAAGAAACACATTAAATTTGCATAGTTTTTGTTATTATCTTTTTCCATAATTTTAAACCAATAAAATCCAATAAGTGCAATTAAATTTTTGAAATTTGTAATTATTTAATAAAACATGCATTGAAAATACAAAAATGGATCTAGAAAAAAATTCTACAGAATATAGATCTTTTGTGAAGTCTTCTTTCTAGTGTTCTATCACCAACCCCGTGACTTTGTTGCTTGATAATAAATGGGATTTGAGATTGTTTTGGTAATGTGTGGATGTTCTTGAAGACAGGTTGAGATGTATATGTCATACTGGAATGTTTGACTTTATGAGTACTGATGTTTGCTTAGCGATTATCTGTTGGGGAGTTAGAGCTATTTAATCCTAATGGTTCTCATCCCATATGCAAGGCTAAAACATCTTGAAACTCTTATACGAATTTGAGAATATAGTGTCTCAAATTTATTTTCTTTAAAATGGCGCCGGGTGGGGATTTTCTATTAAATATATTTTAGTAGATTAATAGAGAGTTGCATGATTAGAAAAAGTCTTCAGCTTCATTTTTTATTATACCAAATGTGTTAAAACTAACAAAATTTTCTGAAAAAATCCAATATTTATATATATATATAAATATATATATATTATGTTTAAATCAAATACAAAAATATTTTTAACAAATGTGTTATTTTCCTTATTAGACATTTCAATTTGTCTTTCAAAATTTGAATCTTAACAAAAAAATATCACAACATATATTACTCACTATCACTATGTAGTAGTAATATATATATAGTAAATTTTAAATAAAAACTTACAAAATCGTCTCAGTAACAAGTTTTTATTTTATTTTAAAGAAAAAATATACATTAAACTTACATAACATATACTTAATAATTTTAAAATTATGGTTCGAATTTAAAACATAATATGCTATGATAATGCTTTTGTAACTTGTATTTGTTTAGTTATATGTTCAAGAATTAATATATTTAAAATTTTAAGATATTTTTGAGTTTGTTTTAACAAATATAAAATCAAAATCAAAATCAAAATTTTAAAATATAATATAATAAAGAAAATGACATGTTTAATATAATTTTTATCATAAAAGTTTAAATATTTTAAATAAAAATATAATTTTCTTCCATTATACAAAAAATAAAAATTTAAAGAATTAAAATAATCATGTCCATGTCCATGTATAAAACCTTTAAAAAATTTGAGACCAAGACCAAGATTTCACTAGTGTGCCTAGATCCAGCCCTGTACATAGATGAGAAAATTACTTCCGAAATAAAATTCTAAAAGATTCATTTCAGATTGAGATGACTATAAAACCTTGAACTTCATATTTAATATAAGAAAACATAAAAAGATGTAATAAATTGTTTTTCATTCTCCTTTGTCATTAGTACAGATATCGGCGTAATCCAATACTTCCCAAGAGTGAACAACACCCTCGGGCAAGTCTTTAAGAGTAGCAGATTTGTCCTTCTCCTTGTTCAGCTCAACTCTGAGATCTGACACCATCTGCTCCAACAACAAAACTTCAGCAGCAGAAGCATCAGATTTTTCTTTCTCTTTGCTCAGCTCGACCCTGAGCTCGGACACCGTCTGCTCCAACGACAATAATTTAGCAGCGCAAGTAGCATACCTTCCCTTCTCCGTGTCCAGCTCAAGGCTGAGATTCTGGATGTTTTCCTCGAGTTCTTGGACTCGAGAACCATCAGTAACTCCCCTCTTCCTCTCCAAAGAAATCTCATCAAGCTTTTTCTTCAACCAGTCTAGCTCGAAGCCAGACTCTGTTAGATCAATCAACTGGCTTTGCTTGCTCACTTTCGGTGAAGCTAGGTGAAGGCTTGTCCAGTTTCTCGACGAGACCAAGGAGGAGATTCATGTATGTTGTCTTCACCGATTGGTTCTTTAGTTTGAAATTCACTGCAACATCCGGGTGTTTTCTGAAAAGCTTATTCAGTGAAGGCAACTGGGGAAAAAGATTTAATCATGTATAGAGGATCCAATCTTACAAAAGGAGAACAAAAAGAAAAGAAAAGAATAACAATACCTGAGAATAAAGAACTTTGAAACCACGGACATCTAACATGTCCTTCTCAGTTACAGCTCCTTCATCAACAGCTTGGATCACTTTTACGTCAACCTTTAAGATCAGTTTGTTGTTCTCCAGAAAACCCATATCTTGAAGCTTTTGAAGAGTGAAGGCCTTTGGGCTACCCCATCCTGTGAACTGAGCGGAACAATTTGCACGATTCTGTAAGACAGCAACAGATAGGTTTATTTGATTTTTCTTCCATGACAATCAAACATATCTGCAAGTAGAGATATACAGATTAGGTCTGATAAGTTAATTACCAGGTGTTCTGTATAGTTCTTTGCCTGTTTGATCCAGTAGAGCAAAGGAATAGCTAGCTTGCTTTTTCCATCCAAGTGGCAATGATTCAGAGTTTGCAACCTGGAGGTGCAGAGACAAGCGTTCATCAATATGATATCCGTTGGGGTAAACGTTAACAAACCTGAAAAGAAAACAAATATAATTCAATTCAACTTTTAAGGTTGTATACAACTAATTAATAATAAGAGAAGTTTTTAATTGAATATAGTGGACCAATTAAGAACCAAAAATATATATATAACAGTTTCCTTTACCATTCGCAGTCGCCGCTTAAAAAATTTGGTGATGATATAAGACCTTTCTTCTCCGAAGTTTTCTATCTCAAAAGTGAAACTCGTATCCTCCATTTGTCTACAAAAACCCATATCCTCCATTTGTCTACAAAAACAAAACGCGTGAATAACAAAAGAAAAGAGGATTCTAGCCTGACCTAAAGCAAACTATATCCTCCATTTGAAAAGAGGATTCTGATATAAAACCCATATCCTCCATTTGTCTACAAAAACAAAACGCTTGAATAACAAAAGAAAAGAGGATTCTAGCCTGACCTAAAGCAAACTATCGTAAATAAGAACACGGGTGAAAACAAAAT
The DNA here is from genome assembly GCA_016771965.1 of Brassica carinata. Classification (NCBI taxonomy): domain Eukaryota; kingdom Viridiplantae; phylum Streptophyta; class Magnoliopsida; order Brassicales; family Brassicaceae; genus Brassica; species Brassica carinata. The sequence goes on from CM028690.1 coordinate 50,190,403, forward strand.
CGGAACAGAAACCAATAAAAAAAAAAAAGCGTGAGAACCCTAACACAAACGAATCACCACGTCGATCCTAGGATTCTTCAATGAATCGACAAGAGATGCAAAAGAGTAAGGGTTTAGTTTACTTAGAGAATTGCAAGAATAGCAGCTTATATAGGAAGTGGAGATACAAAAGGAAGTTAAAAGATTCGGGTCTTAAGAAATGAAGAGATAGATCTTGAAAACAATAAATCCCACTATCCCAGCATTATATTGTCTCGTAAACCGGTTAATTAAACGTCTTCTCTGTATAGGGAACAACATAAATTTTTGGAACTTTCGTATGTTAGGAGATATTTATATATATTGGAGATAATTACTTATCTCACGTGATTTTTGACACATATCTATTATTATAAAGAGGGTTTTTCTCTGCTGAGGTACACGTAGGATTCCAGCGTCAAATTTGTCTCTTGGCGTTGTGACCGTGTCCTGCGTCCAAACTCATCACTTTGTTAAATGAATATATCTGCTTGCGTTCCAAATACAAATAGTGTGTAACTACCACTTTAATGCACATCAATAAACGCTTATTTATATAAAGAGATCCATTGCATCTAGTACATATCGATAATATTCTAAGATCTTTTTAAAACAACTTTTAGTTATGGCCAGGAGATAAAATAGAGGAAAGACTCGACTTGCAGGCAGATAGTAGAGTAACATAAGACATCGTCATCTTTGCTCAGTCACAAGCGCATCTAACATTACCTACACCGCATGTGGCTCGACATTGGGTTCGTGCTGCTTATGTATCTTTAAAACATCCAAAAGTTGTTTTTATAGATCATTGCAAAATATTCTTATTCAGAGATTATATATTTGTTAGTATTGATTGTATAGAATGTTTAGTATATATAACAACCATGTTTGAGATACAAAATTGTACTTGATTTATGTTATATATTGTAATAGTGGATTAGAGAAAAAAAAGAAAAAATATGCTTATAATACATATTGTATTAGTTTTGAGTTTGAGGAAAAGAATAATAATAATAATAATAATAATAATAATAATAATAATAATAATAATAATAATAATAATAATAATAATAATAATAATAATAATAATAATAAATAGATGTAGTGTATTATACAGGATTATTATGATTTTGAAACTAAAACAAGTATATAACAACAAATTCCAACAAAATTACTTGATTTATATTATATAGTAATAGTGGATTAGAGAAAAAAAAAGAAAAATATGCTTATAATACATATTGTATTAGTTTTGAGTTTGAGGAAAAGAATAATAATAATAATAATAATAATAATAATAATAATAATAATAATAATAATAATAATAATAATAATAATAATAATAATAATAATAATAATAATAATAATAATAATAATAATAATAATAATAATAATAATAATAATAATAATAATAATAATAATAATAATAATAATAATAATAATAATAATAATAATAATAATAATAATAATAATAATAATAATAATAATAATAATAATAATAATAATAATAATAATAATAATAATAATAATAATAATAATAATAATAATATAATAATATTTTAATTTTTTGAAATATTGTTTATTTCTATATTTATAAATTTATAATTTTTAATCGTAATATAACTTATTTCTTTTATATATCTACAAATTTTAGAAATGTTTTTAGTTTTATTTTTGATAATTATACTCTTATGTCAATTTTTAATTAATTTTATCTGAGTTGATTTAATATATTTTATCCAAAATAGATAAAAATCTATATAGATTATAATTTTAAAATATATACATACTTATTTTTAAAATATAATCTAAAATAAACAAAAGTGTTTAATTTATCTTAATTTTATGTTCAATTAAATCAAAATTTATTTTAAAATATTGGTAAGAAACTAATAAAATTTAAAATAATAAAAAATTTAGTTTTAAATAAATTTAAATCTAAAATTTTATTATTGCACATGGTGCAAGAAAATACCTATTTTAGATTTGATATGTCCTGATCTATTCTAAGTTTCTAGCTATCTGTTGTATTGAAAATCTAGAGTTTCAAGTAATATTTGCATAAAATATGCACAAAATGTATATTTCTTAGACAATCATATGTGAAGATATATATAATTAGTACAAAAAAAGATGTCGATCTATAGCAGTTACAAAAAATATGTCGACCTGCATATTTGTTTGATCATTTGAGCAACCACATAGATATGTAAGATGACATAATTCCTAATGCAAGCATATGAGAATTTGTATAAATATAAACTCTCTTTTATTTGTGCTCATTTGTAATGGTATCAACTATCAAGTAAAGCAAACTCTACTGTTAAAGCTCCAATAAAAGTGTTTCTCAAGCCGGTGGTCTTCAAACTTACCTTGCTCTTGGTGAACCTTACACTTAAAGTTAAATCAAATTTCATTATAAAATGAAAATTTAATATCAACTGAAACAAACATATACTATAAAACATTATTTGTTGTTAAATAAAATATATTAATTATTATCTATGAAATTATTGAAACTATTTATATAGTATTTTAAAATATAATTTTTTATAATTTAATCACAATATATTATATTTTAATCAATTTATCTTGGATGTGGATTAGTTTATTATCGTGAGAAAATTAATTTGTGTGATAATTTTATAATTTTAAACTCTTAGAAAAATGTATTACTTATTCTTCATTTAGGTTTATTCAACTATATCAAAGTGAAATAAAAATAATAAGAATATAAACCATTATATTTTTAATTTTTAATTTAAAATTTTGTGTTCTCTTAAGAAAAGAACATTTGTTGTTCTTTCAACTCAAACCAACAAAATTGATTAAACTTTATCATGTTCAATTTAAAACAATTTTTAAATGTTCTACAAAATAAAATATATTTTCACAAAAAAAAATATATATATATATATATATTTTTCATATAAAATAATTGTATTGTAAACTCATCCACCAGTCGGTCGTAGATAATTAATGGTACACGTTATGATTATGATACAATATCGGACGATATACTAAGTCATTTTCATACAAAGTGATTCATTCATATCTCGCCATCCCACATCTCGGCTAGAGACTTAATGGAACTCCCCGCCAACAGTCCTGCACTGAGAGATCTCTGTAGAGATTCTCCTCCTCTGTCAAAGACCAATCGAATATCTTGAAATTTTCCTCTAGTTTTTTAAATGCTCGTCACCACCATGCTCACTCCTTCCTCGTAGTAAACATGTTACAAAATATTTGGAAAACATTTATAACAACTCTAGTAAATGCCGAGACTACATGAAATGTAAGTCGGTTATGTGAGACATGTTCTGAAGAGACATCTTCAGACTAATGTGTATTCCTGCGGATGTTTTGTGATGACAATTTTATCGTCTTGTTGTACATTGACGATATATTGATTGTGAGAAGGAAGTTGGATAGAACTGAAGAGCTGAAAAACAATTTAGTAAATCCGTAACAAAAGATTTGGATTGCGAAATAGATTTTCAGTATGAAAGATGTTGAGATAGAGGATAGTAGCTAATTCATTTATCTCTGGAGAAATACTTGAACAAGTAGTTAAACAGTTTAACATGAACAATTTTAAAGTATTGAGTAATCATTTTGCTACACACTTTATACTGAACAGTCAACAAAGTCCAAAACATTTACACAAAAAGTTACGACATGGGTTCCATATGCTTCAACAGTGAGTAGTTTGATGTATGTTATGGTTTGGGTAAAATCATCAGATTTAGCTTATATCGCTGAATAATAAGCAAAAGAGTTCATAACATTTTAACCATTAATGATCTTCTTTCTCATTGATAGAGGTCAACGAAGACAGAGAAAACCGTCAAGCTCGGTAAAAATGAGGGTGAAAATTCATCAAAAACTAATTGTCAAAATATGAAATGAAAATTCATCACAAACAATTTGTCTCACATCATTTACTCAACTTCTCTAAAATTGTTGCTATTTCAACTTTCCACTTAAAATAGTCGAGAAGGCATGAAAACAATGAAGCTGAAACTTAAAAAAAAGGGATCATATTCTCTTTTTATTGAAACAACAAAGTGATAGAAGTTCTTAACTGATTTTGAGGTAGTTTTATATACAACAAAGAAAAAAACAACAACAAAATACTACTTAAGCTCGCACAGCTTGAGACTCCTTTGCTTCTCCTGCTTTCAAGAAAGCTGAAACATAAATCACAAAAACACAATGCTTTTAGTATTTTTTTAGCTTCTCTATCTTTCACTATGTTTTGCACCCATGGATCCTAGTTTCTTACCTCTCTTCTTAAGCTTGTTCCTGAAACCTCTTTTCCTGCTAAATGCAGTTTCCTGAATATTTCATACAAACATAACACAAGAGTGAATCACCAGAAATAATATGCTATTGTTATTGCTAGGTAACCCATAAGGTAGATTCATGTAAGTTTTGATAGATTTTATACCACTGGCTGACCCGTCTTCACTGCTTCACGGATTGCTTCCACTAAATCACGGTTAGCCTCGGTGTATAGACTTGTCACCGTTCCATTGCCCAGCTCTAGCTGTTCGACCTATCCTGTGAAGAAAATCCACCGCAGAACTAGAAAAATCCGCCTGCAAATCACACAGTAGTTTTAGAGAGGTGAGTACTTCAAAGTGTGTGTGAGTTGAAATCAGTAAAAGCAACCTGAATAACGTGTGAGACGTTAGGAACATCAACTCCACGTGCAGCTGCATCAGTACAGACAAAGACACCACCGTTGTCTCTGAAATCAGCTAATATATTAGCACGCTCTTCAAGTGTATGGTTCTTATGATAACGATAGCACTGGATACTAGCTTTCTCCAATACATCGGCTACTGCTTCAACCGCCTCAACTGTATTTGCAAACACCATCGTCCTGTCTGTGCTACTGTTGTTGTTGTTGTTTACAGCCTCTATGAGAGCATCAACTTGTGTGTCGACTGTGACTTCAACCCATTTCTGCTTCAGTCTGCAACATAGCAAGGACAATCACAACTCTTGAGTTGGAGTTTCTGAACTAATACATCAAGATAAGCGACAATTTAAAGCATATGAAAGAGAGAGCGGCTCTCACCTAGGACTGTTTCGGTGAAGAAAGCTTCCGCTAACCCAGACAGCATCTTGAAACATATGTTTCAAAAGTCCTCCTGCAGTTTTCTTCCGTTAACTGGAAGTGTGGCTGCAATGAAAATATACTGCTTGCTACGGGTATAGATGTTTCTCACTCTTCTCCACCCCTTTCTAATATCAGGACCAGCTCCATTTTCAACGATGGGGATTTGTGTGGTATCATCAAGATACTCGAGTTCCTCTTCCTCCTCTTCATCAGAGACAGACCGTCTTGAAATCTGCATCATCTTCCTTTTTCTGTCAATAATGGGTAATCAAATTCAAAGGTTCAACTCCAAAGACTTGAGAACAAAGTTTATAAAAGCGAAAATGCGAGGAGTAGGTGCATACATGGAGAGGAGTAAGCTGAAACGTCTTGTTGCTGGAGAAGAAGACGACACAGAGAAGCATCCTAGCCACACCCAGCTTAACTAGAGAAGGTTAGTTTTGCATTGATGCTTCAAGTAAGAGACGAGCTTCTAACCATGCTGGACCATTGTATGCCACATACAATTGAAACCTTTGATCCCTTTATGAGCCTAGCAGCAATCTTCATGGCTAATAAATTACATTTCACTGGTACCAAATTCAAACAGTCAACCTCAAATGAGAGGTAAGAGTCGCGTGTTCTTTGAATCCAGTTACTGTACTCTGGGACAATCCCCTATTGAGTGAGCAAATCTTGAATCAGAGGCGTGGAGAATTCCATGATCAACCGTCCCATTTTAGGTCCACCGTAGCTTCCACTGCCCATGAGAGAGTCACCAGAGCAGCATCTAATTCTGATGATATCCCGGAGAACATTCTTTCCACTATGACAAAGAGCCATTCAACTAGCATCTCTTACCAGAGAAGAACCCCACCTATTTGTGATTCCGCCGACCAAGAGCATCCAACATTACATTTCACGTATCTGGCGGGAGGTTTCATTCAAACCCAAGGCACGGAGGAGGTCATCTCGGTGAGTATTGTTAGATTCACAGGCTCTAAGTTATGTAACTAGCCAAAATTGATGCTTCTTCAAGAGATTTTGACAGAATTTTATGAGTCCAATACATTTACATTAAATTTTATGTTTTTACTTGCATTAAAATATTTTCCGTATCAATATAAAAAGTACAAAGGTCTTCATATTTTTTGGAAATTATTTTATTTTAGCACTTTTGAAATGTTGTTCTTATGGTTATTTGTGAACGCAATCTTAAAATAAGCAATGATGATTCTGCTCTAAAGAGGTTTAGTATACATAAATTTAAAAGTTTATTACAACTTTATTTATTTATTTTTTCAATAAAAGCTATTACAATCCTAGAAAGATTCTAAACCCAAAGCTAACTTGATGGATTTGAATCAACATAAATCATAGTAAAAGACAGATTCTTAGCACACCGTGTAAGTTTCTCAACCATTATATTTTGTGTTCGTGAAGGCCGGCTATTTTATTGGTGTAGGCACTATATTATGGACAGTATGTTGTAAACACCACTTCTAAAATATACAGTCCAACTTCTGCATGCAAAAGTGATAAACTCATTTAGATATTAGTGGCACTAATCATAGTTTAGGTAGTCCCTTTTTCCTGCAAAACCGTTCATGTCTGTAAAGATATCTTTGTCCTATTAAAACTTTATTTGGTGCATGAAAGCATTAATTAACTCATGCACCAAGGGAAGAAGAAGGCTTAAGTTGTCTTCGGTAACTAAAAAAAGGCGTAAGTTGTCTTCAGTAACTAAAAAGTATTAATTAATTCATGAAAGGGTTTCAAAGAAGTCGTTCCTTACATCCAAAGTTATTTAACATTGACATAACATAATTTATAAGAGAAATTATCTTGTTTTCTAATAGTACTCCTCCACAATTTAGCATCGGGTGAAAACCAAAAGGCTGAGTTTGAATCAGAAATGAAGATGACTTGGAAGAAACATGAAGAGTGGAAGCCGTTGTGGTGAAGCGAATGACTCTTTTCACCATATAGTGTGAGATATATTCAAGCCTATACTCACATGACTATCTGAGAAGAATATTTCTTGATGGTTGACAAGCTTAGTTGACCTACTCAGATGTATAATTGTGACATCTTTGTCTCCCTATGAATCCTTGTTTACTTTACCCATTTAATTCTCCTTATATGTCTCATAAAAAAAAAGAATCTTTCCACGCCTACTAAACCATCCTATTCAGTCTTTGCTTTTTCTTGTGGAGATACACAAGTTTATATAAGTTCTTCATGAATCGGTATGTTCTTTAGACCAAAGACTTTTCTTTCCACGAAACCCTTTTTTACGTTCATGTAGTTTCCACAAACCGTCTCTAGTGACTGATTTTCTGTTGCCTTTAGTTGCTTGAAATTTGGCCAGCGTCTCTGTCTCTCGGCGTCAGCATGAGTTAGAGACTTATCCAAATGCTTCTTTATCTTTGTTTGAAAACGCGCAAATTGAGTGATGTTCTGATACTATGAAAGGAATTTCAAACAAGCATAGATTTTGTTCTAAAAATTGTTCCATGTTAAATAAAAAGTTCTTTAGAATATGCTTGTTTTGAAATTCCTTTCTTAGTATCCGTTTAAAAAACAGTTTATCAAAGCTTTAAGTGCATGAAAGTAAAAGGAAGAAAAAAGCTTAAATTTTCTCCAACAACTAAAAGAATCTCGATTAATTCATGAAAAAGTTTTAAAGAGGTAGTAATTCTTTAAACTTTGGTTATCTATTACATTGACACAATATGACAATACAATTCATATAAGAGAAATTATTTTGTTGGAGACGACATACATCATACATAAATTTTGGGCCTGATTTCATTAAACTTGGGCTTGTTCTCTTATAATTTGCAGGTATCACGTGACTCGCATGATGCGACTCCTGGACTCATGTAACTAATTAACAACTATCAACTCGTAGTTGTAACTTCCCATCACTATCTTCCTCACTCTCCTGCGCGAGCCTTTCAGCAGATTACAACGGCGTGGAGAGATATGGCTATATCACGCCTCTCATCCCGATCCAACACCATCTCCCGCCCCCTCTCCTCCGCCTTCACCCGTCTCATCTCAACCGATGCCACAACCACGCCCATCACAATCGAGACCTCCCTCCCCTTCACCTCCCACCTCTGCGACCCCCCCTCCCGCTCCGTCGAATCCTCCACCCAAGAGCTCCTCACCTTCTTCCGCACCATGGCCCTGATGCGCCGCATGGAGATCGCCGCCGACTCCCTCTACAAGGCGAAGCTGATCCGAGGCTTCTGCCACCTCTACGACGGCCAGGAGGCAGTCGCCATCGGTATGGAGGCCGCGATCACGAAGAACGACGCGATCGTCACGGCGTACCGCGACCACTGCATCTTCCTGGGACGCGGGGGTTCGCTGGGCGAGGTGTTCGCGGAGCTCATGGGGAGGAGGGAAGGGTGCTCGGGAGGGAAAGGAGGGTCGATGCATTTCTATAAGAAGGATTTCGGGGTTTTACGGAGGGCATGGGATCGTTGGGGCGCAGGTTCCGTTGGGGTGTGGGATCGCTTTCGCGCAGAGGTATGGGAAGGAGGAGGCGGTGACGTTTGCTATGTATGGTGATGGTGCTGCCAATCAGGGGCAGCTTTTTGAAGCTTTGAATATTTCTGCTCTTTGGGATTTGCCTGCTATTCTCGTCTGCGAGAACAATCACTGTAAAGCGTTTTTAAGGTTTCTTATTTGTTTGTTTGGTTTACTTTTAGGTTTGTTATTGATGTTAATGTATGTGTAGATGGGATGGGAACTGCTGAGTGGAGAGCTGCCAAGAGCCCATCTTACTATAAGCGTGGTGATTATGTTCCTGGTTTGAAGGTTAGCTTTGTAACAACTAAGAATGTGAGGTTGTTATGTTGAAGTCATTAACTTGGAAGTGTGTAATGAAGCATTTATACATATAAAGTCCGTAAGATTTGAACTTTCAGGTAAGATTTTAGGTTCTTACAAGATCTGTCTTTTCTGTTACTTCATGTTTACTGATTAGTAATAGTCTCATTTGCATTACACTACAGAGTTTGTTGCGAGTCTTATGTAGCTTTAATCTGGCTTGGCTCTTTGTGTATTAGCGGATGGATTAGTGTCATTTCTTGATTCACATGAATTGATTAGTGTCCATGTAGAAAATAGGATGTTTCAAGTATGGGCAGCTTCCTACTATACTGTTTTCATTCATGTTCCTATCAGTTTAAGACTGGAATGAATTTTGGTGTCTTGTAATCTACTTCTGTTATCAACTTTGTTTTTGAGTTTGATTGGGTTCTGGATGGGATTATTTTTTGGATGAGCAGGTAGATGGTATGGATGCATTTGCTGTCAAACAAGCTTGCAAATTTGCTAAGGAACATGCCTTGAAGAATGGACCCATAGTAAGCTTGACTCACATTTTCTGTTGTTTCCTTTGTCGTCTGTCACGTGTTGTGAATTAGGTTCGAACAAAGTATATAATGTAGGCATGTAGCTACTATCCCTTGCATGTAGGAGTAAAAACTTTTTCTTTCCTTATATATTTTCTAGTTGAAAGATACAGACACTCAGTTCTAAAACTGAACTTCCAATACTGAATATTGTTGGCCTTTGGGGAGACAAGTTGGTTAGTTGTTTGTTATTTTCTCTAGAGTTCTCAGATTTTTGTCTGCGACAGAAATGGCTCACTGATTTTTGTATCAATGAACATCAAAGAACCTGCCCTGACGATATAGAATAGTTGTAGCTTTTCCTTGCCGTTTTCTCCAGTGGTTCCTTTTCTCCTATCAAATGATTTACTTGAGAATCGATTCATCATTTCTTTGTATACAGATTCTTGAAATGGATACATACAGGTACCACGGTCACTCCATGTCTGACCCTGGGAGCACATACCGTACAAGAGATGAGATATCTGGTGTGAGACAGGTTCGTTACTCTCTCTTTACCTGCACGCACTAACTAGTAACTATTTCGTGTTTGAGGGCTCGGTTATTGTCAACCTCGAGACATTATTTGCTATTGTATTGACTCAGGAACGAGATCCAATTGAGAGAATAAAGAAGCTGGTACTATCTCATGACCTAGCAACCGAGAAGGAGCTTAAGGTATTTTTATAAACCTCAATATTTTTAGTGGCCTGGGAACATATTTTCAGATGTTTTTATCATTTGATTCGCAGGATACGGAGAAGGAAATTAGAAAAGAAGTAGATGACGCCATTGCCAAAGCTAAGGTAAAAATTAACAGTCACGTTGCTTCCCTTTTTTCCATTCGGGAGTTCAACTTTCAAAGCTTAAAAGAACCCGACACTTAAACCATGAACTATACGGTTTCAGGACTGCCCAATGCCAGAGCCTTCTGAGCTTTTCACCAATGTGTATGTGAAGGGATTTGGCACTGAGGTAATCACTGAGTTACACATTCTGCCATTATATTTAATGAACTTCTCTGTTGACTTTTTCTCTTTCTGTTGGCAGTCATTTGGAGCTGACAGAAAAGAAGTCAAAGCCGCGCTTCCATGAAGCTCTTGTTCGTTAAACTGCCACGTGGCATGACCAAGTTCTTTGATATGAAGCCATGAAATACAGAGGCTTTTTTTGGCAGAGTGTTGTCGTGTGCTCTGTTCAAGGCCGTTGCGAGTTTTTTTTGTCCAAGTATCTTTTACTTAAAAGAGAAACATATGATTTTTGTGAAGCTTTTGTGTTTGCTTCTGATTGTTTTCGATACAGAAGAACAGCATCTGATTGTTCCATCTCAGGATTCATATTCAAGCACTTGGCGTTGATCTAATTATTGTTGCACTCCAATAATACAGTTTTATAACAAGATGATTTACAAACAAAGAGCAAATGACACTTCTGTTTGTATTCCTTACTTCCAAAAAAAAGAATCAACCTTTAAATTCAACAACAAAACAAGTAAAATCATAAGAACCACTTTCAAAGAACCTAAAGAATCTCTTTTTTTTTTCTTAATCAACACGCTTCCCTAACATCTATACATACAACAAAAGCAAAGAATCTCTCTTTCTCCTTGTTATCAAGAATCTGAGTCCGAGTCACTTGAACTGTACCTTGAATGTTCTGACATGAAATTCGGAGGCAAAATCGAAATCTAACCGCATTTCTTTGAGGTGCAGCAGCAGTGCTCGGTGTTGCTGCTGCTGTTGAACTTGATCCTCCTGCTACCGCTGCAGCTGGTCTCTGCTTCCTTTGATTCCTTGCGATCTCACTACATGCATTATCAACCATCCCTAAGAAATCACGGATTATAACAAACAGCTGAAACAGGTTCCTCTCTTTCAATGCTCCAGCTTGGTAATAATTCGTTGTTTTCTTCACCAAGTCCATTATCCTGAGCTGTTCCTCTGTAATAACTCTCAGTTCTTCCTCAGAAGATTCAAAGAAAGATCTGAGCTTTGTCAAACACCCATCTTCTTTCCCTTTGCTTTGGTCTAATAGCCGTTTTGTTTCTTTCAACCGGGTCCCTAAAGCCAAGGTCGTGGCTACAAACGAGTCATAGTCTATTCCAGCTGCTTTCTTCACATTGGTGAACTCGGAACTAAGGCCACCAATAATGGGTAAACCTTGCTTTATAAATTCAATCTCTTGTTCTTCTCTAGATGCATCTGCAATATCCCCACCTGAGATCTTACTCATTGCAGCTCGTTTTCCCTCGGATCGTACAACTTCTTCAACAACAAAGTGAAGCAAAGTAGTTTTCCCATCAACACTCTTCACATCTGACAGTTTTCTTAGAGCTGTCAAATTGAAAGCCTGAGCATTCCCTCGAGCTGTTCCAGCGTTCATTCTGTTACCTGCTTTCAAGATCGCCTCTAGAAGTTTCATGAACAACCCACGAGCACGGAGCTCGTTGCACGCGGATTCAAGTGTCTGTAAAGATCCCTTTTGCTGAGCAACCTCTGAGCCGTAGTTGATCTTGAAGAGCATGACGTTGAACCTGTTAAACGCTGAAGGAACTGCCCGTAAGATGTGAAAGAGCAGAGATTCTGCATCAGCAAGCCGTCGGTCGCCACTGTACTCTATGATCTCTGTCTGTTCTTCTGGCGTTGGAGCTATACCAGAAAGCTTCTCAAGGGTATCAGGATCAGCATCATGGCCTTCTGTTAACAAGTCAATGATCTCCTCCTTAGTCATTCCCAAAGATTTAAGCACAATTGCTTTGTTCTGAGACTTCCGAGGATCAAGAATGTAAGTCTGCGTGGTTGATACAGCCGGTTTCTGCGGTACACTGTTAGCTTCACTTGGTTTTCGAGCGCCAACGTATCCAAACAGAGCCTCCATGAGATCACCATCAAAGCTAACCCAAGAAAATAAATACAAAATCATGAGAACTCATAATCATTCACTACTCAAGAAAAATCACATTATTCCTAGACTGTATCTAGACATTATATGCTTACTTGAAGGAGCCATTATCGATCCTATGCCACACCATTGAGCGGCTCGCATCAGGGTTAACCTTATCCCAATGTAAAGGCTTGAGCTTTGGCTGCGTTGGATCCTCTTTGCTTATGGCTGAAGAACTCTCAGCTGCCTTCGCCGGTCCTTTCCCACTACCTGGTGGTTTAGGTGGCCCAGGTGCCTTCTTACCCGGAGGAGGTGGTGGTGGAGCAGGTGCCTTCTTACCCGGAGGAGGAGGCGGTGGAGCAGGTGCTTTCTTAGCCGGAATAGGTGGTGGAGGCGGAGGTGGTGCCCCAGCAGACGGCGGAGGTGGTGCCCCAGCAGACGGGGGAGGAGGCGGAGGTGGTGCCCCAGCTAATGGTGGTGATGTTTGGTTCGCCGGAACATTTGGTACCGTTTGGTTGACTGTAAGAGGCAGCGGCGATGTAGAGGAAGACCCAATTGCCGCCGCAAATTGACCCGGAGGAAGCGGAAGTGGTGGCGAAAGACCACTACCACCACCACCACCGGTTTGCATAGGCGGAATCTGAGACGGAGAAGAGGGAAATGAGCCGTAATTGACTGTATGAGGCGGTGGCATAGTCGAAGAAGAAGACGCAATTGCCGCCCCGAATTGACCTGGAGGAAGCGGAAGTGGCGGATAACTACCGCCGCCACCGCCACCACCACTACCACCACCACCACCACTACCACCACCACTACCACTACCACTACCACTACCACTACCACCACCACCGCCGCCAGTGATTTGCGATGGAGAAGAGGGAAAAGAGGCGCTGCCAGGAGCTTGAAATTTGGATTGGGATTGTTTTCCACTAATAACTCCGCCTGTAGAAGAAGAAGAATGGCGCGAAGGCGAAGCAGCAGAGGTAGATGAACAAGAAGAAGAAGAAGAAGAATAGTATCTCCCTCCTTCAACACTATTCTTTCTCTTACTCTCATCATCTCGAATCTCACCACCCGAAGAAGATGAAGGAGGTTGTTGAGACTTCTTCACATGAAACGAAAACGCCTCTTCGATCGATTCATCTTCCTCCTGATTACTATCCGATCCTCCTTCGTCTTCTTCATCTGCTGCTCCGGTTCTTCTAAATCCACCACCGGATTTACCTCCCCTCCTAGGTTTGGGGTTTTTCCTGATTTTCCCGCTATTTTCAAGCTCGATAAGCTTCTTCCAGTAAATCACATCTAATCCTTCTTCGTCCACAATAACCGCCTTGAGATTACCATCGATTCTCACGAAATCCTCCGGGAAGAGAAACCCCCAAGGAGAAGGCGGTGGTGGAGGTAACGCATCGTCGTATCTGACTCTCTCTTCTTCTTCTCCTCCTCCTCCTCTCTTCCCGCGATCTGAGTTCCGACCTCGAAGTTTGTCTTTGATCCGCCTCCGTGAACTACTTCCGTTCTTGCGGAAGAGGAAAGACATCGCGGCGGTTCTTCACCGGAGTTAGAAGATTTCACGCGGCTAAGCGAAGTCAGAAGGTTCTTGAGGATTTTTTGACAACGAAGAATGAGGTGAGGAGACGTATTGAATGATTCAATGAACATGACACCCATTTTCATGATTTTATGATTTCCAAAAAAAAAAAAAAAAACTTTATTCGTGGAGATGAGGTCCAATGTCAAAAGCGTGGCTGCTTTTGGGTCGGCTTTGACGCGGGCCTAGACGAGGTTAATTTGTCAATTTACGTAACGCGGACGTGTGTGACCAGGTCTTTTTGTGTTCGAATTTGCGATTAGTAGTGTTAGTAAAAGATGTTTTACCCATGTTTTGACTTCTTTGATCTATAACTTCGGCTACGCGTTGACTTCTCTGTCTTCTTGTTATTAATGCATAAATCAAATCTTAAAATATGTTTTATTAGTTTTTATTCATTCATTAATACTGCTTTTTTACACCTACCATTATACTCCCCTTTGTTTCTAAAAGATCCATATTCTAAGATTTTCACATATATTAAGAAAACACATTAAATTTGCATAGTTTTTTGTTATTATCTTTTTTCCATAATTTTAAACCAATAAAAATCCAATAAGTGCAATTAAATTTTTTGAAATTTGTAATTATTTAATAAAACATGCATTGAAAATACAAAAAATGGATCTTTTAGAAACAAAAATTTTCTCTAGAATATAGATCTTTTAGAAACAGAGGGAGTACTTCTTTCTAGTGTTCTATCACCAACCCCGTGACTTTGTTGCTTGATAATAAATGGGATTTGAGATTGTTTTGGTAATGTGTGGATGTTCTTGAAGACAGGTTGAGATGTATATGTCATACTGGAATGTTTGACTTTATGAGTACTGATGTTTGCTTAGCGATTATCTGTTGGGGAGTTAGAGCTATTTAATCCTAATGGTTCTCATCCCATATGCAAGGCTAAAAACATCTTGAAACTCTTATACGAATTTGAGAATATAGTGTCTCAAATTTATTTTCTTTTTAAAATGGCGCCGGGTGGGGATTTTCTATTAAATATATTTTAGTAGATTAATAGAGAGTTGCATGATTAGAAAAAGTCTTCAGCTTCATTTTTTTATTATACCAAATGTGTTAAAACTAACAAAATTTTCTGAAAAAAATCCAATATTTATATATATATATAAATATATATATATTATGTTTAAATCAAATACAAAAATATTTTTAACAAATGTGTTATTTTCCTTATTAGACATTTCAATTTGTCTTTCAAAATTTGAATCTTAACAAAAAAATATCACAACATATATTACTCACTATCACTATGTAGTAGTAATATATATATATAGTAAATTTTAAATAAAAACTTACAAAATCGTCTCAGTAACAAGTTTTTATTTTATTTTAAAGAAAAAAATATACATTAAACTTACATAACATATACTTAATAATTTTAAAATTATGGTTCGAATTTAAAACATAATATGCGCTATGATAATGCTTTTGTAACTTGTATTTGTTTAGTTATATGTTCAAGAATTAATATATTTAAAATTTTAAGATATTTTTGAGTTTGTTTTAACAAATATAAAATCAAAATCAAAATCAAAATTTTAAAATATAATATAATAAAGAAAATGACATGTTTAATATAATTTTTATCATAAAAGTTTAAATATTTTAAATAAAAATATAATTTTCTTCCATTATACAAAAAAATAAAAATTTAAAGAATTAAAAATAATCATGTCCATGTCCATGTATAAAACCTTTAAAAAAAATTTGAGACCAAGACCAAGATTTCACTAGTGTGCCTAGATCCAGCCCTGTACATAGATGAGAAAATTACTTCCGAAATAAAATTCTAAAAGATTCATTTCAGATTGAGATGACTATAAAACCTTGAACTTCATATTTAATATAAGAAAACATAAAAAGATGTAATAAATTGTTTTTCATTCTCCTTTGTCATTAGTACAGATATCGGCGTAATCCAATACTTCCCAAGAGTGAACAACACCCTCGGGCAAGTCTTTAAGAGTAGCAGATTTGTCCTTCTCCTTGTTCAGCTCAACTCTGAGATCTGACACCATCTGCTCCAACAACAAAACTTCAGCAGCAGAAGCATCAGATTTTTCTTTCTCTTTGCTCAGCTCGACCCTGAGCTCGGACACCGTCTGCTCCAACGACAATAATTTAGCAGCGCAAGTAGCATACCTTCCCTTCTCCGTGTCCAGCTCAAGGCTGAGATTCTGGATGTTTTCCTCGAGTTCTTGGACTCGAGAACCATCAGTAACTCCCCTCTTCCTCTCCAAAGAAATCTCATCAAGCTTTTTCTTCAACCAGTCTAGCTCGAAGCCAGACTCTGTTAGATCAATCAACTGGCTTTGAGCGTTGCTTAGCTCACTTTCGGTGAAGCTAGGTGAAGGCTTGTCCAGTTTCTCGACGAGACCAAGGAGGAGATTCATGTATGTTGTCTTCACCGATTGGTTCTTTAGTTTGAAATTCACTGCAACATCCGGGTGTTTTCTGAAAAGCTTATTCAGTGAAGGCAACTGGGGAAAAAGATTTAATCATGTATAGAGGATCCAATCTTACAAAAGGAGAACAAAAAGAAAAGAAAAGAATAACAATACCTGAGAATAAAGAACTTTGAAACCACGGACATCTAACATGTCCTTCTCAGTTACAGCTCCTTCATCAACAGCTTGGATCACTTTTACGTCAACCTTTAAGATCAGTTTGTTGTTCTCCAGAAAACCCATATCTTGAAGCTTTTGAAGAGTGAAGGCCTTTGGGCTACCCCATCCTGTGAACTGAGCGCGGAACAATTTGCACGATTCTGTAAGACAGCAACAGATAGGTTTATTTGATTTTTCTTCCATGACAATCAAACATATCTGCAAGTAGAGATATACAGATTAGGTCTGATAAGTTAATTACCAGGTGTTCTGTATAGTTCTTTGCCTGTTTGATCCAGTAGAGCAAAGGAATAGCTAGCTTGCTTTTTCCATCCAAGTGGCAATGATTCAGAGTTTGCAACCTGGAGGTGCAGAGACAAGCGTTCATCAATATGATATCCGTTGGGGTAAACGTTAACAAACCTGAAAAGAAAACAAATATAATTCAATTCAACTTTTTAAGGTTGTATACAACTAATTAATAATAAGAGAAGTTTTTAATTGAATATAGTGGACCAATTAAGAACCAAAAATATATATATAACAGTTTCCTTTACCATTCGCAGTCGCCGCTTAAAAAATTTGGTGATGATATAAGACCTTTCTTCTCCGAGAAGTTTTCTATCTCAAAAGTGAAACTCGTATCCTCCATTTGTCTACAAAAACCCATATCCTCCATTTGTCTACAAAAACAAAAACGCGTGAATAACAAAAGAAAAGAGGATTCTAGCCTGACCTAAAGCAAACTATATCCTCCATTTGAAAAGAGGATTCTGATATAAAACCCATATCCTCCATTTGTCTACAAAAACAAAAACGCTTGAATAACAAAAGAAAAGAGGATTCTAGGCTGACCTAAAGCAAACTATCGTAAATAAGAACACGGGTGAAAACAAAATCGGAACAGAAACCAATAAAAAAAAAAAAGCGTGAGAACCCTAACACAAACGAATCACCACGTCGATCCTAGGATTCTTCAATGAATCGACAAGAGATGCAAAAGAGTAAGGGTTTAGTTTACTTAGAGAATTGCAAGAATAGCAGCTTATATAGGAAGTGGAGATACAAAAGGAAGTTAAAAGATTCGGAGTCTTAAGAAATGAAGAGATAGATCTTGAAAACAATAAATCCCACTATCCCAGCATTATATTGTCTCGTAAACCGGTTAATTAAACGTCTTCTCTGTATAGGGAACAACATAAATTTTTGGAACTTTCGTATGTTAGGAGATATTTATATATATTGGAGATAATTACTTATCTCACGTGATTTTTGACACATATCTATTATTATAAAAGAGGGTTTTTCTCGCGAGGCGGCCACATGGGATTCCACGTCACAAATTTGTCTCTTGACGTTGTGACACGTGTCCCTGCATCCAAAACTCATCACTTTGTTAAATGAATATATCTCTTCGCATTTCCAAATACAAATAGTGTGTAACTACCACTTTAATGCACATCAATAAACGCTTATTTATATAAAGAGATCCATTGCATCTAGTACATATCCTGATAATATTCTAAGATCTTTTTAAAACAACTTTTAGTTATGGCCAGGAGATAAAATAGAGGAAAGACTCGACTTGCAGGCAGATAGTAGAGTAACATA
Source organism: Brassica carinata (assembly GCA_016771965.1). Classification (NCBI taxonomy): domain Eukaryota; kingdom Viridiplantae; phylum Streptophyta; class Magnoliopsida; order Brassicales; family Brassicaceae; genus Brassica; species Brassica carinata. Next base: position 50,208,649 of record CM028690.1, read on the forward strand.
AGACATCGTCATCTTTGCTTTCGATCACAAGCATCTAACATTACCTACACCGCATGTGGCTCGACATTGGGTTCGTGCTGCTTATGTATCTTTAAAACATCCAAAAGTTGTTTTTATAGATCATTGCAAAATATTCTTATTCAGAGATTATATATTTGTTAGTATTGATTGTATAGAATGTTTAGGCGTATATATAACAACCATGTTTACAGATACAAAATTGTACTTGATTTATGTTATATATTGTAATAGTGGATTAGAGAAAAAAAAGAAAAAATATGCTTATAATACATATTGTATTAGTTTTGAGTTTGAGGAAAAGAATAATAATAATAATAATAATAATAATAATAATAATAATAATAATAATAATAATAATAATAATAATAATAATAATAATAATAATAATAATAAATAGATGTAGTGTATTATACAGGATTATTATGATTTTGAAACTAAAACAAATATATAAGAAAATTTCACATTTTGGATGCGAGTGCGATTCATATTAACCGGGTTTAGTTTAGAGTGCAATATTATTTTCAAAAAAATATTTTTAGATAGAAATAATATTTATATCCATAATCTAGATAATTTAAGTTTTATAAATTTTTTTAAAATTGTGTACATTATTTATTTTAATTAATTTTTTAAAAGTTGTGTTTTGAACTTCATAAATATTATTATCACTATTTATAAATATATTCTTAATTTGAATATTTAAATATTAATTTATAAGAAAGGTCTGTTTTTCTTATCAATTTGAGATGTTAATATATTCATATTTTAGATCTACAAATATTTTAATACAAATATCGAAAATTATATATAGTTATTCTATTAACTAACCTGTAATATAGTGTAATAAAATAATTAAAAATAATAGTTAGTTTAATATGTATTTTGCTGATTTATAATATTTTTTGTACATAATAATATAAATTTCTGTTTGTGCATAATATTGTATAGCCAAATTAAAATTTTATTTAAGTATAAATATATAATCATCAAAGCATACTATTCCATTTATTTGGTGTGTTGTACATTAGTTTTAGTTTATCTCTAGCAAATTACTGACATAACATAAACCAAAAATAAATGTTCAAATACAGCATAAATATCAAAAAAAAAACAAGTGTTAATAGTAACAATTACTGACATTGTCCTCAACAACTACAAAATATATTCGACTAAGATTACCTCAAAGTTAAAACCTTATTCTCCATTGTATTAGATACCCTGACATAAAAATGAATTCTAACATTTGAAAACTCAATCTCATTCTCTCAACATAATCACACTTTAACCAACTAAACATAGAATAAAATTTACACAAAATTATATACTTATTTCATAAAAACCGATACATCGAATTCCACGCGTAGCGCGGACCTGCCCTAGTTCTCTATACAATTACTTTTACTAATATATATGTGACATAATATACTAAAAATATAATAAGGTGTACAGCTAAATGTGACATCGATAATTATATTTAATAATAATTTCTATTTTTGGTAATTTTTTAGAATTGTAATAAATTATACATCATCATTAAAGTAAATCTATTCAAATATGATATAAAGTAATATAATAATATAAATATAATAATATTTTAATTTTTTTGAAATATTGTTTATTTCTATATTTATAAATTTATAATTTTTAATCGTAATATAACTTATTTCTTTTATATATCTACAAATTTTAGAAATGTTTTTTAGTTTTATTTTTGATAATTATACTCTTATGTCAATTTTTAATTAATTTTATACGAGTTGATTTAATATATTTTATCCAAAAGAAATAGATAAAAAATCTATATAGATTATAATTTTAAAATATATACATACTTATTTTTAAATATAATCTAAAATAAACAAAAGTGTTTAATTTATCTTAATTTTATGTTCAATTAAATCAAAATTTATTTTAAAATATTGGTAAGAAACTAATAAAATTTAAAATAATAAAAAAAATTTAGTTTTAAATAAATTTAAATCTAAAAATTTTATTATTGCACATGGTGCAAGAAAATACCTATTTTAGATTTGATATGTCCTACGATCTATTCTAAGTTTCTAGCTATCTGTTGTATTGAAAATCTAGAGTTTCAAGTAATATTTGCATAAAATATGCACAAAATGTATATTTCTTAGACAATCATATGTGAAGATATATATAATTAGTACAAAAAAAAAGATGTCGATCTATAGCAGTTACAAAAAAAATATGTCGACCTGCATATTTGTTTGATCATTTGAGCAACCACATAGATATGTAAGATGACATAATTCCTAATGCAAGCATATGAGAATTTGTATAAATATAAACTCTCTTTTTATTTGTGCTCATTTGTAATGGTATCAACTATCAAGTAAAGCAAACTCTACTGTTAAAGCTCCAATAAAAAGTGTTTCTCAAGCCGGTGGTCTTCAAACTTACCTTGCTCTTGGTGAACCTTACACTTAAAGTTAAATCAAATTTCATTATAAAATGAAAATTTAATATCAACTGAAACAAACATATACTATAAAACATTATTTGTTGTTAAATAAAATATATTAATTATTATCTATGAAATTATTGAAACTATTTATATAGTATTTTAAAATATAATTTTTTATAATTTAATCACAATATATTATATTTTAATCAATTTATCTTGGATGTGGATTAGTTTATTATCGTGAGAAAATTAATTTGTGTGATAATTTTATAATTTTAAACTCTTAGAAAAATGTATTACTTATTCTTCATTTAGGTTTATTCAACTATATCAAAGTGAAATAAAAATAATAAGAATATAAACCATTATATTTTTTAATTTTTAATTTAAAATTTTGTGTTCTCTTAAGAAAAAGAACATTTGTTGTTCTTTCAACTCAAACCAACAAAATTGATTAAACTTTATCATGTTCAATTTAAAACAATTTTTAAATGTTCTACAAAATAAAATATATTTTCACAAAAAAAAAATATATATATATATATATATATTTTTTCATATAAAATAATTGTATTGTAAACTCATCCACCAGTCGGTCGTAGATAATTAATGGTACACGTTATGATTATGATACAATATCGGACGATATACTAAGTCATTTTCATACAAAGTGATTCATTCATATCTCGCCATCCCACATCTCGGCTAGAGACTTAATGGAACTCCCCGCCAACAGTCCTGCACTGAGAGATCTCTGTAGAGATTCTCCTCCTCTGTCAAAGACCAATCGAATATCTTGAAATTTTCCTCTAGTTTTTTTTAAATGCTCGTCACCACCATGCTCACTCCTTCCTCGTAGTAAACATGTTACAAAATATTTGGAAAACATTTATAACAACTCTAGTAAATGCCGAGACTACATGAAATGTAAGTCGGTTATGTGAGAGCATGTTTACGAAGAGACATCTTCAGACTAATGTGTATTCCTGCGGATGTTTTGTGATGACAATTTTATCGTCTTGTTATTGTACATTGACGATATATTGATTGTGAGAAGGAAGTTGGATAGAACTGAAGAGCTGAAAAAACAATTTAGTAAATCCGGTAACAAAAGATTTGGATTAAGCGAAATAGATTTTCAGTATGAAAGATGTTCGAGATAGAGGATAGTAGCTAATTCATTTATCTCTGGAGAAATACTTGAACAAGTAGTTAAACAGTTTAACATGAACAATTTTAAAGTATTGAGTAATCATTTTGCTACACACTTTATACTGAACAGTCAACAAAGTCCAAAACATTTACACAAAAAGAAGTTACGACATGGGTTCCATATGCTTCAACAGTGAGTAGTTTGATGTATGTTATGGTTTGGGTAAAATCATCAGATTTAGCTTATATCGCTGAATAATAAGCAAAAGAGTTCATAACATTTTAACCATTAATGATCTTCTTTCTCATTGATAGAGGTCAACGAAGACAGAGAAAACCGTCAAGCTCGGTAAAAATGAGGGTGAAAATTCATCAAAAACTAATTGTCAAAATATGAAATGAAAATTCATCACAAACAATTTGTCTCACATCATTTACTCAACTTCTCTAAAATTGTTGCTATTTCAACTTTCCACTTAAAATAGTCGAGAAGGCATGAAAACAATGAAGCTGAAACTTAAAAAAAAGGGATCATATTCTCTTTTTATTGAAACAACAAAGTGATAGAAGTTCTTAACTGATTTTGAGGTAGTTTTATATACAACAAAGAAAAAAACAACAACAAAATACTACTTAAGCTCGCACAGCTTGAGACTCCTTTGCTTCTCCTGCTTTCAAGAAAGCTGAAACATAAATCACAAAAACACAATGCTTTTAGTATTTTTTTAGCTTCTCTATCTTTCACTATGTTTTGCACCCATGGATCCTAGTTTCTTACCTCTCTTCTTAAGCTTGTTCCTGAAACCTCTTTTCCTGCTAAATGCAGTTTCCTGAATATTTCATACAAACATAACACAAGAGTGAATCACCAGAAATAATATGCTATTGTTATTGCTAGGTAACCCATAAGGTAGATTCATGTAAGTTTTGATAGATTTTATACCACTGGCTGACCCGTCTTCACTGCTTCACGGATTGCTTCCACTAAATCACGGTTAGCCTCGGTGTATAGACTTGTCACCGTTCCGTATTGCCCAGCTCTAGCTGTTCGACCTATCCTGTGAAGAAAATCCACCGCAGAACTAGAAAAATCCGCCTGCAAATCACACAGTAGTTTTAGAGAGGTGAGTACTTCAAAGTGTGTGTGAGTTGAAATCAGTAAAAGCAACCTGAATAACGTGTGAGACGTTAGGAACATCAACTCCACGTGCAGCTGCATCAGTACAGACAAAGACACCACCGTTGTCTCTGAAATCAGCTAATATATTAGCACGCTCTTCAAGTGTATGGTTCTTATGATAACGATAGCACTGGATACTAGCTTTCTCCAATACATCGGCTACTGCTTCAACCGCCTCAACTGTATTTGCAAACACCATCGTCCTGTCTGTGCTACTGTTGTTGTTGTTGTTTACAGCCTCTATGAGAGCATCAACTTGTGTGTCGACTGTGACTTCAACCCATTTCTGCTTCAGTCTGCAACATAGCAAGGACAATCACAACTCTTGAGTTGGAGTTTTACGAACTAATACATCAAGATAAGCGACAATTTAAAGCATATGAAAGAGAGAGAGACGCTCTCACCTAGGACTGTTTCGGTGAAGAAAGCTTCCGCTAACCCAGACAGCATCTTGAAACATATGTTTCAAAAGTCCTCCTGCAGTTTTCTTCCCGTTAACTGGAAGTGTGGCTGCAATGAAAATATACTGCTTGCTACGGGTATAGATGTTTCTCACTCTTCTCCACCCCTTTCTAATATCAGGACCAGCTCCATTTTCAACGATGGGGATTTGTGTGGTATCATCAAGATACTCGAGTTCCTCTTCCTCCTCTTCATCAGAGACAGACCCGTCTTCGAAATCTGCATCATCATCCTCATTCTCTAAATCAATTTGTGTTAAAGATTCTGCATCAATCTCCAATGGTTTTCCAAATTTGGAAGTAGCAAGACGAGACACTTGTTTCTCGTCAAAACGCAGCATGTTTATCAGACGGATAATCTGATTCTGGAAGCTTCCACAGAGAAGCATATCAGCTTCATCAAAAACCTGCAAGGTGAAACAAATATTCAACCTCAAAAGGGCTCATAACACAATACAACACAGCTCCAAAAATAAAAATAAAAACCATACCACATATTTGACAGATCGAAGAAACTCAACACGCCTGTTTCTTTTTGGCTCAATGTTATTCAACAGAGCAGCAGGGGTGGAAACAATAATATCAGGCTGTTTATCAGGCCAACCCTGAAGCAAAACGCAACTTCCCATATTCAGCTACAGATACCAAAACACACTAGTTTGCACCTAGAAGTGAAAATGGTTACCTGTGACCCACAAACAGCTTCAACTCTGAGAAGAGGATTACCGTCCTCTCCAAGAAGACCATTAACCATCCGAACAACTTGTTCACACAGCATCACGTTAGGGCAGAGAACAAGAGAGATGTTCTTAAGTGGCATCCGCCTCTCTTCTCCACTCGTAAGCTCCCCGGAATCAAGAGCTGTGTCGGTCAACTGATGGATAATTGGAGCAAGATATCCATGTGTTTTGCCACTTCCGGTTTCTGCTGCAACAACTACATCTTTCCCGGACAATATCGATGGTATGCAAACAGCCTAACAGATGAAAATAGTAAACAGAAGCATCCTCTGAGTTTAGTAGTAGAAAAGATTCTAACTTTACTCACACAACTTATCTGTCTTAAAACATGATTGTAATCCGACCAAAGTAACAACTAACCCACAAACTCAATTCAAGATTCGAGCAGAAAATCTAACTCATCATTTCACATATCATTAACAAGTGCTTCTCTAAGTTGTCTGTTAAAGTGACAAAAGTTGAAAACTTTTACCTGAGTAAGAGATGGTCTACCGAACCCAGAATCACGAAGAGCCGCAGAGACCTTATCCGACAAGCCAAGAGACTTCCAAGAAACGGCTTGGTCCGCGAAAAACGTGTCGTTACCTTTACGATCTACTTCAGCTTCAGTAGCTGATGCAAACACACGAACCCATTTCCCTTCGGATCGATTGAGAGAGATCAACGCGGAAGAACTGTAAGCGAGAGGGAAGGAGAGCTTAAGCTTGTGGGATATGAGTTTCGGCGCCGAGGAAACTCTACAGGAATGGAGAACAGAGACGGAGCGTGAGAGAATCATCGGAGAGTAAACGGCGGATAAGATGTGAATACCAAATCTTAAAAGGGTTTAGGGTTTAAGCGAAATGACCATTCTAATTTCTGAGGATAAACCTTTTGCATCTTCATCATTCATAGAGATAATAACTAAACGATGGCGTATTAGAATGTTGAGCTTTAAACGGCAACGTATTGGGCATTTGAAGTTATTTATTTTCTCCCACATCGGAAAAAAAGAGAGAAGGCTGTGCGGTTTATATAGCGAAGAGAAGAAGGTAGAGGTCACGACCTTACTTGAACAGGATCTGTTCTATAGGCTCGTACCTTTGTATCCTTGATTTCTAAGGAGACAGGCCCCTCACCCTGGTTGAGGAATCATCACCGTGCGATCTGAGTGTGATTAACGGCTACGGTCGTCCTCGGACTCTCCGCGCTGTAGAGGATCGCTATCCGGTTAGGTCTTGACCTCTCCGGAGTGGTCACACGGTTGTCTGACAGGCTTACTTTTTTTTTCTTTGCCTCCCAATTTTAAATGTTCTTCACTACAATCCCATAACTTTGCTAAAACAAGAAATATTCATGTGTGTTTGTTACATTCAATCCATAGTTTTTTCTAATTGTTTCATAACCCAGCTTTACTGTTCCAAATTCTACATTAGTCTTATTTTCTCTCAAGCTGTGTTGTTTCATATTATCTTCACTCAAATCTCAATTCGAAATATTGATGAGTCTTGTTAAGTAGATGTCGAAATTTAAGAACCGCTTATGAATCGTGGAAGTAGGGATGATTGTTACTATAGAACCTCTCTACGATGATTTGTGTTGTGATGTGAAATCCTTGTATAATTAAGAGAAAGGACAATGAAGGCTAGTTAGTGACACTTTACGTAGTAGTTTGGAAGTTAGAGCATTAATATGGGTAGAGTAAAAAAAAAGAAAAAAGACTCTTAACTTTTTTTTTAATTTTTTAATCCAATTTAAAAAAATTGAAAAGCAACCGTCCTGACATGGCGTCTGGAAATGGAATCAGCGATTACAAAATACCTCTTGCGGAAGAGAAAATAAGAGAAGTTTTTTTTAAAAAAATGGATCCCACCTGAGATCCATCACCCTTAAAATCTTCTTACAACCACCGATATTAATGTTCTTAGGTGCTTAGAGTATGTGCATCCCAAGGTTCTTTGGGCTATCTTGAGGGGGAGGGGGCCCACAATATGTGGGAACCAAGAAAAAGAAGAAGAGAAAGTTGCCTGAGCAAGCGACATTTTTGGAGAGGTTTGAGCTTTAGCGGCCCCAAGCGTGTGGGCCTGGCAGAAGCGTGTAACGGCCCGCGATTGGTTTTAATTTTTTTTTAAATCGAACCAAAAAATTTTTTTTTGAAAAACCCCAAAATGAAGAGCTTGGGATAACTGTGCTCTTATGTTCTCTCGCAAAAAAATTGAACTTTAGCTCTAAGAGTGATTGTTTGGTTCAGACCTTGACGTGTTGATTTGTTTGCATATAAAGCTCCCCCATTGATCAAATCCGAGAGTTTTAGAAATAGCTTGCGAAAGGGTGGATAGATTACCAATCAAACCTGTTAATAACAGATTTTTAACTATAATTAAAAATGAATTATCCTCATTTCCATTTTAAATCTTTAAAATAAAATACAAACAGTTTATCAAATTTGATTTTTATATAAAGATATTTAATCCCTAAAATATAAATATTATAAATCAGTGTAACATATATATAATAAAGAAAACTTTAGAATTGTTATTTTTAAAAATTTAAAAATATTAATTTTCTTAAGAGCTATTTAGGTGAATAACAATGAAACATTTGTTAATTAGTTATATGACCGAGTACTATTCTGTTTTTCATAACCCCGACATTACCCCTACGTTTACATCACAGCTTAGGACTGACACAACCACCAACTTGGTCCGCGAAAAACGTGTCGTTACCTTTACGATCTACTTCAGCTTCAGTAGCTGATGCAAACACACGAACCCATTTCCCTTCGGATCGATTGAGAGAGATCAACGCGGAAGAACTGTAAGCGAGAGGGAAGGAGAGCTTAAGCTTGTGGGATATGAGTTTCGGCGCCGAGGAAACTCTACAGGAATGGAGAACAGAGACGGGCGTGAGAGAATCATCGGAGAGTAAACGGCGGATAAGATGTGAATACCAAATCTTAAAAGGGTTTAGGGTTTAAGCGAAATGACCATTCTAATTTCTGAGGATAAACCTTTTGCATCTTCATCATTCATAGAGATAATAACTAAACGATGGCGTATTAGAATGTTGAGCTTTAAACGGCAACGTATTGGGCATTTGAAGTTATTTATTTTCTCCCACATCGGAAAAAAAGAGAGAAGGCTGTGCGGTTTATATAGCGAAGAGAAGAAGGTAGAGGTCACGACCTTACTTGAACAGGATCTGTTCTATAGGCTCGTACCTTTGTATCCTTGATTTCTAAGGAGACAGGCCCCTCACCCTGGTTGAGGAATCATCACCGTGCGATCTGAGTGTGATTAACGGCTACGGTCGTCCTCGGACTCTCCGCGCTGTAGAGGATCGCTATCCGGTTAGGTCTTGACCTCTCCGGAGTGGTCACACGGTTGTCTGACAGGCTTACTTTTTTTTTCTTTGCCTCCCAATTTTAAATGTTCTTCACTACAATCCCATAACTTTGCTAAAACAAGAAATATTCATGTGTGTTTGTTACATTCAATCCATAGTTTTTCTAATTGTTTCATAACCCAGCTTTACTGTTCCAAATTCTACATTAGTCTTATTTTCTCTCAAGCTGTGTTGTTTCATATTATCTTCACTCAAATCTCAATTCAAATATTGATGAGTCTTGTTAAGTAGATGTCGAAATTTAAGAACCGCTTATGAATCGTGGAAGTAGGGATGATTGTTACTATAGAACCTCTCTACGATGATTTGTGTTGTGATGTGAAATCCTTGTATAATTAAGAGAAAGGACAATGAAGGCTAGTTAGTGACACTTTACGTAGTAGTTTGGAAGTTAGAGCATTAATATGGGTAGAGTAAAAAAGAAAAAGACTCTTAACTTTTTTTAATTTTTTTTTAAATCGAACCAAAAAATTTTTTTTTGAAAAACCCCAAAATGAAGAGCTTGGGATAACTGTGCTCTTATGTTCTCTCGCAAAAAAATTGAACTTTAGCTCTAAGAGTGATTGTTTGGTTCAGACCTTGACGTGTTGATTTGTTTGCATATAAAGCTCCCCCATTGATCAAATCCGAGAGTTTTAGAAATAGCTTGCGAAAGGGTGGATAGATTACCAATCAAACCTGTTAATAACAGATTTTTAACTATAATTAAAAATGAATTATCCTCATTTCCATTTTAAATCTTTAAAATAAAATACAAACAGTTTATCAAATTTGATTTTTATATAAAGATATTTAATCCCTAAAATATAAATATTATAAATCAGTGTAACATATATATAATAAAGAAAACTTTAGAATTGTTATTTTTAAAAATTTAAAAATATTAATTTTCTTAAGAGCTATTTAGGTGAATAACAATGAAACATTTGTTAATTAGTTATATGACCGAGTACTATTCTGTTTTTCATAACCCCGACATTACCCCTACGTTTACATCACAGCTTAGGACTGACACAACCACCAACTTCTTCTCTGTTTTTTCAAAAATCTTTCTACTTCCGGAAGTATCTGCTGGATAAAAGCCTCCTCTGGTTCTTACCCGCCGGGTTCTTCCCCGACGTTGTCGGAGAGACCGTCGCTGCCGACCATCTTCACCACCGGAGCTTTCTGAAGACGATGACACAACTCTCTATGGCTGGTACAGAAGGAGGAAACCGCTACCTGAGCTTCTTGCTTAACCTTATCAACTGCTACTGTGCCTCCCTCAAGCTTTGATTCTTGCTCTTCCCTGTCGTTGGGGTATATTGTCCGAGTACAGTCTGGTTACGTTCTCCTTGTCAAGCTCGATTTCAGCTCATTGGTTCTTATCTCTTCAAACTACTGTTGCTACTACAGTTGCTACTACTAATTCTTTATTACATAGCTTTGTGTTCGGTGAGTCAACCCACTTTGCTTGACTCAGAAGCTGTTGAATATATGTTTGGAATACTGAGAGGACCAACATGGATCACTGAGTCGACCCAAACTTTTGGTTTTGTATGGATTGAGTCACGAAGAGGATCGACGTATAAAGTTTTGGCTATTACGGCGAATACGATGGTGGAGAGGAATGATAAATTCTATTATCTTCAAAAATACATATTTTATTTGCGGTGAAAAAATCGGATAAAAGAACAATACCCAGATATTCATGGTTTATTCTTATCTGAAATATTTCAAAATACCGGTTTATTTGATTGTATCCAACATTTCAAATCTCATATCAGGTTAAGATTAAAGTTGATGATAGAAAATACATATCGTCGTCTTCTTTGCGTGAAAAAAACCGGATAAAAACAAATACCCGGATATTCAATATATATTGAATATTACAAACTTAAATATGAACAATAAAATACATAGATTTGCAGAATAACTAGAAACTCGTCTTATATATATTTAACGAGATTTCTTGTTGTATTATCCAGTAATATAAACCAACTAATATATATAAATTCCAACTATATAAAACCAATGATATATAGTTTTTATTTCCGCCCGATTATAATTTATTTATCCAGATAATGTATGAAATCTTTTTTTATATACAATTTAGAAATAATATAGTCAACCACATATAACCGGTTATAATTTAAAAACCCGAAATCAACATCAGATATCTGTATTATATTTTATTTATCCTAGTAAAGTATGAAATCTTTCTTCATAAACAATTTAGTATAAAAATTATAGTCAACCACATATAACCGTTATCATTAAAAAACAAACACAGCATCAGATAACCGTATATCTGATGTATGTATCATAAATATTTGAGGAGAGCAAGCCTTTAACCACGGCGGCGAAGACCACGCCTCACCCCTCCAACACCAAGTTTCTTTAGTATCCTTGCTTTTTTTTACCAAAAAAAAAAAACATATTCAAATGAGAGAGAGAGAGAGAGAGAGAGAGAGAGAGAGAGAGAGAGAGAGAGAGAGAGAGAGAGAGAGAGAGAGAGAGAGAGAGAGAGAGAGAGAGAGAGAGAGAGAGAGAGAGAGAGAGAGAGAGAGAGAGAGAGAGAGAGAGAGAGAGAGAGAGAGGTGAACAGTGGTGGTGGCGAGGAGTGCGACGGCGAGCATAACAATACCTCATAGAGTCACAGTCATCACAGTGTCTCATCAAGACTGAGAAGGAGAGGACTCATCACGGAAGAATAGCTCAAAGCTAGCTTGGAATAGTGGAATGAATGAAAGAGAGAAGAAAGAACTGGTGTGTTGAAGAAGAAAGAGAAGAAAAATAAAAAATAAAAAAGATAAAAAATAAAAAATAAAAAATAAAAAAGATAAAAAATAAAATAGCTCTAGTAATACTACATAAATTATCTCATTGATATTAACACAATCTCACATTCTGACACCAGCCTTTGTGCAACCTGACATGCATGTATCCTACTTCACTAGTGTTACCAAAGCCGTAGGCGAGTAGGTTGTCTCTTCAAGGGTATTATAGTCACACCAAGAGCTTCGCATAGTCAAACGCCTAATTATGAAAAATGTATGGTCATATAGCTAATATCAATTTCTTTTATGGTTATAGAGCGCAATTACTCTTTTCTTAAAGATTATGATCATGCGCTATAATACAGGATGAAATTTAACATAACTATTAAATATGTTTTTATATAATACATGTCGGAGATTCTATTCAAAATCCAAAAATTCGTCATATATTCATTAAAATAATCATGTAGAAATTTAATGGTAAATTTTTTTTGCCTACTAAAAATTAATTTCACGTTTTAAAAGCATTGGATCAAAACCCGTTTTATTAAGACGTAGTGGTAAATATTTATTGAAAATGCATCTTATATAATGTGTAGACGTAGGATAAATATAAGATGCGAACAAAACAGTTGCAGGTATGTATTAAAACTGATGCTGATAATCAAGGATAGATCAGTCAGTAGGAAATTATATAACAAACCGTAGCAATTAACTGAAAAAGCAGCTCCATCAAAACTCACTCTTCTTCTTCTTGTTTCCTCTGTCTCCAAGAAACACCATATTCTTCTTCTTGTAGCTTCTTGCGTTTCTTTCTCTCTAGATACCTTCATCTCCATAGTTTTTTTTATTGATCGACTGAGTTTCACTATGGAGGAGATCCGGGCAGCCAAGTACGCGTATGGCGCCAAAGACGATCATTGCACAACAAATGACGAGAAAATAATGTCAATTTATCTGCAAAGTATGAACGATTACGGAGATTCATGGCCTGATCACTTCTTCGGAGACACAGACTTGTTCACCATGAATCCAAGCGAGGTATTCGATTCTGAGAACCCTATCTTCGTCTTCGTTTACCCTGTAACGGAAGCCTGTGGTAGAACCGATGGATGCGGCTCCGGTGGATGGAGGATCATCGGTCAAGATAAACTGATCAAAGACGAGGAAACAGGGAAGATTCTAGGGTTCAAGAAGATCCTCAAGTTCTGCTGCGGAGGAACAAAAGCGAGAGGCTACAAGCGAACTTGGGTGATGGAGCAGTACAGGCTTCCGAGTAAATGGAACCCTAAGCAAGATCACGTGGTCTGCAAGATTCAGCTCTTGTTCCAAACCGAGATCACTTCCTTGCTCGCCAAGCATTTCTCCTACTCATCATCAGACCAGTTTCCTGCAGCACAGTCGTTGCCAGCTTATGGAGTCTGTTTAGCCAACCCACAAGACGATGGTGCGTATCATCTGCAGACGATATTCGATTCTGGTGGAAACGAGTGGCCTAGCTACGTTACCAACGACGTGTACTGCGTGCATCCGTCGACGTTTGTGGATCATAAAGATAAGAGGTTTTTAGAATCTGGACTCTGCGTATTCGCTAACCGGACAGAGGCTTGTGGTTATACCGATGAGTGTGAAAGCGGCTGGAAGGTCATGGAAGAGGATAACGCGATCTATTCGGTGAGCCATGAGGTTATGGGTTACAGGAGGGTTTTCAAGTTTTGCGAAGAGGATGAAGACAGATTTTTTGATATTATGAACGGAGTGTTGCTAACTTGGATTATGGAAGAGTATAGACTTGCCGAAGAAGCAATGAAGGATAAAGTGCTGTGCGTTATCAAGCTTTGCAGGTAAATTGAATTTGATGATCATGACTCATAAGAGCGCTTGTTACATATTCCAGATTCCATTCTATTCAGTGTCACATTTTGTCTCTTTAATTAGCTACAGAATTGATCATGATTCATGAGTCTCTCTATTTTTTCTAGCTATGATATAGTTTCTTAATTGATAATGATTCATGAGAGCTCTTGTTCCAAAATTCCATTGTATCCAGTGACTCACATTTCTCTTTAAATAACTGCAGAATTGATTATGATTCATGAGCCTACGTGCGTTTTTTCTCCCTCTATATATTCTAACTAATGATATAAATTTTTTAACACACAAGAACGCTAATCGCGTATAGACAACGATATTAGCAGCGGCAGTAACTTTATATTGTCAAATTAAGTCAGCTTATTCTAAATGGTCCAGTAGGTTCCTTGGCTTGACAAGAAGCAAAGTCTGTGTCAGCATCTTGATGTTATCACACCATAGCGCTTCCTTTTAGTTCTATAGTGTATCCATCAGAACAGTCTCGGTGTACAGTCTCGTAATAGTTCCACAATTTTGCTCCATTCAAGGTCAGCAGAGTTACTCAACCGGCATCATCACGGAGATATCTCTTGTAAGGCTTATTCTCTGGCAACAAAAGTTTCACGAAACTATCAGAATTAAGACACACCAGCAACCTACCTTGTGAAGTAACCGCGTTCAGACGATGCTGTTCCAAGATGCTAACAAGGTGCAAGCCACTCAACCAAAGAAATATAACTATATATCTTGCTTGATCTTCAGAAAGCACCAACTGTTTCCTTAAAATACATGAGATGTGCAGAAAAAATGTGATTTGCAAGATTAGGCTTATGTTTGAAACCAAAATTAGTTTCTTGATAACCAAGCGTTTCTCTTATCTCTTCAACAGATCATCACCATTTCTTCTCTCTGCAAATCTAGTGTGATATGGCCTCATGACTGATCTCACTGGATTGTGTTTTTGTATTGTCTTTAGGGGTAATATATTGCAGTTTACCTTAGAAACTAATTCATTGTTGCGATTAAAACATGAGTTTCAGAAGTAAAGTCTATTGTATGGCGAGCGAGGGATGAGAATATATAAGCTGTCCCACATCGGAAAGCCAACTTATTTTACTAAGCCAAACATGAGTATATAAAAAGGTCCAATATATTTTCTCAAAAAAAAAGGGTCCCATATATATTTAAATAAATATATGTAACTTAATGAAGTATTAGGAAAGAGTTTAGATATGTTAATATTCCTATTTTACTTAGGGTTTTGGGGCTGGTGTGCCTTGTGTATATATACTTGTGTATCTCGTTAAGGTCAATACAAGTCAGAGTTTATTATCAAGTCTCTAAGTTTACATGGTATCAGAGCAATAACAATCTCTGTGACCTCAAAGTTTTTCGTCTTTCTTTTCTGTTTCTTGCGTGGTTCTTAAGTAAGACCAAACGCACGAGTTATGGTTGACGGAGACGATTCTTCCGTTACCAAGAGTGGTTCTTGTCTCGAGCATAATGTCATCAATTCATCAACTCCTTACTCCTTGTATGCATCCGATAATCCAGGAGCGCTGATAACGCCTGTTCTGTTTACGGGTGACAACTACAATGAGTGGTCAACTGAGCTGACTAATGCTTTAAGGGCTAAGCGAAAGCTAGGGTTTATTGACGGAACTATACCTAAACCGTCGATAGATGATCCGAAGTTTGAGCTCTGGTCATCAGTTAATTCTATGATCGTTGGCTGGATCCGTTCGTCGATTGAAGCACGCGTACGGTCAACGGTTACTTTCATCTCAGATTCTCACAAGCTGTGGGAAAATTTACGGAAACGCTTCTCAGTGGGAAACAAAGTGCGTATTCATCATCTAAAAGAGCAACTGGCTTCTTGCAAACAAGATGGTGTGTCAGTAATGGAGTACTATGGTCGATTGGCGAAGCTGTGGGAAGAACTCGACACTTTTAAACCTCTTCCAGCTTGTACTTGCAGTGCAGCGGCTCAATATGAACAAGAACGTGACGAAGAGAAAGTTCATCAGTTTTTGATGGGATTGGATGAATCTCGGTTTGGTATTGTGTGTCAAGGCATCATCGCATCAGATGCTGCGGTTGACCTTGGTGAAGCGTATGCAAAGATAATCAGGGAAGAGCAACGTCTTACCTCAACAAAGGAACGAGAAGCACAGACCAATGCTGTCGGTTTCGTTGCTAAGAAGGAGCAACCTGAGTCGAGCAACCCAGCTCAAACTCGTCGCATTCCTACATGTACTCATTGTGGACGACGAGGACATGAGAAATCAAATTGTTGGCAGCTAGTTGGTTTTCCAGATTGGTGGGAAGAGACGCCACCAACTCGAGGAGACAATAGAGGAGGGCGTGGAGGCCGTGGACGTGGTGGTTCTAGCTCAGATCGCAATAGAAACAACGGAGTTAGAGCTCACAACGCTCATGCTACCTCGTCAAATTCATCTCACTTCCCAGCATTCACCGAGGAACAGTGGAAAGCTCTCACTCAGATGCTTAATGAGAAAGCTAAGACATCTGATAAGCTGATCGGTAAGCTATATGGTGATCTTATTTTGGATACAGGAGCCTCTCACCACATGACGGGAGAGCTCTCGTTCCTAAAAGATATCAAGAGTATTCCACCGTGCCCAGTGGGTTTCGCGGATGGAAACAAGACATATGCGACTCATGTTGGAGTATTTCAGTTGTCAAATAACATCATTCTATCGAATGTGTTATTTATCCCCAACTTAAATTGCTCTCTCATCTCTGTTTCTAAACTTCTCCGACAAACAAACTGCTTTGCGATTCTAACGGATACATTATGTGTTTTACAGGATCGTTTCACGAGGACGCTGATTGGAGCAGGTGAAGAGAGAGATGGGGTTTATTTCTTCAAGGATATTATGGCTGCGCGTGTTCAAGTGATTGATAAGTCTCCCAAGTCAGTTGATCAGTTTCTGTGGCACCAACGGCTAGGACATCCTTCGTTTTCAGTATTATCGTTTTTACCTATGTCATTGAATAAAACTGCTACTCATCGTCATTGTGACATTTGTTTTGAGGCTAAGCAGACTAGAGAAGTATTTTATGAGAGTTTGAATAAAACAAAAGAGTGTTTTCAGCTTATTCATTGTGATGTTTGGGGTCCATATCGAACTCGATCATCATCTGGAGCAGTGTATTTTCTCACCATTGTTGATGACTATTCCCGATCTGTATGGACCTATCTTCTTCTCGAAAAGTCGGAGGTTAGAACAGTGCTCCAAAACTTCTGTCAGATGACTTCTAAACAGTTTTGAAAGATGTCAAAACAGTTAAGTAGTGACAACGGCACTGAGTTCATGTGTCTGGCTAATTATTTTCGTGAGAATGGCATCCATCATCAAACTTAGGTGTTGCTACTCCTCAACAGAGCGGTCGAGTAGAAAGAAAGCATCGGCACATACTTAATGTTGCTAGATCATTGTTGTTTCAAAGTAACTTGCCTATCAAGTTCTGGGGAGAAGCTATTATGACTGCAACACACTTAATCAACCGAACTCCATCTGCAGTTCTTCAAAACCGGTCGCCGTATGAGATTCTTTTTAATGAGAAACCTGATTACTCTCATCTGAGGGTATTTGGAAGTTTGTGTTTTGTTCATCGTCGAACTCGTGACAAAGATAAGTTTGGGAAACGAAGCAGACGCTGTATCTTTGTTGGTTATCCACATTCTCAAAAGGGATGGAAGGTGTTTGATCTCGATACAGAAGAGTTCCTTATTTCCAGAGATGTCATCTTCTTTGAACACGAGTTTCCGTTTATGGTTCCTACTAATCCTACACCTGTACGTCAACCTGTAGTCTCCACGATAGATGAGGATTTTGAAATCACCGATATATCTACTTCCAGAGAAAGGGGGAGTCCGTCTAGTTCGACAGATATCACGCCGAGTCCAGCGGTCTCTGTTGAAACTCACCCTTCTGATGCTCAGCAAGAAATCTCTGCTCAGGTGGAGGCTCCTAACAACTCCGGCTTAGCCACGTCTGATATTGCTTCTCCTACTGTCGCACCAGGTACAGACCCGTCATCAGTCTCCTCTTACATCGTTCCTGCTTCTGAAGAAATAATGGGCGAGGACAGCGTTCTCGGGTTCCATCAGTCAAACTCGAGACTATGTAACGATAATGCAGCTTGTCTTAAAGACCCATCTCTCGCTCTCTCCTGCTCTGCATCTTCGCTCTGAAACAATCCAAGGTAATTCACTTTACCCGTTGACTGATTATATCACTGACGCAAATTTTTCAGTCTCCCATCAGGCTTTTCTCGCGGCTGTCACGGCTGTAGTTGAACCAAAGTATTACTCACAAGCCGTTAAAGACAAAATCTGGCGCGGTGCTATGAAAAATGAGGTACTTGCGCATGAAGAAAGTGGTACATGGGATATCGAATCGCTTCCGCCAGGTAAAACAGCAATTGGGTCTCGCTGGGTATATAAGTATAAGTTTAACGCTGATGGCACCATTGAGCGTCCTAAAGCGCGTCTTGTTGGGATGGGAAACAATCAAGTTGAGGGCGATGATTTTGACGAAACGTTTGCTCGGTTGTTAAGATGGCTACCGTGACGTGGTCTAATTGCTCTTGTAGCTGCAAAGGGTGGGAAATTCACCAAATGGACGTACAAAATGCCTTTCTTCATGGTGATCTTAAAGAAGAAGTCTACATGCGTCTCCCACCCGGTTTTACACACTCTGATCCTACTAAAGTCTGTCGTCTTCGTAAATCTTTGTATGGTCTACGTCAATCTCCGCGTTGCTGGAATGAGAAACTCACGAACTCACTTAAGGAATACGGTTTCCAGCAGTCGTACTCGGACTATTCCTTGTTTACATACACTAAAGAATCAAAGGAACTTCGGGTATTAATCTATGTTGATGATCTTGTGATAGCGAGCAACGATCTCGATCTCCTTACCAAGTTCAAGTCTTACTTGGGAAAGTGTTTTAAAATGAAGGACCTTGGCAAACTGAAGTATTTCCTTGGTATTGAGGTAGCTCGTTCGGAGGAAGGTATTTTTATCTCTCAAAGAAAATATGCCTTAGACATCATCTCTGATACTGGTCTTCTGGGTTGCAAGCCAGTGTCAATTCCTCTTGAACAATATCACAACCTTGCTTCTGACAACAGTCCTATTCTATCGGATCCAAAGAAATATCGTCGTCTTGTTGGTCGGTTAGTATATCTGTCTGTCACACGACCAGAATTGTGCTACACTATCCATCTTCTTTCTCAATTTATGAAGGCACCCCGTGAAGCTCACTGGTCTGCCGCTCTCAGAGTTGTTCGGTTTCTAAAGGGCTGTCCAGGCCAGGGACTTCTCTTTCGCTCTAACAGCAATCTGGATGTTTCCGTTTATGTCGACGCAGATTGGAGCACTTGTCCAGAGAGTCGTCGATCCCTTAGTGCGTATGTTGTCTTGATTGGAGGGTCACCTATTGATTGGAAGACTAAGAAACAAGACACAGTTTCCATGTCGTCAGCTGAAGCAGAGTACCGAGCTATGGCTTTAGCTACTAAAGAAATGAAATGGGTCGTTCCACTCTTAGAAGATCTTGGCGTGCAAGTAAAGAAACCTGTGGCGTTTCACTGTGACAGCAAGGCTGCGATTCACATCGCTGCGAATCCCGTTTTCCATGAACGCACCAAACATATCGAACGTGACTGTCATTGTGTTCGCGATGCAGTTAAAGCTGGTCTTATTGCTACTATTCATGTCAACACGAAGAACCAATTAGCGGACATTTTGACGAAAGCTTTGGGACGTCCACAGTTCGAGGCATTATCATCCAAGTTGGGTGTTCAAGACCTTCACTCTCCAACTTGAGGGGGAGTATTAGGAAAGAGTTTAGATATGTTAATATTCCTATTTTACTTAGGGTTTTGGGGCTGGTGTGCCTTGTGTATATATACTTGTGTATCTCGTTAAGGTCAATACAAGTCAGAGTTTATTATCAAGTCTCTAAGTTTACATGAAGCGTTACAAAAATCCTTTTGAAACAGCTATTGGGGAGGAGCAAGATGAATCTCCTCCAGACTCACCTGTTTGTGACGGTGGCAGAGGCATAGATGGTAGTGATGTCGATGTTGGCCTTCTCCGTCAGGTGAAGAAACTCAAAACCTCTGAGAATATGGAAGTTGATCTCGCCCTAATCCCAACTGTGGAAGCTAATGAACGTGAGAAGAAATTAGCCAAGATGCATAGCATTATATCGCAATTCACAGAGGAACAAATGAGCAGATACGAATGTTTCAGGAGATCTACACTTCATAAAACAAACATGAAGAAGCTATTAGAGAGTATCACAGGGATTAAGAATATGAACAACGACGACCCTAGGCTTTCCGTTGTTAGTGGTATCGCAAAGATGTTTGTTGGTGAGCTTGTGGAAACAGCTAGACTTGTTATGGTGAAAAGGAACGAGACAGGACACATCAGGCCTTGCCACATCCGAGAGTCCTACCGTAGGCTCAAGCTCCAAGGGAAAGTGCCTCAAAGGACAGTTCCCCGCCTTTTCCGCTAAGGCAGAGAGAGACAATCATTATATCTTAGAGCCAAACCCATAACATATGAATTGTTTTGTTTTCTGTTTTGCTTTATAAATGTGCTGGTACCATTCGGATTAACAAGACACATAGGTCGGTAAGAGAAATAGAAACGTAGTTCATATAACCCAAGAAACATGCAAAACAGACAATAGATAAAAGAGTCTTTGCTTTTAAGTCTTGAATGATTTATGTACATGTACCAGAGCCTGACGGAATAAGCCTCAATTCACCTATGCTCAAATCGCACTATCAAGTTTTGTCGCTTTTTGTGTTTATGTACAAAAATCATGTTTCTTTTCATGATTCAGATTCAGACTTGTCTCCTAAATACCATTTAGGTAGGAGGAGAATCATCACTTACTCCCAGAGATTTCTACATGTTTAGGAGTCTTGAGATAGATCTGGTAGTCCCACTGTTTTGCGTTAATTCCAAACTTCGACCTAGTAGAAATCCCATCAAACAATTTCACAATCATAATATTCCACATAAAAAGAAATTTACTCAACATTTCACAATATCAACAAGTGCTTCACCAAGTTGTCTGTTACATTCACAAAAAATTTGAAAACTGCACCTGAGTAAGAGATGATCTTCTTTATAGAGCTACTGAGACCTTACCCCACAACCGAAGAGACTTCCACGAAACGCTAATCAAAAAGGGTGTAAGCAAAATGAGATTCTGATTAAGAAAAAACCTTTTTTTTGTCAAAAAAAAAAAACTTTGTTTCACAGTTTCTCCATCAGACATTGAGATAACTAAACGATGACGTATCAAAGGCATTAGTGTGTTGAGCATAGAAACGGCGGCGTATTCGATATTCGAAGTTAATTATTTTCAAGTTTCAACCCACATCGGAAGATACTGAGAGTAGCTCTATTGTTTATATAGCGAAGAGAAGAAGATAAAGGTCACGACCTTACTTGAACAGGATCTGTTCTATAGGCTCGTACCTCTGTATCCTTGATTTCTAAGGAGACAGGCCCCTCACCCTGGTTGATGAATTAACACCGTGCGATCTGAGTGTGATTAACGGCTATGATTGTCTTCGGACACTCTGCGCTGTAGAGGATCGCTATCCGGTTAGGTCTTGACCTCTCCGGAGTGGTCGCACGGTTGTCTGACAGGTTTCCTTTTTTTTTGCCAGAATTAAGATCACTTTAAGTCTCCCCCTCTTCTACAATATTTGCATGTTCCTATCGTGCTGCCGAGTATACCATTTTTTTTTAAAAAACGAAACTTGTTCGATTTTTTAATTCACTCTGCCCATTACAAACGAGGTTTACACACCTATTTATACTACGTATACTAATAATATCAATTCCAATTAATTCTAAAAATTGTGACTATTCATATAAATATCTTTTCTAAATATCTTTTTTTTTTTTAAATTTTAATGATGAACCATTGTAATCTTTGGTGATAAATCATTGCAATTCTTGGGTTACCTGACTACCGAATTAACACTGTGCGATCTAAGTGTGATTAACAGCTATGATTGTCTTCGGACACTCTGCTGTAGAGGATCGCTATCCGTTAGGTCTTGACCTCTCCGGAGTGGTCGCACGGTTGTCTGACAGGTTTCCTTTTTTGCCAGAATTAAGATCACTTTAAGTCTCCCCCTCTTCTACAATATTTGCATGTTCCTATCGTGCTGCCGAGTATACCATTTTTTTTTAAAAAACGAAACTTGTTCGATTTTTTAATTCACTCTGCCCATTACAAACGAGGTTTACACACCTATTTATACTACGTATACTAATAATATCAATTCCAATTAATTCTAAAAATTGTGACTATTCATATAAATATCTTTTCTAAATATCTTTTTTTTTTTTAAATTTTAATGATGAACCATTGTAATCTTTGGTGATAAATCATTGCAATTCTTGGGTTACCTGACTACCGAATTAACACTGTGCGATCTAAGTGTGATTAACAGCTATGATTGTCTTCGGACACTCTCCGCTGTAGAGGATCGCTATCCGGTTAGGTCTTGACCTCTCCGGAGTGGTCGCACGGTTGTCTGACAGGCTTCCTTTTTTTTTTTGCCAGAATTAAGATCACTTTAAGTCTCCCCCTCTTCTACAATATTTGCATGTTCCTATCGTGCTGCCGAGTATACCATTTTTTTTTTTAAACGAAACTTGTTCGATTTTTTAATTCACTCTGCCCATTACAAACGAGGTTTACACACTTATTTATACTACGTATACTAATAATATCAATTCCAATTAATTCTAAAAATTGTGACTATTCATATAAATATCTTTTCTAAATATCTTTTTTTTTTTAATTTTAATGATGAACCATTGTAATCTTTGGTGATAAATCATTGCAATTCTTGGGTTACCTGACTATGACAACCTTTAGTTTTCTATATAAGGAATTGTGGACATTAAAAATCATAACAAAAAAATCACAACAATCACGAATAAACTAGAAAATGGAGAGATTCATTGTTAAAGATTATTAAAATTTTTGAAGAAACACATATTTACATGAAGAACCTTTTTTGTTATTCTTGTATGTTAACTTAAACTTGAAATTTTGTTTGAAAAACCTATAACATTCCAGAGTATTTATATCTCAATATCACTTAGATTACTTAAGAAATTATAGTTTATGATTTCTATGATGAAATCTATATATCCAAGACATTAATTTAGTTTGTTCTAATTCAACCCTAACATTTTCTTAAAAAAGATAGTAATCTTGTTCCTGTTGAATATAATTGAGTTTCTAATTCAATAAGTATTTTTAGATAGTGATGATGTGTTAAAAGGTGTGTGTGTAAGAGTCGTGACTTTAGATTGGATAGTTGCGTCTTTTAGATTAACAGTCATGTCCCTACAACACAACGTTTGATCTCTCTATAAAGATCAAACAAAATTACTGTGTGTGTGTGAACAACAATTCATATTCAATAAAAATAATTTTCTGTAAATCCTCTGTTTTCTCTTCATTAAAACAGAGCACGTTTGTGATGAACAGAAGCACCATTCTTTCTCTTTGCAAAGTGAAACCTTTGTTTGTCTTGTTTAAGAAGAATCAATTTCTTCGAACAGATCCACTGACTGACTTTTGGTACTCAACTTTTATTTGTGACTTTTACATCGCAACCGTCACAAAATCAACCGCATGTATATCATTCAATTTCTCAGAATTATTTATGCATGCACACATTAGTATCAAGCATTGATGACTTTTCATACTAACAACTTAGGAACCGTCAACTTTTTTTTTTTTTTCACAATAAAATACAAAGGCGAATCTTAGTATAAATCATTGCAATTCTTGGGTTACCTGACTACCGAATTAACACTGTGCGATCTAAGTGTGATTAACAGCTATGATTGTCTTCGGACACTCTCCGCTGTAGAGGATCGCTATCCGGTTAGGTCTTGACCTCTCCGGAGTGGTCGCACGGTTGTCTGACAGGCTTCCTTTTTTTTTTTGCCAGAATTAAGATCACTTTAAGTCTCCCCCTCTTCTACAATATTTGCATGTTCCTATCGTGCTGCCGAGTATACCATTTTTTTTTTTAAACGAAACTTGTTCGATTTTTTAATTCACTCTGCCCATTACAAACGAGGTTTACACACTTATTTATACTACGTATACTAATAATATCAATTCCAATTAATTCTAAAAATTGTGACTATTCATATAAATATCTTTTCTAAATATCTTTTTTTTTTTAATTTTAATGATGAACCATTGTAATCTTTGGTGATAAATCATTGCAATTCTTGGGTTACCTGACTATGACAACCTTTAGTTTTCTATATAAGGAATTGTGGACATTAAAAATCATAACAAAAAAATCACAACAATCACGAATAAACTAGAAAATGGAGAGATTCATTGTTAAAGATTATTAAAATTTTTGAAGAAACACATATTTACATGAAGAACCTTTTTTGTTATTCTTGTATGTTAACTTAAACTTGAAATTTTGTTTGAAAAACCTATAACATTCCAGAGTATTTATATCTCAATATCACTTAGATTACTTAAGAAATTATAGTTTATGATTTCTATGATGAAATCTATATATCCAAGACATTAATTTAGTTTGTTCTAATTCAACCCTAACATTTTCTTAAAAAAAAAGATAGTAATCTTGTTCCTGTTGAATATAATTGAGTTTCTAATTCAATAAGTATTTTTAGATAGTGATGATGTGTTAAAAGGTGTGTGTGTAAGAGTCGTGACTTTAGATTGGATAGTTGCGTCTTTTAGATTAACAGTCATGTCCCTACAACACAACGTTTGATCTCTCTATAAAGATCAAACAAAATTACTGTGTGTGTGTGAACAACAATTCATATTCAATAAAAATAATTTTCTGTAAATCCTCTGTTTTCTCTTCATTAAAACAGAGCACGTTTGTGATGAACAGAAGCACCATTCTTTCTCTTTGCAAAGTGAAACCTTTGTTTGTCTTGTTTAAGAAGAATCAATTTCTTCGAACAGATCCACTGACTGACTTTTGGTACTCAACTTTTATTTGTGACTTTTTACATCGCAACCGTCACAAAAATCAACCGCATGTATATCATTCAATTTCTCAGAATTATTTATGCATGCACACATTAGTATCAAGCATTGATGACTTTTCATACTAACAACTTAGGAACCGTCAACTTTTTTTTTTTTTTTTTTTTCACAATAAAATACAAAGACGAATCTTAGTATAAATCCGCGAAGGACGAGTTGCGAGTGTCGATCCAATAAGGTACCGACGTGTTAACATATGAGAAAACACGATTCCTTGTTCGAGCTTGTCTTGCAAGGAAGTCCGCTTTAGTATTGTTTGCTCTGGGTTGATACACCACCTTTGCGTCTTGGTAGGCCTCCCAAAGAGATTTGAACTCAGTAAGTTCAGCTGCAAAGGCTGGCCATTCCTCGAGGTTTGAGATCATTTTACTAATTCTTGGGAATCGATGAAACAATCACAGAACCGTTGATGGCGAGATAAACATTTCACTGCCCAAACTAAACTTTTTAGTTCCGTATGTAGTGGTGAAATTTGTTTGTGACAGCCCGAAGTCCGAGAAGATCTATTGATCCATCCTGAAGTTGTAAGATCCATCCTATTCCACTTGTGGAGCCATCGTTCTTCCACGATCCGTCTATGCGACCGCGTAAAAGTAGGCAACTCTTGAGGAATCTCCGTTAGAGTTCTGGGGTGGCATCATCACGGGTCGGTTTCTTCATTAGCTAGGAACCAGGCATTACATTCGCGTAATGCTAGATTAGTTGTGTCCACGGTGAGAAATCACGGCCATTGAAAAGTTTTTCATTTCTAGCTTTCCAGATATACCATATTAGCCAAGGAAATACTCTGGTTAGTTCCTCCATATCTCCACCCATACCTGTCTTTGAAAGGAGGTAGTTTATATTGGTATAGAGATTTTGCGAAGGAAAAATTCCAGGTTCCGAAGGAATTGTCGAGAGGGCCCAGCATTGTAAAGCTGGAGGGCATGTAAAGATCGTATGATTAATTGTTTCCTCAGCATGGCCACATCTTGGGCAGGAAGGGTCGTTCCCGATGTGCCTTTTAAAGAGCATTTCGTTAACCGATATTGCCTCCGATAAAATTTGCCATAAAATTTAAACGCAGAATCCATAATATTTTATCTCACCAATGCACACAATAAAATTCTTGAATATATACAAAGCATATTATTCGTCCATGAATCTATTCAGAACATTCAAGCGTGTGTTCTTAATGTATTGCAAAGAAACATTTTTAATTTCAGAACCTTAACGCAAATGGTTTTCGCAACAGACCGTGCGCATATGCATGATTATGGATACACGCTTGATCCATGTAACATACGTTTACCAAAAACTACAATCATCTCCTTTTAGTTTTTTTCTTGAAAAGATTCTTCAAATCATTTCTTTTTGTTTACAGTGAATTAGACAAATGTAGATGACATACAAATGAGAATGGTCATCCATATAAATATAAGTCAATTGACTTTTGTTACGATATCCAATTTATGTGATATTCTTTCTCAGAAAAAACAGGTAGATAAATATATAAAAATAGTAACTGATTTTTTTATCGACATAGAATCAGTAATTGTTTAAAAGAGTACAAACAAGAAATTCTAGTATTGTCTTTTTATAGGAAAAATTATTTAAATCTCACGCAAAAAAAAAATGAAATTTGTTCAGGAAATAGTTGGACTTAAAGATCATGTGACATTTGTAAGGAGAAACCTTACAATATTGAGACAAACCTGTATGCAATATTTATTCTGATAGAAATATAACCGGAACATAAAGTTTTATATCAATATATTTAGTACTTTGTAAAATATATTTTATTTTTCAATATTAAATTTGATTATTTGTTAGGTATCGAGAAGGGTTGATTGTTGATAACGGTTTATATACATATTCCTCTATAATGTTGTTCAAATGTTCTAAATAAATCACCAACCGAATTAGTTGAACTTGTAAGTTATTATGAATACATAAAATGATAAGTTAATTTGTAAAAACATTTATGATATTAAATTAATAATATACAGGAAAAATAACATTGACAGTGATGCCAAAACAATGTAATAATGTCATTTTGAGAGAAAATCTTGTTGGTCAAGAGTTTATTTTTCTGTAAATACATATAACTTTAGTCTTAATTTGGTTGGTATAACAATCATTGAAAATAAATAAAAAATGTTACTACTAAGGTTGTTGACATATATTTTTAGTTGACCAATATATGATATATGTATTTTTTTGTCTTTTTCATTTAAAATATTTTAATTGATATTTTGGTTATTTTCTCATTTTACTTATATTATACATTTTAAAAGTCTATGGAAATTCAAAGAATATAACCTTTTCTCTTTTGTGACATATAAACTTTGTTAAAAACAATAACAAGATGTTTTATATAAAAATATAAATTATACAAAGTGGCATATAATTTTTTAATTAATGAGTTCAAAACAATACCTTAAAACATGCATAGAAACTAGAATGTGTGTGCTTTTACCAACTGTTATAACTTTTAAGTTATGGGATACATTTCACGTTACAGTTGGGTACTTTATGAATATTTAGTTTTATTATACTCAATTTTACCTTTATTTAATCCAGTTTTATTTTATTTGACATGGAAAGATGCATTTGTTTATTCAAGGATTTTTTTATGTTGAAGAGATGCATCCTTTAAGAATACTAAAAATGTTTAGAAAGTGTATCATTTGACAAAAGGTAATATTTTTAAATTTAAATAATATTTTAAATTTAAATAATATTTCAAATAAAAACTATCTGTTTATGTAAATATATTTTTACTTTTCGCTTAAGTAAATTGAAATATGTTTTAGACTCGTTTTTAAAATTAGTTTCAAATATTTTCAGTTGTTTTTGAGTTTTTTAAATACTTTTTTTAATAGATAACAAAACATATATATATTTTTTGGTGTTAACATATTTGTAATTTATTGCAACCGAATCTGTAAACAAAATATATATTTTTACTATTATTAAGTATATAGTTTCATCAAAGATAATTTTGTAACACATGTATTTCAACAAAAATAATTAAAAGCAGTTTTTATAAAAAATTATTTTATAAAATATAATATATCTATTTATTTTATAAAATGAGTTTACGTACGATATCGCACGGTTTCCTTACTTACTAAGAATAGTAACACATCTTTTACATTCTAAACATATGAAGTAAGTTCAGATTATGCTCTGTTTCCTCCACATGAACTCTCAAATTTATTAACTTTTTCTTCAATCTGTTCCACAACACATACTCAGTTTCTTCGTCGCAGATGACCTCCAGATTCTCTAGGTTCTTCACTGAATCCGGCAAATCACATTGATAACATTTCCTCATCGACATCTTCTTCAGGTTCTTCAGCTTCCCAAACTCTAGGGGCAACTTTCTCAACCCCGTGCAATCAGAAATATCCAGAAACCACAAATTGTGGAGTCTGTCACTTGTTTCCGGCAGCTCGTAGAGCTTTAAACAAGAACTCAGCCTCAACACTTGTAATTTACTCAAGTTGTCCATATCCTTTGGAAGTCTAGAAAGCTTGTGACAGTTGGTGACGCTAAGTGTCTTCAATGAAACAACCTCAGAGACCCAATACGGCAACTCATCCAGATCGTAGCAATAGTCTATGTCAATCTCCTGTAAGCTAGGAAGAGCTTTAGAGATATCAATATCGATGCAGTCATAGAAAACCTCACCGAAACCACACATGACAAAAGATATCTTCTCGAGACTGCCAAGTCCCAACTGAGGAAGGTCCAGCAAAGTGACGGAAGCATTCTCCAATCTGATCCGTTTCAGGTTCGGTAATGAGCTGAGACATGAGAAGTTCGTTATTCTTGCAGGGGAAACACCGTGGTTTGTGATGGTCAAAACCTTTAGCTTCTCCATTCCAGCAATGAAACTTGGTAACGCATAGTCCGATGAAGAGAGATTTAGGATTAAAGCCTCAACGTTGGGGCAATCCATTTCAACCCAACTCGACTTGAACAAGTCATCTGTAACCAAAAATACAAAGACATATTTCTAGAAATAGTAGAGAAAGTCCAAGTCAAATTGCCAGGAACAAAAAAAAAAAAGAAGGGATTACCCGTGGAGATAGACAAGAGACGAGCATTAATAGGCTGCTTTAGATTCGAATACCACTCCGGAAATTTGTTCTTGATGATCTCCAACTTGAGTCTTTTTGTTTCCAGGCCTGATTCAAATCTGCTTTGATGGATAGCCAGCTCCCTAAGGATATCATGTTGAGTGACTATGAGCTCATTGTAGAATCCGTCTTTGTGCTCATTTCTCCTGGTTAAGTAGATAAACAAGTGTTGGAACTAATTATTACAAGCCTATTAGGTCGAGTATGTGAATATAATTTTCAAATCTGAATTCTCGCCTCCTAACAATAAGTTCATCAATGTTTTACATGGCAAGAAGGTAGCAAAGAAAATTAAAGTAACATACCCGAGAGGAATAAGTTTAAGCAGGTTCTGAGAAGCAAGGTCATTGAGGTATTTCATGCTACTACTAGAACCTTTACTATATAGTTCCACCCATATGTCAATTATTACAGAAGCTCTTATCTTTTGGTCCTCAAGAAAAGAGCCCATGTCCAAGAAACACTCTTGAAGAGTGGGTTTCAAGGTATTGAAGCTAGGCTGCAGACATTCCAGCACATCAGAACTATCAAGAAGTGCTTCCCCTTCAGACCAGCTTTCGACTTTTCCTTTCCATAGATATAGATCTCGTCCTTTAAGGGAACTGCCGACTACTTCAATCACGATTGGGAATCCACTGCAACGTTTCAATATCTGCAATCCAAAAAAAAAAAAAAAAAAAGAATGGATTGAGTGGTTTCCAATTTCCACACATGAAAAGCTTAAAACCTGAACTAAAATTACCTTTTGTAGAAGATCATCAAACTCATCTGGATTTGTGTGACGAGGCAGTGGCGATGCGAAGTGAATGAGAAGGTTCTTGGCATCTTTAGGTTCCAAAGGCTTCAGATGATAAGTGGGACCAAAACTCGGAAACTCAAACCTAGAAGTGACCAAAATCTTATAACCTTGTACATCAATCTTAAACTTCTTAAGCAACAATTCCTCTTTACCCCACACATCATCCAACACCAACAATATACCATCTCCTTTAAGTTCATGCAGCAAATTTCCCAAGGCACTAGCTGCTTGGGAGTCGTTGGCAAATGTAAGGTCTTTGTAACCGTTGTGCAGGAGCAAATGCTGTACCATGAGCCTCAAGTTAGGGGTGCTTGAGACAACCCAATAGAAGATATGCTTGAACTTTCCTGCCAATAATTAAAAAAAAAAAAAAAAAAACAATAAGAAGAAGAAATTCTCAAGAAAGACACTTAAAAATAATACCTTTGATGTCTTGGTCGTGGCAAAGCTTAGTAACGAGCGTGGTCTTGCCGCACCCGGGAGGAGCGCAAACCACGAGAGAAGCAAGGGAATCATCATCAAGGAGCTTCTTCTTAAGCTCCATCAAGGGGATATCAAATCCAACAAGATCCTTGACAGGCTGGGGAACAGAACAAAGATCCTTATAATAGGGCGGAGGAGGATTAGGAACACTCACTTTCTTACTTAAACCGAGAACCATATCCTCGAGGTTCCCTGTCTTAGCCACCAAAGTCACGATGGTCCGGTACTGAAGAAGCTGTAGCTCGGTCTGACAGAACTTGAGCATATCCTTATTGATTCCTTCGATTTCTCTCGTGCGCTTACTTCTCTTGATTATCGAGACTCCTCGACGACGACACTTGTTAACCATGTCACTAGCTCTCTGGATTGTATCCATAAGCTCCTTTAGTTCCCCGTAACCAAAGTCTAGCGTCCCTTGTATCAAAGCGATCTGTTCCGTTAGAGGAATCAATCTCTCCATAGTTGATGCTAGATCTTTGGACAACGGTTTGAAATCGTTGAACTTCTTAGCCTCTGCAATCAAGAGTTTCAGAGCCTCAGAGACCAAAGCTCCCCCAACCCAATCGCTCATTGCTTTCTTGCTCTTCTTCTTCTTTCTTATCACTCACTTCAGATGAAAGGTCCCTTGTATCAAATCGGCCAATTGATACCTCAACAGACAGGGTCCGGTTCGGATTAGTACATGAACTTGGACTCGGTGGTCTGGATAACATTTCAATGGGTCAATTAACAACCAGGACAGACAGATTTGTTGATTGTTTTCCTACAGTTTAATATTTATACATATGACTATTCTCTCAACTAATTATTTAAATAAATAATGAAAAATAAACTTTTTATTCTCTCAAATAATTGTTTTCGAAATATATCTTTTTCAAATTCAAAAATTTTATAACAAAAAGATATCCAAATTTTTTATTAAAAAAAAAATTTCCCAATTTTTTTCAATCTTTTGAATTTTTTAATATTTATTTATTATTTTTTAGAATTCAAAACCATCTCTCAATTCTAAACTCTAAGTCTCTAATACCTAATCATAAGGATATATATATGTATATTTACCTTTAATAAAACCTCCATAGTTGAAGAATTAGAGCTCCGGCTGTAATAAAAATGTTTAAAATAGTTTCAGAAAATTCAAATTTTAAAAAAAAATTGAAAAAGTTTGAATTTAAAATCATATATTTTGAATAATAGTTTAAAGTTTGATTTTAAAATATTTTAAACATTTTATTACATCTGGAGCTCTAATTCTTCAACTATGGATGTTTTATAAAAGGTAAATATATATATATATCCTTATGATTAACTAATATATATTTAGAGTTTAGAGTTGAGAGGTGGTTTTGAATTTTTAAAAAATAATAAATAAATTTTAAAAATTTTCAAAGATTGAAAAAAATTGGAAATCTTTTTTACAAAAAATTTAGAAATCTGTTTCTAATCAAAAAGTTTGAATTTGAAAAAAATATATTTCGAAACCAATTATTGGAGAGAATAAAAATTTTATTTTTCATTATTTATTTAAATAATTATTTGAAATAATCGTCATATGTATAAATATGAAACTATAGGGAAACAATCAACAAATCGTGTATGTCCCAGTGGTTAATTGACCCATTGAAATATTATCCAAACCCAGGTTCGAATCCCTTTCTCCTGCCTCTTTTGAGACTGTTTTTTTTAATTATTAATTATTTAAAATATAAAAAATCAATATTTAACTGACAGCTGTGACTCTGTTATTGTTGACTAACGGATCAAAGGTTAATGTATGTAAAAGTCGAATTTTGTTAGTTGATGTATGAATTTTAAAAATATTATCTGTTGATGTATGTTTTTGCACAGGGTCTAAGTTGATGTACTGATCGGGACCGCGACTCTCCGTTAAGATATGAATCGGCTGATTTCCCTAAAAGCTTTCTATACGTAGCTTCTTGTAAGGAGAAAGAGCTTTCGCTTAATTAGTAAGTAAACGCAAGTCTTCGTTTACTTGAATAGTCTTCGTAACGTTGTCCATATCACTTCTTCCCCCCTCCCCCACCCACTTGCCGCGCAATTTCCTGGCAGCTGCGCTTGCCCCCGCGTTCGTGTCTGTTGTTAGGCCACACTTAAACCGGCCCATTAAAAAACATTTATGATTCTTTAGGCCCATCAAACATGCCAAACATTTACGTATAATTTTAAACACTACACTACAATAAGAGAGACATAGCCCTAGTGTCTATAAAAGGAAACTTATTCAACATGAGAAATCCAGCACTCCAACACATAAAATTGAGAAAATAATTTAGAGAGATAAACACATGAACTTATATTCTTTTGACCATATTTGTATAGCGAGCCCACTTTCTTCTTAATTAATCACCTTTCACTTCTGTAATTGAGTCCACTTTTTTGACCTACTTTGTTCCTAAACTCATTAAACACTTAGAGGAATTCCTGCTTCCTTCAAGAGAGATTATTTGCTAAAAATAACAACAATCTAGACATTTCTAAATCTAAACAGATTTGAAACCCACTATTTGTTTAGCGTAGTCGTGGGAAACCCGTCAGAGATAGCAAAAACAATGTCTCAGAAATATAGCTGATCTTGGGGTAAACCACAAGTTTAAGGCTCCACAATATATATATATATCCCGGCCCTGGGCTAAAACCCATAAAGCAAGGTCTTGGGACGCCACATATTATAAATTTTTTAGGGGCAGATTGTACAGCGAAGTTTCTTTGGGGCAGTGGTTATTGCACTTCTTATTTCCTCTCAAGGCCGTTTTTATGTTCGACTTTAATAAAGGCAAATTGCCAATTTTTTTTTTTACTTTTGCCAATCATGAAGATTGATTTACCTTTTCTAATTTTTTTTTTATTTCCTTATATATTATATTAAATGGTAAAAAACATAAATTACAATAATACCTATTTTGTTTACCCTAACAATTGACGTTCCATCTTCTCTTCTTTCAACCTCCTTGATTTTTTTTTTCTCTGCCTATCAATGTTACTCCATCTTCTCTGAATCTATGTAAGTTTTTTTTTTCCTTTTTTCTCTTTTGTTTTCATTGTGATTTACTTATATTATGTTCTAGCATATATAACTATTGGTGTTTATTATCTAAATCATGTTTTTCTTTTTTATGTTTTTGAATTGTAGTCTATAGAGAATGCTTCTAGGAAATAGAATAAGAAATCAACCTAGTATGTAATAAGGACATGACTATTTTACAGAATAAAGGTAGACGCGTGGCTCATTTATTGTCCACTCTTACAAAGATAGTGTGTGAAATCTTATTTTTCCACTTTATTTATGTAGGTAGCTATATTAGGTCTATATAATTTTGTCGGATGTCTAAATTTTGTTGATTGATTCTTCAAGTATTGGCTCTTCAGTCTCTTCAATCACTTTATCCTCTGGTCCTTGGTCTCTGGTTCCGAGATTGCGCATGTATGTGGTTCTCCAAGCTTAACTTCAAACTGTGTTTTTTTTAGTAGCTCACACATTAGATAATGATATCTTGGGTATTTGATGATAGTATTGTCCCATATTCTGAAAACAAATGGTCTTGTTTCTTCTTTAATTGTTGTTTCTTCAGTCGCTCTGGTGAGTAGTAACGTTAAATCACTTTTGTAATTAAGGCGATGATTGTTACTTAGGTAAAGGATTTTTCTGAGCATTCCGATTGTTATCTCCGCATCTAATCGAATCCTATCTTCGCTAGTATATTCAATATCCTAACTGTATAGGATCTCTATCTGGTTAGATCTCGACCTCTCCTGAGTGGTCGCACGGTTGTCTGACAGGCTTCCTTTTTTATGCATATCTTCTTATGCCCAGAATGCATTTACCCTCGGATTGATGCAATCCCATCTCAATTCGAACATACCAAAATTAAGATCACTTAAATCTCCCCCTCTTCTACAATATTTGCATGTTCCTATTGTGCCTCTGTATCCTTTCAAAATTAAGGACCAGCTTATGATTCACAGAAGCAGAGATGGTTTTCGACATTGCTCATTGTTATAAAAGCGAATCCACAACTTTGTCATGTGTCTTTGTTGTTAAGAACCTCGACAAGCTCAGGGTTGGCAAAATCTTGGATGATCTGAACGAGAGTTGCACTGTCAACATTGTAAGGCATGTTTTTCTTGATAGCCGTAGGAGGATTAAGATTAGCAATTGTATCATCCTTCTTTTCCAATTTGAAGGTGATAGCCTCTGGCAGGACTTTGAATCGTCGAGAGCTGTCGCCTGAGGAGAACAAGATATGTTTTGGAGGTGAAAGGTGGAATCTTGGGAGTGTTTGGTTAGATAATTTATTGCAGCTAAGTATAACGTTTGGTTGGTGATTGAGTTTGAAGCATCGAATTGTTACTGTTGAGGCGGTCATTTCTCTCTGAACATAGAGACAAAGAGAGACATAACAGAGATTGGCTCCAGGCAGATGATTCTACCACAAAAAATATTGGAAAGACCAAATGAGTTGTGGGCTATCGTAACATATTTAGAATTCAA
This sequence comes from Brassica carinata, assembly GCA_016771965.1. Lineage (NCBI taxonomy): Eukaryota > Viridiplantae > Streptophyta > Magnoliopsida > Brassicales > Brassicaceae > Brassica > Brassica carinata. The sequence continues at coordinate 50,243,688 of CM028690.1, forward strand.
CCACTTGGCTATAGGGGTTTATCTCGGTTTAATTTGGATTGGTTGGTGTTACAATAATATTTCTGGTTAGCGTTGAAATTTTGTTCTTACTGGGTTTGGGGTTCCTATTTTGATTTTATTTTTGGAGAAAAAATAAATCAAAAATACAATATTGAAATTTTGTTTATTAAGAAGTTATATTTTAGTTAGATCGTTTTTGACATCTTGTATTGTTTACAATTATGGATTCAGAAAACTTTTGTGGTTCAGTGTTTTCCCATGTGTAATTTTGAGCCTTTGAGTGGCAAAGTATATTGCACGTGCTCATTTTTTCTCTAACCTAAAGAAGCGCCGTTTGCAAAAGGGTGGAGGCAAACGACGTTCGGCAGCTTCGCTGGTATTCGTGGCGTCCTCTTCTTTCAGATTATGCTCAACTAAACGGAATTCATTTAAATCTGGCGTTGAGAGTACGGCGTGAGCTCCTTGTTTTGAGGAAGGCGAGGAGCGGCCGGAAATCACGTCGTCAGTCATCGGGGCTCGAGCTCGTCTCTGGTTGATGGTAAGTTTTTGGTGTCAGAGGTTTCTTTTCTTTAGGATGGTGGTTCCTAATTCTAGTTTTTTTCCGGTCCGAGATCTTTCTTGTCTCTGTTTAAAAGAGTGGAAGAGTTCTCTTTATCTCGGACTTGCATTGCGGCAGATCTATTACAACATGCGGCGGGTAGGATTACAAAGTCGGCTCTTCGTTGAAGCCAGCGAGTGGTGGCCGCGGGACACCTCTGTGGGTGATTTCAGTGATGGCGACTGGCGGTGGATCCGGTGCTGGCTTTGGTCTCCCCGGCCCCGTTAATTTCTGGTCATCAGTTTTGAAGCCACCAGGAGCCAACCGAGGAGGAAGTGTCTCTTCCTGGTCTTCTTTCCCATTACTTGAGACCTTCTCTGCTCGAATTGTTATAATCTTGTTGTTGTTGTTGATTCTAGCTAATTAACGTATTAAGCATCTCTAATCCAACTGTATAATTTGTTGTAAAATGGAGTGAAAATGCAGTCACCTTAGTTCTTAATTTTGTTTTAGAAAATACTATAATTAAAAGTGTAATAATCTATATCTTGTCAAGCTAATTGCAAATATATTTTAACAAATACCAAAACAATAATTTTGATTAAAAATTACAATTTTTAATATTTAAATATTTATAAGTTATATTTAGATAATTAACATAAATATATGATTAATCGAGATTTTAAGTTATTGAATTTTTTTGAATTTAAATGTCATGCAATGCATTAATTGTATGACTGGCAGTTATTTTATTAAGATATATATAATAAATAAATTTAATCAATCAAGATATTTTAATCTACAAATATATAAACAAAATTATACTTTTAAATATAAGCACATTTAAATAAATATTCATTATACAAAAAAAATCATTTAAACTTAGTTTATACTAAAACTTAACTAAATCAAAAGTTAAAAAATATTATTAAATTAAATGGAAAATTAAGTACATAATTATTTATTATTTCAATTTTTATTTTTAAATCAGTAAGACGAAATTAGTTTTTTTAATATAATTTTCTTTATAAATATTTATGGGTTTGCAGAAAACCATGTACTAAGACAATAATCCAAAATGAATTTTTTATTTAATTTTCTGATACAGGTATCCCATAAATGTTTGAAAAGATGTGTTACCTACTAAGATCATTCCAACTCAATGCAATTCTTACAACCATTTATGCTTCAGAGACATCAAAATCAAAAGTTTCTGGACCACTTTTAACATTAATGTTTTTGAATATTATACTCTTGCTACAGTTTTATTCCAAGAACTTGTATTAGCATTCAGGACGAAAACATAATAATTGTATCATATATCTGTTTTTTTTTTCTAAACACCAACAAATTCATCTGTTTTGCAATTCCTTTTTCAGTCGATTTATTCATCTTGAGAACTTATATACATTGGCTAAACAAAAAAAAGGACTCGATTTTTAATCTCTATATAGTTTTTTCTCTTGATATATGCGAGAACAAGGAAAGAACGTAAAAGAGAAGAATTTATATCTCTTTCTCTTGAAGATTCCATCTTATGATGATCTCACACAGAGATTTAGCTTCTTGTTCCTTAAGCAAAAACTAAAATAAACATCAACTCGTAGCTTCAGAGATGCTCTGCAATGATGGCCTCCATGTTTTTGATTTTGACGAACCTGAGCTCGTTAACACTGCACGTTGCTTCTCATCATTTGTTTCCTATCAAAAAAGAAAAAAAAAACAATCATTAACTGAAAAAAAAACGCTAATTAATCTACTGTGCTCAAGTCCAGAAAAAAGAGTGATGAATCTTGATTTGTTAAATTACTTTCAAGTAAAGCTTTAATCCTTTAGCTAAACCCATTTCTTATGAAAGATTCCGTACCAGATTCTGATGGTTGTCGAATACTTCATCAACCTTCTTCTCCAACGATGGCTTTTTATTCTCTCTAGTCGTTTCATTCTGATGCTTCTTTGTCTTCGCATACTTCTTCGCTCTTATAACTTTCATAACCTCTGAGTTAATATGATTTTTAAAAAAAAAAGACCATTAGAAGACACACAAAAAAAAGCAATAGAAAGATTTTTAAGTATACAAAGAAATTAAAAAATAATCAAACCTTGTGAAGTGATGAGACGGTAAGCATGACCAAGTACGAGATTCTCTGTTGGTCGGAGAAGTTTCACGCGCGTGAACTTGACGACCCTTTTCTGACTCTTACCATCTTCTTCCTCCGCCGTAGTCTTTGCCGGAATGTTCGTCTCCGGCAAAGGAATAATAAGAGAAACGTAGTGACCAGGATGCATACGCATGATTTCGGCGACGGAGACAGGACCGTAATATCTATCGATTTTGCCGTCGGGATGTTGTAGAACTAACGCCGCCGCATCAACCGCCTGACAGTTTCCCATCTCTTCCTCAAAAAAAAAGAGATTGTTATGATTGAGAGAGAACAAAAAAGACAGAGAGTAGAGAATGAGAGAGCTTGTTCAAAGAAAAAGAGGAAGAGAAGAGAAAGGGTCTTTCTCGGGACAGCGTGAAGGGTTAGGTCCACCACACACAGATCTTTGCTTATAAAGCATGTGAAACCCAAACATTTTTTTATTCGAACATGTGAAACCCAAACATTATGTCATTAAAATTACCTTTTTTCTATTATTATTAATATATTATATGATGTCGTGATTAATTTATTGGACTGTCATTTCGGGGTTAATGATAAGAATAATAATAAGGATTTTGTAACCACATTGTTGCAGATTTGACTGCTGTTGCCGGGGCCATCTCTGACGTTTACTTCTTTCTTTTTGTTAGTTTTCGAGTTTAAAAATTTAATGGAATTATAGTAATGTATAGGATAGTCGGAAATTAAATGAATGATTACAAACGGGTGGGTGCCGGCACCGGAGATCAGGGACCGATGATTTTGATGTTTTTGTTTTTGCTCTTACTGAGTTAAAATAAACTTATTTTGTATTAAACTGTTGCATTTAATTTTCTTACTCTTCTTATATAATGTGGTTAATTTAAGAGCTCTACAATAAGCCAATGTTAGTATAGTGTTTGACTTTTACAATTAAAGACTCGAATTATACTACTACACAAAGAATAACAAACCTTTCCATAGACAATCCTAAAAGTTTTAGTTGTGTTGTTAAACAAAATCAATTACACAAATTGGACTTTGTAAAAAGAAAACATATAGAGATGTGTTAAGTTTTTTTTTATTTCAACTAAAACTTATAGTTTAAATCTTAAAGTTTTGTGACATTTGATAAATAAATAAAAAGTTAATTTCAAACGATATATTTATATAAAATTTTAATTTTTTTTTAACTTTGATGAATTGAGAAAAAGTTAGCTTAGTTTAAATGGACACAATATACCATTTTCCATTTAAAATGTTACTAGATTTTGATTTTTACTTTCAAAACTCAAGATTATTCTTTTATTGGCAAAAATATTATTCATTTTAACATGTTTCACATTGATTATAGTTTTATTTCTAATATTTACAATTAAAATGAAATATTTAAATTTTAACTTGTTTCACATTAATTAAAGGTATCAAATTTGAGGTAAAGTTAGAATTCTCTCAACATTTTATAATAGAAATATGTTAATATATATTCGTTCAACTTGTTTCATTGTTGATAATTGTTATGCATATCTATTTGAATAACCCGGCTAAAATTGCAATAAGAAATATATAAACTTTAACCCGATTCACCATATAATAAACAATATAATATAGTTGATTATAATAATTTATTTTTGTCAAGTAAATTATATTAAAATAAATTTTAATATTCAAAATTTTTAAATAATTATCTTACAATAAATACAAGTTATTATTTTAAAATATTTACTCTTTTATATTATGTTTAAATATATATAATATTGTATTTATGTTATTTGTATGTTTAAATAAATTTAATTTATAATTTAAATTAATCTATAAATTATTTAACCATATTTATTATTCCCATAATCATTTAAATATGTTTATATAGTATATATATATATGCATAAAGTATTCCATTTTAGTTAGATATATCATACTTAATTAATATGAAATTTTAATATTCAAAATTTTTAAATAATTATCTTACAATAAATACAAGTTATTATTTTAAAATATTTACTCTTTTATATTATGTTTAAATATATATAATATTGTATTTATGTTATTTGTATGTTTAAATAAATTTAATTTATAATTTAAATTAATCTATAAATTATTTAACCATATTTATTATTCCCATAATCATTTAAATATGTTTATATAGTATATATATATATGCATAAAGTATTCCATTTTAGTTAGATATATCATACTTAATTAATATGAAATTTTAATATTCAAAATTTTTAAATAATTATCTTACAATAAATACAAGTTATTATTTTAAAATATTTACTCTTTTATATTATGTTTAAATATATATAATATTGTATTTATGTTATTTGTATGTTTAAATAAATTTAATTTATAATTTAAATTAATCTATAAATTATTTAACCATATTTATTATTCCCATAATCATTTAAATATGTTTATATAGTATATATATATATATATATGCATAAAGTATTCCATTTTAGTTAGATATATCATACTTAATTAATATGAAATTTTAATATTCAAAATTTTTAAATAATTATCTTACAATAAATACAAGTTATTATTTTAAAATATTTACTCTTTTATATTATGTTTAAATATATATAATATTGTATTTATGTTATTTGTATGTTTAAATAAATTTAATTTATAATTTAAATTAATCTATAAATTATTTAACCATATTTATTATTCCCATAATCATTTAAATATGTTTATATAGTATATATATATATGCATAAAGTATTCCATTTTAGTTAGATATATCATACTTAATTAATATGAAATTTTAATATTCAAAATTTTTAAATAATTATCTTACAATAAATACAAGTTATTATTTTAAAATATTTACTCTTTTATATTATGTTTAAATATATATAATATTGTATTTATGTTATTTGTATGTTTAAATAAATTTAATTTATAATTTAAATTAATCTATAAATTATTTAACCATATTTATTATTTTATGATTGTTTTCGATCTGCAAATAAATAAGTGAATGGAAGATAAATGCAGTACAATCTGGATTTATAGTGAAATGCATTTATTTTGCATTGTATCCTCTATTACATTCAAACATTTAATTTTCTTACTCTTCTTATATAATGTGGTTAATTTAAGAGCTCTACAATAAGCCAATGTTAGTATAGTGTTTGACTTTTACAATTAAAGACTCGAATTATACTACTACACAAAGAATAACAAACCTTTCCATAGACAATCCTAAAAGTTTTAGTTGTGTTGTTAAACAAAATCAATTACACAAATTGGACTTTGTAAAAAGAAAACATATAGAGATGTGTTAAGTTTTTTTATTTCAACTAAAACTTATAGTTTAAATCTTAAAGTTTTGTGACATTTGATAAATAAATAAAAGTTAATTTCAAGCGATATATTTATATAAAATTTTAATTTTTTTTTAACTTTGATGAATTGAGAAAAAGTTAGCTTAGTTTAAATGGACACAATATACCATTTTCCATTTAAAATGTTACTAGATTTTGATTTTTACTTTCAAAACTCAAGATTATTCTTTTATTGGCAAAAATATTATTCATTTTAACATGTTTCACATTGATTATAGTTTTATTTCTAATATTTACAATTAAAATGAAATATTTAAATTTTAACTTGTTCCACTTTGGTAATATTTTTATTTCTAATATTTACAATTAAAATGAAATATTTAAATTTTAACTTGTTTCACATTAATTAAAGGTATCAAATTTGAGGTAAAGTTAGAATTCTCTCAACATTTTATAATAGAAATATGTTAATATATATTCGTTCAACTTGTTTCATTGTTGATAATTGTTATGCATATCTATTTGAATAACCCGGCTAAAATTGCAATAAGAAATATATAAACTTTAACCCGATTCACCATATAATAAACAATATAATATAGTTGATTATAATAATTTATTTTTGTCAAGTAAATTATATTAAAATAAATTTTAATATTCAAAATTTTTAAATAATTATCTTACAATAAATACAAGTTATTATTTTAAAATATTTACTCTTTTATATTATGTTTAAATATATATAATATTGTATTTATGTTATTTGTATGTTTAAATAAATTTAATTTATAATTTAAATTAATCTATAAATTATTTAACCATATTTATTATTCCCATAATCATTTAAATATGTTTATATAGTATATATATATATGCATAAAGTATTCCATTTTCGTTAGATATATCATACTTAATTAATATGAAATTTTAATATTTTAGTGATAAATAAATTAAAAATTAAATAAATATTTATATTTAAAAATATATTAAAATAAATTTTAATATTCAAAATTTTTAAATAATTATCTTACAATAAATACAAGTTATTATTTTAAAATATTTACTCTTTTATATTATGTTTAAATATATATAATATTGTATTTATGTTATTTGTATGTTTAAATAAATTTAATTTATAATTTAAATTAATCTATAAATTATTTAACCATATTTATTATTCCCATAATCATTTAAATATGTTTATATAGTATATATATATATGCATAAAGTATTCCATTTTAGTTAGATATATCATACTTAATTAATATGAAATTTTAATATTTTAGTGATAAATAAATTAAAAATTAAATAAATATTTATATTTAAAAATATATTAAAATAAATTTTAATATTCAAAATTTTTAAATAATTATCTTACAATAAATACAAGTTATTATTTTAAAATATTTACTCTTTTATATTATGTTTAAATATATATAATATTGTATTTATGTTATTTGTATGTTTAAATAAATTTAATTTATAATTTAAATTAATCTATAAATTATTTAACCATATTTATTATTCCCATAATCATTTAAATATGTTTATATAGTATATATATATATGCATAAAGTATTCCATTTTCTAGATATATCATACTTAATTAATATGAAATTTTAATATTCAAAATTTTTAAATAATTATCTTACAATAAATACAAGTTATTATTTTAAAATATTTACTCTTTTATATTATGTTTAAATATATATAATATTGTATTTATGTTATTTGTATGTTTAAATAAATTTAATTTATAATTTAAATTAATCTATAAATTATTTAACCATATTTATTATTCCCATAATCATTTAAATATGTTTATATAGTATATATATATATATATATATATATATATATGCATAAAGTATTCCATTTTAGTTAGATATATCATACTTAATTAATATGAAATTTTAATATTTTAGTGATAAATAAATTAAAAATTAAATAAATATTTATATTTAAAAATATATTAAAATAAATTTTAATATTTTAGTGATAAATAAATTAAAAATTAAATAAATATTTATATTTAAAAATATATTAAAATAAATTTTAATATTCAAAATTTTTAAATAATTATCTTACAATAAATACAAGTTATTATTTTAAAATATTTACTCTTTTATATTATGTTTAAATATATATATATATATATATATGCATAAAGTATTCCATTTTCTAGATATATCATACTTAATTAATATGAAATTTTAATATTCAAAATTTTTAAATAATTATCTTACAATAAATACAAGTTATTATTTTAAAATATTTACTCTTTTATATTATGTTTAAATATATATAATATTGTATTTATGTTATTTGTATGTTTAAATAAATTTAATTTATAATTTAAATTAATCTATAAATTATTTAACCATATTTATTATTCCCATAATCATTTAAATATGTTTATATAGTATATATATATATATATATATGCATAAAGTATTCCATTTTCAGTTAGATATATCATACTTAATTAATATGAAATTTTAATATTCAAAATTTTTAAATAATTATCTTACAATAAATACAAGTTATTATTTTAAAATATTTACTCTTTTATATTATGTTTAAATATATATATATATGCATAAAGTATTCCATTTTCAGTTAGATATATCATACTTAATTAATATGAAATTTTAATATTTTAGTGATAAATAAATTAAAAATTAAATAAATATTTATATTTAAAAATATATTAAAATAAATTTTAATATTCAAAATTTTTAAATAATTATCTTACAATAAATACAAGTTATTATTTTAAAATATTTACTCTTTTATATTATGTTTAAATATATATAATATTGTATTTATGTTATTTGTATGTTTAAATAAATTTAATTTATAATTTAAATTAATCTATAAATTATTTAACCATATTTATTATTCCCATAATCATTTAAATATGTTTATATAGTATATATATATATATATATATATATATATATATGCATAAAGTATTCCATTTTAGTTAGATATATCATACTTAATTAATATGAAATTTTAATATTTTAGTGATAAATAAATTAAAAATTAAATAAATATTTATATTTAAAAATATATTAAAATAAATTTTAATATTCAAAATTTTTAAATAATTATCTTACAATAAATACAAGTTATTATTTTAAAATATTTACTCTTTTATATTATGTTTAAATATATATAATATTGTATTTATGTTATTTGTATGTTTAAATAAATTTAATTTATAATTTAAATTAATCTATAAATTATTTAACCATATTTATTATTCCCATAATCATTTAAATATGTTTATATAGTATATATATATATATATATATATATATATATATATATATATATATATATATATATATATATATATATATATATATATATATATATATGCATAAAGTATTCCATTTTCAGTTAGATATATCATACTTAATTAATATGAAATTTTAATATTCAAAATTTTTAAATAATTATCTTACAATAAATACAAGTTATTATTTTAAAATATTTACTCTTTTATATTATGTTTAAATATATATATATATATATATGCATAAAGTATTCCATTTTAGTTAGATATATCATACTTAATTAATATGAAATTTTAATATTCAAAATTTTTAAATAATTATCTTACAATAAATACAAGTTATTATTTTAAAATATTTACTCTTTTATATTATGTTTAAATATATATAATATTGTATTTATGTTATTTGTATGTTTAAATAAATTTAATTTATAATTTAAATTAATCTATAAATTATTTAACCATATTTATTATTCCCATAATCATTTAAATATGTTTATATAGTATATATATATATGCATAAAGTATTCCATTTTCAGTTAGATATATCATACTTAATTAATATGAAATTTTAATATTTTAGTGATAAATAAATTAAAAATTAAATAAATATTTATATTTAAAAATATATTAAAATAAATTTTAATATTCAAAATTTTTAAATAATTATCTTACAATAAATACAAGTTATTATTTTAAAATATTTACTTTTATATTATCCAACTATGAACATCATATACTTTGACACAAGAGTTATGGATAGGTGCTAATTGTGAGGGTGTGTTTTATTTTAACTAGCGTTACAGATCATTTTACCTCGTACTAATTTTCCAAGTCTATTATATAGTTAATACTGAAATTAGTTCTTCAAACCACCAAAGCTTAAGTATTATTCTGTACTTTTTCAAAACCGGCCGACTATAGCATTTAATGCACGTTGAACTTGGACCATGGACAAAAGTTATGGTATATAGATTGAAAAATTTACCTTGACACATTTTGAGTTTTCAATTATCTAATAAGACATTTTGAGTTTGGAAAACACTTTCTCAAGTCATTTTGTCTAATTCGCCCTTGAACTCAACATCAAGTGTTTGAGTAAATAATAAATTATAGAAACATTTTTTTATTTTGCATCCATAACTTAAAATTCCCAGATCTCCTTTCTCTTAACCTAATTCCAAACACACCTCTCAGATTCATCTATCATCTTTGACAATTACATTTGAACTAGAACCGTCGTTCTCTCATCACTTCGAGACAGTCTGCTTTTTAGAGACCGTTGTGTTCATTAGAGGTCGGTGTGTTCTTCCTACACAGTTGTCTTCTTGCTGGATCTTCCCAACACCAAAACCCAATCTCTCGCTCTTCATCTAACATCCAATACCAAACCCGAATCTCGTTGTCTCCTCCATCTGATATCCATTGTTTGTTGTTTCAGGGTTATTAGGTGGCTACGTATCCGTGGACACCTGGCGCATATGGGGGGTGGTGGGTTGGTTGTGGATGCAATGTTGGTGGGACACAGATGTGTGGATACGTATTGTTGGATACATGAACTGTGGTTGGGTTATATTTTGAGGATTTGGTGGATACTTAGTCGTGGATACGCAATTTCCATGTCTATGTCCTTACGACCACACCATCATTGTCCACGTCTCTCTGTGTCTCATATAATGTTACAATTTTTCAATTTATATCCACAATTATACAACATGTACTCCCCTATCTATGCTTTCTTATCTACACTTCCCAAATCATAAACCCCAATCCACATAACCCATATCCACACATCCCTTGACCACCTTTGACTTCTCAAGCTTTCCTGCACTGTTAGAATCAAAATCGAAAACCAAAACAAACTCAATAAAACATTTGAAAGATTCACACACTTTCGTAAATAACTTTAAGTTTGTTGAAGAAGAAAGAAAGCTAGTACTTATTTAAAAACTCAAATCTTGATGAGTCACTATCAACAATTTAAGTTTTGTCTTGATTGCGTTTAGGAAATATGTTAGTATTTTCATATTTTGTAAAAATAATAATAGTGAAATAACCTTATTAAATTCTAAAGATTATTTCATTTTAATGGAGTCGGATTTCATTTTTTGTTTTGCCTTTTGTTGTGATTAACCCGTTTAGATCTTCAATTTTGGTTTTATTCTTTTCAACGGGCATTGTATCCATATTTTTGATTTGGTTTTTTCCGGAGGAATGAAAATTTGTGTTGATCTTGCTGTGTTTTAATCTCCTATGCTCTCGATCTATCTAGCTGGAGTGGGTTGAGTATATTACCCTTCAGATTTGGTTCCCTAGAAACCTTGTATTGATAGAATGATTTGCATGATGATTTTGAGCTCTTTTTGGCTCATAACAGGGTTCGATTTTTGACCTTCTCAGTCTCTTCTCAGTCTTTTTGGCTCCTCGTCATTTACTTTCAAGATTTGATTGGGACCTTCTCTTATGTTGCGTTTTATATTGGTGGTTTATGTTACTCTGCTATAAACGCCTTTCTGATTGAAGACTTATGAACTGAGATTGTTTTGTCTCTTGGAGTATGAAGCTTTGGTCTCTTATCCGTTTGGGCTATCAACTATAGGAGGTGTCACAAGCCGGAGGTATTAGTCATGGTTCGCTTCTCTCGTTCAAGGGAGCGCTATTGAAGTCTTTATGCTTTGTTTGTTCTTGGTTTTGTCTAGGGTTCTTTTGTTATGTTCCTAACTCCTTCTAGCTTAGATCGGCTAAGTTTAGGTTCATTGCATGTTTCTATGTTTCAGTTTGTCTCCCATTTGTGGGCTTTAGTCTCTAGAATCTGTATACTAGTTTGCCAGCCACTACAAGAAAACACGGTATATTCCGACGGACATTCCGACGGAGAAGAAGTCGTCGGACGTTATTGACGATATTCCGACGACATACCTACGAATATCAAAAATAAAATATCGTCGGAATGTCGTCGGAAAATTCTGACGACTTTCCGAGAAAAGGACGTCCGTCGAAATATACTGACGGAATTCCGACGACATTCCGATATAATATTTATCCGTTGGGGTCATCGGAATATCGTCACTATATACCGACGGACTTCCGACAACATCCCGATCATATATATAACCGTTGTGTTCGTCGGAATTTCGTCGGTAAATAGTGACGAAATTCCGACGAACTTTGTGACCGTTGCCGACAAATAGATATGACCGTTTTATAGCCGTTTGAGATTGGGAAATACCGACGGAATTCCGACGAATATGACTGTTGGTCGTCGGAATTCCGTTGGAATGTCGTCGGATTGCCGGAACCAATTTCCTATAAATGCAACCTCTCCTCATTCAACTCATTCACTCCTCATTCTCTCTTCACTCTCTCTAATCACAATAATTCCGAGAAAATCATGTCTTCAGGAGTTTATTATCGTTCGTGGATGGATAAACCTCATTTGGATCCCAACACCAATTTGCTTACGGATGAATATGTTCAAGGGATTGGAGAAATTTTCGCGGAACCGCCAATTAATATTTTATTAATAGATTTTAAGATAATTCCGACGGACCCTTGTCCGTCGGAATCCCTAGATATGAAAACCCTCCCTTCTTCTTCCTCGTCATTTCCGCCGCTCTCTCCCTAATTTCTCCGACTTCTCTCCATTCTCCGGCGATTCCGGCGGTGAAACCAGAGTCTTCCTCCTCCTAACCTCGAATCTCTTCCCCCACACCAACAAACCATGTAAGTTTCGCAAATCCCCCAAATCAATTTGATTTTCTAGGGTTTATGAAGTTAGATTTAGGATTTGAGATTGTTTGATTAGTTATTTAGGATTGAATGGATTTGAGATTGTTTGATTAGTTGTTTAGGATTGAATTGTTGTTTTAATTTTGTTTTTGGAATTATATTGTGTGTTTTATAAAATTCTAAACGTTTTTGTATTTCTAAAATGTTTTTTTTTTTAAATAAAAACGTTTTTGGGGTTTCCAGTAATATATTATATATAGTAAAACGTTTTAAAAAATTTTAAAATATATTTAAAAACCTTTTTCTATATTTATAAACGTTTTTAAAAATATTTATAATTTTTAAAACATTTTTTTAATTATAAAGATTTTTAAACATTTATAAATATTTATAAATATATTTACAATTTTTTATACATACATATATATATATATCAATTTTAGATGTTCAAATCATTTTTAGATGTAAAAATATTAATTTTTTAATATATTTATAAACATTTTTAAAATATTTTTTATAATTATAAACAATTTTAAACATTTATAAACATTTTTTAAAATATTTTTTATAATTATAAATAGTTTTAAACATTTATAAACATTTTTTAAAAATATTTATAAAATTTTAGATTTAAAAATCATTTTTACATTTAAATATATAAATGAAAACATTTTAAATAGAAAATCTTTCAAAAGGTTTCTTATGTATTAAATTTTTTTTTTAAAGTCTGAGGATGCACGCCGTTCCACCGCACGTCATTCAGCGCCTCGTGGCGGCCGAGGTAGTTCTGATGTGTCCCGGTTCCAGCACCGACCTGCTTGGATCATGGACACGGTCCAAGGTGGCGATCTTGTCGACCAGCTAGACCTAACCGAGGTTTTCTCATCAGATCATGCCAATTCCCTTATCATCTATGCAACCTTGGACGAGCTAAGGCCAGCTGATGACACCGAGGACAAGCTGAAACAAGCTGAAGAGAGTGTGCATGAGCCGAAACCAGTGAAGAGAGTGCATGAGCCGAAACCAAATGAAGTGAGAGTAGATGAGTGAGTGAGCTAAGTGACACTACTTTGGAGCTGGATGAGCTAAGTGGCACTACTTTGGAGCTGAGTGAGCTAAGTGACACTAAAGATGGAGCTGGTTTAACTGCTGGGCGAAATGGGCCTTGTTCAGCCCAAGGAAAAGTTCATAAAAGGTGCAATATTAATTTGTTTCTTTCCAAATTCGACCAGCCCTTTCCTCAGTCCATTTCAAGCCCATTCTCATAAAGAATACCAAGAGGAGTCAGCAAGAAAGTCTTGGTCGTGCATGGGAAAAAGAATTCAACAAAAATCATTAATTTCGATCTTTAGTCAAAGTCTTTATTTTCGGTCTTCTATGTCTTGTTTTTAGCATATTCTTCTTTGGATTTCTACAACTTGTAATCCTACATATATGGCTTATGAGCCACGAAATAAAGCATTCCTTTTTCCTTTTATTGAGTTTATCTCCTTTGTTCTTTGTAGAACACTTCTTGTTTCTTGGTGTGGTTAGCCCAAGCAAACTCCTCTTTCTCGTTGGACGGTCGTCACATCCGCAACAGATCGAGATCGTCTCCTCAACGGACCTGTGAGTCATATCAGGCGCTGATCAGACACCTGGCAGTATCATTGGGCCTTCCGCAACCCATTGTGTCGCCATTCAAACCATCAGTTCTCCTTTCGAGTTCATATCCCCTTAGGCCGATGGCGTTTCTGGGGTGCATCAGTGGTATCGAGCCACTCTTAGGTAACTCTATTATCATTCCATCTTCTCATCTTTCCATTTCTTAAACACTTTTCTTCTACCTTTCTTGAACCCGGGCCACTCATTACCATCCATATTTAAAAAAAAAAAAGGATTTACGATTTTTTTAAAAAAAAAAGAGTATAAAAAAAAAAAAAAAATTTCAAAGTTTGATTTGTGGATTGGTGGTGGAAGAGAAAGCCTGCTGGCCGAGGAGAAATCCGGCCTTTGAGTTGGTTAAAGCGGGTTCCCAAATCACAATCTCTTATCTTTCTATCTTAGACACCTTTCGTTTGTTTGGTTCTACCCATTGGGGATTCCTAAAAGTGTTCTTGACAAAGAACAGAGAGTAAAGACTCAAAAAAAAGAAGAAATTTCGTTAAATGATTTTTGGAATGAGGTGGTTAAAGCGGATTCCATAAAAAACTAAATCTCTTATCTTTCTATCTTAAACACCGTTTGTTTGCTTGGATCTACCCATTGGGATTCCTTGATCTGTTCTCTTCGAACCTTGAAAAGAAACTCTTGTGTGATTACCATAAAAATCTGAGTGAAACACGTGTGGGTGAGGATCAAACACTTGAGAGTGAGGATTTTTATCTATTAACTTTTGTGTTGAGATTTTCGGTTATGATGTTTGGTCTTCAAAAGAGAAGTAGCAAGGAGAAGCCCCACGACATTCTATCTCTCAAACTCCATTTAAATATCCTTTGAATAATTTTGATGAGTTTGTTAGTGTGCAGGGAAAGCCAAACCAAAGATGTAGAGAGCAGTCTAGATCATCTAGAGATGTGGCTGATCCAAAGAGTCAACCTTTTGAGTTTAATGTCCAAGAATTTTGTGCTAACTTTGTAAAGGGAGTGGACAAAGCCCTCGGGGCGTCAGCAAGATCCATGAAAAGAGCACATCCACACGTGCTCAGAAATGAGTCATCTCTATTCATCACGAAAATCCAAAGGTAAATCTGAAACCCATGTTGATGAGTTTAAATATTTTTCAGATTCATTACCCACCTTTGATTAATATGAAGAAGAGCTGATTGAAAATATGATGTCTTGTGAACAAAACTGTGATCTTCCTTCTCATGAACCTGAGTTTCTAATTGATAAAGAACAAGCTATTGTAAAACTAACTGTTTTGCAACCGGAGCATCCGAGTAGTCTTGTTTTGTCTCCACAGGTTTTTGAGGAAGAGCAACTGGATTTTCCACATCAAGGACCACGTCTTGACACCAGGATAACTCTTAATGAGGATCTAGGTCCTATCTTTGATGAGGAGGACGAGCCTGGTCCAGTATTTGATGAAGAAACAACAAGCATCACATCTATCGCTATGGAGAGTCATCTATGCTTTGATCTCGGCACATCTCCTGTCCCTTTGTCTCCTGATCTTCAAAAGCACTGTGAGAAATCTGATTTTCTTAATTCTCTGCCTGACATGTTTGTCAAGATCAGTTCTCATGATGTGAATCGTTTTTGTCTTAACAAGGTGAAAGATTTTTGTGTTTCAAAATCTGTTTTGATAACATGATTAATTCTTTCAAAGTGATTAAACCCGATGAGCTTGTTTATCAAAAATGTTTTCACTACTGTAATGGCATAAATTCTGGAATTATTTTGACCTTTGATCAGTTCTTGACACATAGGAAATGTTTTGATCTTTTGAAGAATCTCTTGAGCTTGATTTGCAGTACCGCCGATTTCTATGCTAGAAAACCGTTTGATTCATTTGTTTTCAAAGGCATTGGATTTGATCTGAGTTCTTCTAAACATGCATTGATCACTGATGAGTTGTTTGCATCCTCTTGTGCCTTGGACGAAATTCTGATTCAGAAGTTGCTGGAACATAAATCACTTGAAACTAAATCGATTTTTGTGATTCTATTTTGAAACATGTCCATTCTTTCTCTGAAACTGATCTTGAACTTTGGTGTTCTGATTTTGATCATGATAGGCCGCGTTTTGAAAGTGTTCTATAGTATTTCATGCCTTGAAAACATTCTGATTTACAACACTTTCTTTGAGAGGCTTCATGATGATCCAAACGTGTGCTTCATGTTCTAAGGATAGAATATTTGGTTTCGCTTTGAACAAGTACATGTCTTGCACATATGATCCTGTTATTTTAATATTTGTTTTGAGTGCCCAGGATAAACAGTTTCAGCCACAGAGAAGTGAAAGAATAAACCATGCTTATCAGCCTAAGATATGGAGATGGAAGTACTTGAGGAAAACAACTTCAAAACTCCAAGGAAGTTTCTATCCAAAATTCTTCTTCATTGAGTTTTACATGATTTTAAAATTCTTTTGTCTGATTCATTTTCTTTTGATTCAGGTAAAATGGATTTGAGGACAAATCCTTTGAAGAGGAGAGTATGATGTGTCGGTTCCAGCACCGACTGCTTGGATCATGGACACGGTCCAAGTGGCGATCTTGTCGACCAGCTAGACCTAACCGAGGTTTTCTCATCAGATCATGCCAATTCCCTTATCATCTATGCAACCTTGGACGAGCTAAGGCCAGCTGATGACACTGAGGACAAACTGAAACAAGCTGAAGAGAGTGTGCATGAGCGAAACCAGCTGAAGAGAGTGTGCATGAGCCGAAACCAGTGAAGTGAGAGTAGATGAGCTGAGTGAGCTAAGTGACACTACTTTGGAGCTGGATGAGCTAAGTGGCACTACTTTGGAGCTGAGTGAGCTAAGTGACACTAAAGATGGAGCTGGTTTAACTGCTGGGCGAAATGGGCCTTGTTCAGCCCAAGGAAAAGTTCATAAAAGGTGCAATATTAATTTGTTTCTTTCCAAATTCGACCAGCCCTTTCCTCAGTCCATTTCAAGCCCATTCTCATAAAGAATACCAAGAGGAGTCAGCAAGAAAGTCTTGGTCGTGCATGGGAAAAAGAATTCAACAAAATCATTAATTTCGATCTTTAGTCAAAGTCTTTATTTTCGGTCTTATGTCTTGTTTTTAGCATATTCTTCTTTGGATTTCTACAACTTGTAATCCTACATATATGGCTTATGAGCCACGAAATAAAGCATTCCTTTTTCCCTTTTTATTGAGTTTATCTCCTTTGTTCTTTGTAGAACACTTCTTGTTTCTTGGTGTGGTTAGCTCCAAGCAAACTCCTCTTTCTCGTTGGACGGTCGTCACATCCGGCAACAGATCGAGATCGTCTCCTCAACGGACCTGTGAGTCATATCAGGCGTTGATCAGACACCTTGGCAGTATCATTGGGCCTTCCATGACCCATTGTGTCGTCATTCAAACCATCAGTTCTCCTTCGAGTTCATATCCCCTTACCGGCCGGTAAGCGTTTCTAGGGTGCATCAAGTTCGGTGAGTAGTTCCCGTACATCGGGATCGTCTCACGAGCAAAACTCGGTTCCGCATATGTTCCGTTCGGTGTCGATCCGCTCCTGTTCAGCAGGATCCGGGTCATGTCGGTTGAACTATTGGTTCAACAACCAGGTCGAGAGCATCTCCGGTTCTCCATCCCAAACTCCATTTAAATATCCTTTGAATAATTTTGATGAGTTTGTTAGTGTGGAAAGCCAAACCAAAGATGTAGAGAGCAGTCTAGATCATCTAGAGATGTGGCTGATCCAAAGAGTCAACCTTTGAGTTTAATGTCCAAGAATTTTGTGCTAACTTTGTAAAGGGAGTGGACAAGCCCTCCGGGACGCCAGCAAGATCCATGAAAAGAGCACATCCACACGTGCCCTCAGAGCTGAGTCATCTCTATTCATCATGAAAAATCCAAAGGTAAATCTGAAACCCATGTTGATGAGTTTAAATATTTTTCAGATTCATTACCCACCTTTGATTAATATGAAGAAGAGCTGATTGAAAATATGATGTCTTGTGAACAAAATGTGATCTTCCTTCTCATGAACCTGAGTTTCTAATTGATAAAGAACAAGCTATTGTAAAACTAACTGCTTTTGCAACCGAGCATCCGAGTAGTCTTGTTTTGTCTCCACGTGTTTTGAGGAAGAGCAACTGGATTTTCCACATCAAGGACCACGTCTTGACACCAGGATAACTCTTAATGAGGATCTAGGTCCTATCTTTGATGAGGAGGACGAGCCTGGTCCAGTATTTGATGAAGAAACAACAAGCATCACATCTATCGCTATGGAGAGTCATCTATGCTTTGATCTCGCACATCTCCTCGCCCCTTTGTCTCCTGATCTTCAAAAGCACTGTGAGAAATCTGATTTTCTTAATTCTCTGCCTGACATGTTTGTCAAGATCAGTTCTCATGATGTGAATCGTTTTTGTCTTAACAAGGTGAAAGATTTTTGTGTTTCAAAATCTGTTTTGATAACATGATTAATTCTTTCAAAGTGATTAAACCTCGATGAGCTTGTTTATCAAAAATGTTTTCACTACTGTAATGGCATAAATTCTGGAATTATTTTGACCTTTGATCAGTTCTTGACACATAGGAAATGTTTTGATCTTTTGAAGAATCTCTTGAGCTTGATTTGCAGCCGATTTCTATGCTAGAAAACCGTTTGATTCATTTGTTTTCAAAGGCATTGATTTGATCTGAGTTCTTCTAAACATGCATTGATCACTGATGAGTTGTTTGCATCCTCTTGTGCCTTGGACGAAATTCTGATTCAGAAGTTGCTGGAACATAAATCACTTGAAACTAAATCGATTTTTGTGATTCTATTTCAAACATGTCCATTCTTTCTCTCAAACTGATCTTGAACTTTGGTGTTCTGATTTTGATCATGATAGGCACGCTTTGAAAGTGTTCTATAGTATTTCATGCCTTGAAAACATTCTGATTTACAACACTTTCTTTGAGAGGCTTCATGATGATCTGAAACGTGTGCTTCATGTTCTAAGGATAGAATATTTGGTTTCTCTTTGAACAAGTACATGTCTTGCACATATGATCCTGTTATTTTAATATTTGTTTTGAGTGCCCAGGATAAACAGTTTCAGCCACGAGAAGTGAAAGAATAAACCATGCTTATCAGCCTAAGATATGGAGATGGAAGTACTTGAGAAAACAACTTCAAAACTCCAAGGAAGTTTCTATCCAAAATTCTTCTTCATTGAGTTTTACATGATTTTAAAATTCTTTTGTCTGATTCATTTTCTTTTGATTCAGGTAAAATGGATTTGAGGACAAATCCTTTGAAGAGGGAGAGTATGATGTGTCCCGGTTCCAGCACCGACTGCTTGGATCATGGACACGGTCCAAGGTGGCGATCTTGTCGACCAGCTAGACCTAACCGAGGTTTTCTCATCAGATCATGCCAATTCCCTTATCATCTATGCAACCTTGGACGAGCTAAGGCCAGCTGATGACACTGAGGACAAACTGAAACAAGCTGAAGAGAGTGTGCATGAGCCGAAACCAGTGAAGTGAGAGTAGATGAGCTGAGTGAGCTAAGTGACACTACTTTGGAGCTGGATGAGCTAAGTGGCACTACTTTGGAGCTGAGTGAGCTAAGTGACACTAAAGATGGAGCTGGTTTAACTGCTGGCGAAATGGGCCTTGTTCAGCCCAAGGAAAAGTTCATAAAAGGTGCAATATTAATTTGTTTCTTTCCAAATTCGACCAGCCCTTTCCTCAGTCCATTTCAAGCCCATTCTCATAAAGAATACCAAGAGGGAGTCAGCAAGAAAGTCTTGGTCGTGCATGGGAAAAGAATTCAACAAAATCATTAATTTCGATCTTTAGTCAAAGTCTTTATTTTCGGTCTTCTATGTCTTGTTTTTAGCATATTCTTCTTTGGATTTCTACAACTTGTAATCCTACATATATGGCTTATGAGCCACGAAATAAAGCATTCCTTTTTCCCTTTTTATTGAGTTTATCTCCTTTGTTCTTTGTAGAACACTTCTTGTTTCTTGGTGTGGTTAGCTCCAAGCAAACTCCTCTTTCTCGTTGGACCGGTGCGTCACATCCGGCAACAGATCGAGATCGTCTCCTCAACGGACCTGTGAGTCATATCAGGCGTTGATCAGACACCTTGGCAGTATCATTGGGCCTTCCGCAACCCATTGTGTCGTCATTCAAACCATCAGTTCTCCTTTCGGAGTTCATATCCCCCTTACCGGCCGAGTAGCGTTTCCTAGGGTGCATCAAGTTCGGTGAGTAGTTCCCGTACATCGGGATCGTCTCACGAGCAAAACTCGGTTCCCGCATATGTTCCCGTTCCAGCTGTCGATCCCGCCTCGCTCGCCAGATCCGGGTCATGTCGGTTGAACTATTGGTTCAACAACCAGGTCGAGAGCATCTCCCGGTTCTCCATCCCAACCCACGACCGGGACATACTACTTGGTTAGTGTTTTTATTTTATTTGTAGAATTATGTTTTTTCCATTAATTAACTTTCTAACATGCATTTTTTTTTAAGGTTCAACAAGCCCAGTGGCATTAGCAGGAGCATCAACCAGATAATGTATTCCATGCTCCATACCGGATATCCGGAGTGGAGTGTGATCCCTTCCGAGGAGCGGGAGTTGTGGTTTCGTCAGTTTGCGGTAACTTTTCAGTTTTTCTAAAGCATTTTTTTATTTTTTAAAAACATTTTTCAATTAATTTTAATATATATACTAATTAAAATTACGTGTGTTTTGTAGCAAGAATTCACTTGGGAGTCCGGACTGACGGAAACAGTCCGTAAGAAATTCAACGAGAAGGCCATGGACTCTTATACGAAGCAGATCAACTCTTGGAAGACAGTTTGGCAGAAGAACAAAAGGCCACGGTTCATCAACGGGACGGTGTGGGAGCAGTTGATAGTCCATCGGGAGAAGGGCGACACTGTAGCAACGTCTCGTAAGAACTCCAAGAACCGGAAGAGTGATCGTGGCGGGAAAGGTATTTATGTGCACAACCTCAGCGCTTGCTCTATGTCCTCTAAGGAGGATCAACTTGTAAGTTCTATTCCTTTTTATATTTATTTATTTTTACATTTATTTAAATAAATTTTTTTATATATTCATTAACTAATGCTTTTTTTAGATCAAAGCAAACGGCGGTAATCCCGTAGATCGTCTCGAGCTCATTAAAGAGGCTCACACTAACAAGACGACCGGACAAGTTCAGATACCCGATCGAGAGGTCGTTGAGTTGGTGGAATCTCAAAAGAAGCTTACCTAGCTTCACCTCTCTCGATGACGGCGATTCTACGGTGCTTCAACCACCATGTCCCGACTGCAAATAAACGAGATGGTCGAAAAGGTAAATTTTTTAATTAATATATTTCTTTTATAATACTGTTTACTAACTTTAAATATTTTTGTAGGCGGTTCCTAAAAGGAAAGGAGGCTATTTAGTTGGGTTGGTCCGCCGTGCTTCTTCGTATCCGACTTTCTTCTTCGTAAGTTCCATATGCCGATCCGATGATTCTGGAGCAGTTACACAGCAGAGATGAATGGATTGTGGCATTGGAGGATCATAATGCCACAATTCTTGCTGAGTTAGCGGATTCGAGGAAGACCAACACCGAGATAATGGAGAAACTAGATCGTTTGTTTCCTTCCAGTTCCTAGTTTTTTTGTGTGAATTTTAAAACTTTCTGAATGTTTCTTTTTTTTTCTATTTCGGTTTGTATGAATTTTAAATTCTATAATATTATTAATTTTAAATTTCGGATTTTATTATTTATTAATATTTAATATTAAAAAATAAAATAAAAATGATAAATTTTAATATATTTTAAAAATGCACTATTCTGACGAACTAGGGTTCGTCGGTATGTTCCGACGAACTTGAGTCGTCGGAATATACTGACGACCTTGGTTTGTCGGAAAATTCCGACGAACTTGAGTCGTCGGTATATACCGACGGCTACGCATCCGTCGGAATCTAGTGTTTTCGATGAACTCAGTCCTCGGAAGCTGTTGTCGGACTTTGTCTAAGTTCGCCGAATGTCGCTTTTGGTACTCGTTAAGATGTCGCCGGAAGCTCGACGAAATTCATTTAATTGTTTTTTTCCGACGAAATATTACCGACGACACTGTTCGTCAGAAATTCGTCAGAATATACCTATTCCAACGACATTCTGACGAATTCGTCCGTCGGTATCCCCTGTTTTCTTGTAGTGCAGCTTCTGTAATTTTCTGGGTTTCGTTGAACTTCTGAATCTTGTAATGCTTTTAGTTTTGTATAACAATCCTTTTACTGTTAAAAAATGGCATCATATAACATGTCACGTAGAATAAATATTATTTTTATATTAGTGTTTATGTTTTAATTGTATTGATATTTTTAAAAAATTAATATGTAACATTTACTTTTATTTATTTTTAAACATCACATACTCTCACACAATTATTAGATAGGTGCTAATTGTGAGTGTGTGTGTGTGTGTTTTATTATAACTACGTTACAGATCATTTTACCTAAGATAATTTCTCAAAAATGTTATATATATCAGGGGATACGAGGTATTATATAGTTAATACATAAATTAGTTTTTCAAACCACCAAAGCTTAAGTATTATTCCACACTTTTTTTTTGTTACTAATTCTACACATTTTCAAAATCGGCCGAATGTAACATTTAATGCACGTTGAACTTGGACCATGGACAAAAAGTTATGGTATATAGATTTAGAAGAAAACAAGAAAAACATATATAGTTGATGATAACATAACTAATATGACCCCAAAAAAAAAATATCCAAATCAATTTTGGTACCACTCATGACAAGTAAAAATACAAAATTATTAATATTCTTTAGAAATAGGAGACATGAAGTCAGGATATTGATTGGGTGGACAAGGGACACTGCAACTTCTTATCTCCTTTTTCTCACTTTCACAGACTTAAATGCTTTGGCTTGACATTTTTTTTTGTTCAAAACTTTCGCTTGACATTTTATTTTTGTTTTTATTTACTTATCTAAGATTCATTCGGTTGGTGCTGGTTGGGTTCTTCTGAATGATTCAGTTCTACTGATTATACGCTCGGATATGTGGCATGTTCCTCGGATATTGAAGTGTACCCATTCGTTCATCAAATGCACCATATGGAATGCGCCATCTGGAATGGTCATCTGACAAAATGATTAATTAGAGTTAAAAACAAAATGTGCTGTGTTATTAAATTATACATCAATTTAAACAAAAGTGCAATTCTGAACTTGATACATTTGATAATACATAACGTAATTCATAAAATTGATAAAGTATGTTCCTAACTAAAGTAAAACAGATATATATACGCGATATCCTTATTACTGAATAGCATGATGTTTTACAAACTTAATCAGAAAACCAGATGGTGCCATTATATGATAAAAACATCGTTCCAGAAACTACTAATTAAGCTCCACCTAAGAATTAAAGCATTTATTTGAATTTCTGGAAAGGTCGAATGTTCCCACTAAGCATTACTTTTTAATTGTTGAGACATAGTTATTTTCTTTTTCTTTCTAAATTTGACGTTTTTAACACTAATATTTGAGGTTATATATATTACACCACTTTAATGATGACTACGGATGGAAAATATGTATACTAGGGCTAAGCTTTAATTATAAGACAACCTAAAGTAAGATTTCAAAAATGATTAGATACCCGATAAGATGCAGTCTACTAATAAAGCGAGAAAATTAGTAGAAGAAGATTGAGAAATCTATAAAGTACACGAAATATCCGTCTCTATTGACACGAAACTGTGATAAGTATTTTAAAATTAAATAGTTACAAGATTTTAACCCGCACTTTCGTGCGGATATTTTTTTCATTTTATAAATATATTTTATATTATTACAAATGTTTTAAATACATAATTTCCATTTTAGTATATATATTGTGTAACTCTATAATATTATTTTTATATTTTTAATTCGGGATTATTAATATATAGTGATTTGTTTAATATATTTACTTTTTTTATTAATTTTTATTATTTACTAATTTATTTTAGAATTAGGAACAATAAAACTTTGAAAAATTACACAACTAATTTTGAGTTTGGAGGATTACATGAATTTTAAATTATTTTGTTATTACATTAATACATTATTTTATAAAAAATATTTGAATTTTGGTAATATTTTCTATTTGTTTCTTAATAGATTTTGTTATACATTATTTTCTATTTGATTTGTCATTAATATTTTAAATGAATTACTACAATTTCAATAACATTTTTTTAAATAGTGGATGAACTAAAGGTTGTTATATACGACTATAATCTTGTATATTCTATATTTTAAACAATATATTGTTGAGAGTTAAAAAAAATAGATGAGAATTTCAAAATTTCCTTTTGTTAATTTATCTATTTAATATATTTTCATATTTAAGTCATATAGCACTTATATTTTTATATAATATATAATATAATTATGAAATTTATAAAAAAAATAGTATCTAATTTTTATTTTCTTGTTTTATAATAAAATTTTAGCTAAAATTGATTTATTACTAATTACGAAATTAATTAATGTGTTATTTTATAAACTATTTAAAATTTGAAGTAAGATTTTGTTAGATTTTTTCTCAATAGATTTTGTTATAATTAAAAAAAATTCAAATATATAGTTGATTTATTATTAATGTAAATAATCAAATATATCATATCTACTAATTATTTAAGTGGTCCTACTATGACTTGTTAATGGTAGATAAAAACCAATCCCTAAATTAATAGATTAGATGATATTCTTAAGATACTGTTGAAATTTTAAATTAAAACTAAAAAGATGTACGTAATGAAAATTTCAGAAAATCGCAAGAACGAGATTTTAAAACCAAAATTAAAACATGCAACCACTGAACAAAAGTAAGTGGTCAAAATATTTATATGATGGGTTATAAGAATATCATTTAAAGAAAACTTTCTGGTATATGCTGTGAGAAATCACAATTATCCATTTCTAAAATATTCACAACTCATTGTGATTGTCGATGATCACTATCGGAAATATTCAAAAGCAACTTGTGAGCTGGAAGATTCTTTATTTGCAAATTCATTTGGTATCTCAAACTTGTAGCTCTTGACTTCCCTAAGATTATACTTATACATTCGAAGTTACTGTTACATATACTCACGTGAGGTAATCAATTCCTGCAATAAGTAGGACTGAAGATTCGAATATCCTAAGGAAACATCCTCATGACAAAGATTAAAAATCATATTTTAAATAAATAAAATTTGTTACTGGCCACAATAACCTGACTCATGATCAGTGATTCAGTGTCCTTTAAATCATATTTAAAATACAAATAATTAAATTAAATTAAAAGGATGATCCTTCATGGATACATCCCCACGACCCTACCTAATACATCCATCATCCATTGTGCAAACTTAATTGTAAAAAGAAAAAAGTAATAACTAAAGTTAAAATCCAGATTCGCCTATATACGGAGGCCCAATCACGTTGACGTTTGTACGGCGACCAACACGCAAGAAATCAAGATTTTTGGATCGCAAATTATGTTTTTTGGTTCTTCATCCACCCAACATCACAGATTATAATAATCTTTTGCTTTCGTTAAACACAAACAAACCTGCTATTTGTTCAGAGCATCTTGGACTTGTTTGTAAAAATTATTGGGACAATTAAATATAAAAATATATACATATATATATATATATATAATCAAACAAATTAACAAATTGAAATTCCTAGGATTTAGCTAATATTTACACTAAGACTTTAGTTTGTTAACATGTGTGAACACATGGTCATGATAAAACGGTCAGACTGTGTGTGCGCCATGTGAACGTGTTGATAGTTTTTTGGTTTATCGACTTGCTAAATGAATTGTAACTTCATATTCAAGTTTGTTCGCTACATCGATCTAAATGCACATCCCAATCCATAACCGAATAAATTTACTAAATGCCAGAAACATTGATCTGATCACTGAAAAATTGGGACCTTTTCTAACTAGTATGTCTAATCAAGTAGGAGTGGAATTTGCCAAAATAACTCAAAACTTGATTTTAAATATAAAAGTATTTAAAATTCAATCAAATGCAAAAATAATTCAAAAAACTAGTGAAATTACAACAATTTTCTTATAACCAAACAAAAACATGTATTGAGTTTTACCATTATAATCCTCCGCGTATTTGTAAGTCTTCTTGTTCAATAGATCTTTAAAATAGTTTAAAATTTTTATAAAAATATTTTGATGGAGAAAAAAAATTAAAATCATGTGATAATAAACATTTCTAAATAATGTAAATTTAGTTTTACTGAAATTGAATTATTTTCAACATAGATGAGTGATTGTAGATTAAGTCATGATAGTCATTGGTTCATGATTTGGCAACATATGTTATAGTATTGTTTGTATTTTTAGGGTTGGATTTTGATTTTTTTTTTAATTTGACTTACATGTGTATAGTGACTATCTAATAACTTGACTTTAACACTTTTTAAGTTTCTTTTAAGTTTAAGAATTTTATTTTTTGCTTAGTTATTTGATTATAAGGTCTGGAAGACTTACAGAAGACTTTCCAAGAAGTCTCATGACATATCCCACCTAAATTTAAGTAGAATTTAGGGTTTTCGCCTAAATTTTAGTAGAATTTAGGATTTCCACGTAAATTTTAGAGGAATTTAGGTTTTCCGCCTAAATCGAAATCTTCTTGAAGTTTTTCATGAGAAATCTTCTCATGCATTAAATCTTAAAATTAATTAAAAAATATTTTGAAAGGAAAAAAATTGAAATCATATAACAACAGAAATTTCTAATAAGTTATGTAAATATAGTTTTACAAAAATTAAATTATTTTTAACATAGATGGGTGAATGTAGATTGAGTCATGATAGTCCTTGGTTTAGGATTTGGTAACATATGTTATAGTATTGTAGATATTTTTAGGGATAGAATTTGAAATATTATCTTTTTTTTCTTAATTTGACATGTATGTGTTTAACAACTATCTAATAACTTGATTTTAAATACTTTCTGAGTTTCTTATAAGTTTAAAGAAGTGTTTTTGCTTGTTTGATTATAAGGTATGGAAAACTCCCGACTTACCAAAAAGTCTTTCAAACCGAAACGGACTTTAATTTTAACCTACAAACTTTACATACCCAAAATTAAACCAAAATATATTTAGGATTTATGTAACTTAAGTCTTCTAACAAATAGTTCACTAGAAGATAGCTGGAAAAGTATTCTCGGGAAATAATAAATGTATGGTTTAGAAGATTTTCCTAAAAATCTTCTACTAGTTAAAGACTTCCCTGAAAGGTTTCTACTAAAAAAATTATTTTTAATCGAAAATATTTAACCTAATTGGTTTTATTTTATCTCTCTATATAAAGAAATTTACACATTCTCTCTTTTCTTATTTGATAAAACAAATTTATCAAACATCTATGTAATAATTTGCCCATCAAATGAAACAATTATCACACAAATACGATTTTCTCAGGCTTCGTGTGTAATGTGCATCAAACATACAATACATTTGATTAAATACTACTCTATATATTTTAATGTCCATATAAAAAATATCTTAAGCAAGAGTATAAATCTAACGATAATTTAAAGATCATGGGTAGAAAAAAATATATAATTGACTATTTAGAAAATAGATCATATATTTTTAAGAAATATATATCCGACTAAAAAAGCAAGTTCGGTGTATATGAAAACAAAACATGTAAATATTGTTTCAGCATGATAGCTTTAAAAAAAAAAACTTGTGTCGAAAAGATTCAAGGTAAGTAATTTGGGCTGTAGATGGTGAAGTATAAAAGAAAAAAAGACCAAAAAAAATACGAGCGAAGAGTCAGATCAAGCTGGGCATTTTTCCAGCACACTTTACCTCCATATATCAACTGGTTATTTTTGTCTGAGATGTTATTAATTTATAACATATAGCGAGGGTGATTGGTTGTGCTTTATCTCTCAACTTTAGCTTTATTTATTTTTAAAACACTAAATTTTACCAATTATGTTGTAGTTTTATTTTTGTTAGTCAAAGCTTACAACAAATCTCTATTAACTTGTACCAATCATGTTTTAGCTTTATTTTTAAAGCTACAGCAAAAAAACTAAATCAAAGTTTATTGTTATGTATTTTAGGCAAAACACCTACATCTTTATTTTATAAGCTGTAGAAACTGTAAAATGAAAAAAAAAACTATCTATAAATATTTTAATTTAGTTCTGGGTGTTTTCAAAATTATTCAAATATTTTAAATAACATAAAATATTATTTACATATCACACTTTAAATGACAATAGACTTTGATAATTTATAAAAATCATTAATATAAATTATTTTAGTTGATAAAAAATAATTATTTTATATATATATCATATATATTATTTTAAAATATCTACAGTATATAACTTACAGCTACAAATTTAGCTACAGTAAAAGTCTCCGCAATAAAATCTACAGTAACAATTTTACAGCTACAACCAACTTACCTACAACTAAATTTTTACAGCTAAATTTTTACGGCTACAGTCGAATCAATCATCACCAGTATCCCCTTTGTTGTTATGGGTATAAAGTTGGTTTTTAAAGAACAATTAGGGTATACAACGCAATCCCCTTTAAAACTATAATTCAAAAAAAACGTTCTCTAGAAATAAATAAATTTTGGACTACGTGGTCACACTTTGATGACGCGATACAGTGTGTATTATTGTATACAATTACCAATCCTGAACTCCAACTTTTTTTTTGTATCTTTTTTCTTCTTATTATTATGAATATATAAAAGACCAAACTAGAAGTGGCTTCAAATACTTATGATCTAAACACTGATAAAGGTATCTACGCAAGCGACTAAACAAGAGAAGTAGTGGTTGGATTTGACCCGGAATATCTTCAGAACTATTTTATTTATCCACGATCAAATACTATATTTTAGTTGTATAATGGGTATTTATATAGTTAACATTTTTGGGTTTGAATACAAAACCCTGTAAGATTAATCATTCGACATGCAAATGTTAGGTCAGGCGTAATCATCTGTCCTTGTTTCCGCATCGAAGATGTTATTATTTCTGCATGCCACAATGATATTGTTTGGTTATCTCAGCATGCCCCAATTTCTATTTTGTGATTGCAATGTACGATAAATATTATATATATATACGCCCTTGTTTCATAAAATATATAAAAGTAAAGTTATTCTTTTTACAAAAAGAGTAAAGTTATATTTTTTGACTAAAAATAACTTTACTTTATTTTGTAATAAAACAAATGACCCACTCACTGATTAAGTGGAAAATGTGGTGGTGTTTAGGAGTGTCCAAAGTTAGTTTAGCATGTCGATTGTTGCTTTGCCACTAAACGTTCAACGCTCTAATATACTTTTTCGGTTTTAATCAAAGCTCTAATATTTTTTATTTATTTATTTGTTTTTTTGAACGGCATCAAAGCTATAGTATTACATCCTTTAATTAGACACTGTCTTTTGGCTTCATCTACCAAACTCCATAGTATCATCCTCGTTCCTTCATACAATGGCGGACCCAGCATGTTTTTTACATGTGTCATAAGATTATCAGTGTCATTTATATATTGAAAAAGAAGATAAAACACCAAGAGAATATGAATCATGTTAAGGGTTACAGCCACATAAACTTTAACCAAACTTTAACCAAAGTATTACATTGTTTTAAGCATGAAAATCTAAATTTTATAATTTAACCTGGTTACACCTCTACAACTCAAGTAAGTCCGCCTCTACCTACATAGAAAGGACACCTCTACAACTCAAGTAGGTCCGCCTCTACCTACATAGAAAGGTTGAAAATGCAGAGTTTTCGAACTGCATTTGAAAAAGAGTGATAAAAAAAAACTCTAATTAGATTTAGAGTATCATAATCAGACTTGGAGGATCTTCTCGGAGAGCATGTCACTTGCAGAAAATTAAGTTATTCATCTACAAATATCAGAGGCATAAAACAATTGACAATGATGGTTAAGAGAGATATTCTACTTAAACATGTAATCGATAAAGATGCAAGAGCCATGGAGTTTGGTAGAGGCCAGATACATGCAAATGTATTGTCAGGTTACAGGATTGGCATCATGATTTTTAAAGATATAATGAAAAGAAGCTGTGAAGAGGAGTCTCATGCATTCAGTGGCGAAGCCAGAAACTTTTTGGACCGGGTCAAATTTTTTTTTTTTTAACATAATTACTAAATTGTATAAGAAACTAGATTCTACGACCTTCATAATTTGAAACTTCTTTATTACAATTTTATTGACTACATCTTTAAATATTTGTTTCTATAAAAAATAGAAAATACTTATACCAACCAAATACCATATTGATCAAACTAAGAATGATTAGAGCGCTTTGATGTATTTTTTATGAATCTTGCCTTAAAATTATGACCACAAGATTGACAAAGTTCTCAAGTTAAATATCTGTGTTTTACCTTATCTCTTTTTCTTTTGATAAAAATTTAAACAATTTCATTAGGGTAAGGTCGAACTCCCCACCTCCTATACTCTTCGTAGGTAACATTCAACTTGAGTTATTGAACAAATTATAACCCTTGTCTCTTTGACTATGGTGATATTACAATTTTTTCACCAGGATCATCTAGATAAATTGGTCCATTATTTATCTAATTAATAAAAATTAGCCCATTTCTACATATGAAACTAGCTGTTAAAAATATTCAGTTTTTAACATAACCCCTAAATATTTTTATTTAATTCGACTCAATGAATCATAATCATCTTTAGTTTGATAAATAAATAATCAAAACACCAAAGTATAAAGTAAAAAAAAAAGGAACCCAACTTGAAATTAATCCAAAACATGCTTCTGAAACACGAGCTCTCGCGTTCGTAGAAGAGGAGTTTGTTTATTAATTTGTTTCTAATGTTCCTGAAATAATTTATTAATTTGTTTTTAATGTTCCTGGTATAAATTACTATACTATTTGGGCCTAATATAATTTGGTCTTAAAACTCATATATAATTAAGTTTAAGAGAAAAACGTATTATTGATTTCATGGTTTTTTGCAATAGTAAAAATTGAGATAAAAATTAATACAAATCCAAATTTTAACAAATAAATGATATAAATGAATTAGTTATATAATTTTGTCTTTAAATCTTAATGTTTTAATTATTTTTGTGGAGTTGTATTTTTTTTAATGGGGTCATATATAATTTTCTATTGGGGTCGATACATTTTTACTTAAGAAATACAAATATTTTTTAAAAAAGTAGTAGGGTCAGCTGACCCCACTCGTCCTTCCCCTCCGCCCCTGCATGCATATCACATATTATGGTTGATATGATACTTGTTTTAAGATTTTTAGTAGTGGGATAAGCTACTGGTGGATTCTGTTTGGCAGAATGATTGAACAGGGAAAATGTTCAAGGTTGGTCTGTTTAAACATGTTGGTGCAAAAAGTAATCTCAGATTATGCAGTGGTGTTACTAGTTGCTGAGATAGTTACAAGTATTGAATCAAAGATTTTCTGGTCTAGCGAAAAGGTGATTTGATTTGTGCAGTTGGTTCAAGCTACATGTTTGAGTGTTGTCTCACGACATGATTTACAATTTAATGATTACAAGGGAATGAAGTTTTGCAGAGGGATAAGTGGTTATTTCAGTCCCTGAGACATTCTTATGGTTTTGATAGAAATCATGGTGGAACTATGTAATTGAATAGCGAGTAAGTGGTATAGCTTATGGAGTCTTGTTGTGTTAATATGTATGATGTTTATTAAATTTGTTAATGGTTGCTGAGTTGTCTTCTCAGGTTTCCAGGTGTGGAAAGTATCAAAAGGAATATCGACGAAGACTTTGAGCTTAACACAGTTTTTGTGTTTAAGTTGGTGATACAACTTAACAGAACATGGAGTGCTGATAGCTCAACATGGTATGTGAATTTCACTTCTGGTTCTCATTAAAATTTTGCTGTCTGGTTCTCATTAAAGTTTGTTGCCTGGTTCATTGATGTTTGAGTAAGTACTTGAAAACTGGAATGTCAAGTTAGAGTTGGGTTCAAAAGGTTCTACGAGACAGATTCAGTGGAATTTTAATGTTCGAATCAACTTTTGAGATTTTGTGAAGATGATCATGTTAAGATGAAGTTCATCTAATGTCATAGGTTAAATTCCGAAGTAGGTTCAATTTGCTAAGTGAAGAAGAGGAAAAAGAAGCTTAGAAGGAAATTAAATCAAGATGGAGAATATTGATATATCTTGGCGATTCAATTTATGGTCAATATCGGTTTGAGGTAACCGATAATAGAGGAAACTGATTTATGTGAGTGAAGCATTAGACCAAAAAAGAAGAAAATAGCAAAAGCAAGCTTTCTTGTTGCTATAGAAGCTTTGTTATAACACAAGTGCTTTGGGTATAAATACTAGAACCCATAGCTTCTTTAATCAACTATTTAGTTGAATTATTTTGAGCTTCTTTTTCTCTCCCTTGTTGTACATGGAGTTATGAGGTTGAGAACTGTCGGTGTGATGGTGCACATAAAAAAAGTTGTACATGGAGTTCTGCGATTGAGATGTACTCATCTTTCTTACTGAATTGTCATGATTGATCTGGTTTTGGATGTAGACACCATCACACCGAATGGGTTGAACTGAGTTAACAAATTAAGTGAATCTTTTTATATCTTATTTCATGTTCAACACAAACAAAACGAGTGAGAGAGGTAGAGAGAGAGAGAACGAAATCAACACAGAGTGGAATGTGAGTGTTTTTGCGTGTAAAAGAAAATTATGAGATCCTATGGTTTCAGTAACATTATTCAAAAAAAAAGGAATCTTTGAACTCTTTAAATAATTAAAAGTTGATAAATATATTAAATGTTATACATATAAGAGTAAGGCTCAAGCCATTGAACTCTTTTAAGCATCATTTTCAATATCACAAAGAAGGAAAATATTTGTTAAGATTGAAAGGCAAAGAGTAAAACTCTTCACTTCTAGTATCTGATTTAAACGACAAGAAACGATCCCACCAAAGCACCCCTCTGTCTTTCCTCGTGGCACTATCTTTAGACGATAATGTTACATCAAGAAAGAATGCTAACATCCCGGCAACAAATGCTTCAGAAGAGAATGGAACATTGATCATATCATTGAACTGTGAAGAACAATAAGGAAAACAATCAGACCATATCATAAGCTAGAGGATTTCAGAAAATTAATAGTATGTTTGTTTGTTTGTTTTATTTACCCATCTTGCTTTTGTGTGAACTGGTCCATACTTTTTAATAGCTGTATACTCGTTGAAGTATTGTGGTATTGATAATCCCATGAAAACCGAGAAACCAAGAATGAATTTTGTTCTGAAGCTGTTTAGATTGCAGAACTGAAGTAAGCTTAGACCACCAGCACCTGAAATTATTATTCGAATCTTAAAAATACTTATTCACGGTTTCAAACTAAGAGAGACGTTTCAAGAAACATACCAACATATGCAAAGAACAGGCAATACAATGCTGCAAAGATGGGAGCTGGAATAGAAGCAAAGACAGCTCCAAATTTTCCAAGAATGGAGAAAAAGATCATGAAACCTGCTGAAATTTGAACAACTCTTCTGCTACCAACGCGTGTTAGCGCTAACAAACCAGCATTTTCTCTGTAAGTCCATCATAAAAGCCATTAGATTTTGCAGCAAAGACTGTTGTGGCGGACTTCATTTGGTTTTTATGAGGAATGTGGCTTACACTGATACAGATGCTCCATTTCCTGCTCCAAATAATCCACAGAGAAGAACTCCAACACCCTATATACATAAAATGCATATCATAAATACACAATCTCAGAGCAGTGGTGATAAAGCACATTTGAGGTCAATGTTTTACAATATTACCTGCCAACCAATTCCACGGCTGAGAACAGACGGTGGGGGAGGAGTTGCGCTTGCAAACCTTGATACAGCAATGTAAGTCCCTGTGGACTGTTTCAAAGAATCACAAGAGTAAGAACATGAGCACGCTCAATGAAATAAGTATGGAAAATTAAGACAAGTGTTTAGTGTTGTTGCATCCAAAAGGAAAGATGATTAGATGAATGCTAACCTCAACAAGTGAAACAAATGAAATAGCCATCATAGCAAAAGCTTCACCAGCATGAAATGTTGGAGGTCCCCATTGGAAAGGGTAAGGCACTCTTATCCTGGAACCATCAAGAGCAAATAAATATTATTAGGCACAATGCCACTAGAGAATGTTCAAAGATAAAGTAGATCATTTCATTACCATGGGGCGCCACTTATGATGCCAGAACGATCTGTTCTGCAACTTGTCTGAGTGTTGGTTCCTGCGTGCTTATAGGCGCCACCAACGGTGAGCAAATGCGCGTAAATCCAGACAATAACCACAGAAAAAATCACAGCAAATCGATAGAAAACATGTCTTTCTCCTCGCATTAGATGAGGAATGTACTGAAGAAAGAGGCCAAAAACAATGAATCTGGTTACCATCTGTTTAGAAATAACAAGAAGAGCATTGCACAGAGGTTAAACCTGTGAGAATATGAGTAGAAGGATGATCTCAGGCAATCCAATCTCAATGCATTTAGTTAGCTGCAAGAAAATAAGAAACTCAGTACTCAAGAAAATGTCATAAAAGCTAGTGAGAGATCAGTTAAAGCAATAACACACCAGAGGGAAGCCAAGCTCATAAAGTCCAAAACCGGCAAGTGCAATCAAAGGAACTGCAGAAAGAGGACTCAAGAGCCTAGAAGAAAGAGACAATAATCATCAAGAAGCATCACACAAGAGAATCTGCTGGTGGGTGTGAAGGATCATCTTAGCTAACCTAACTACATTGCGCCAGAGGCCGCTGAAGCCAACAACTATCTGAAGAAGCGAGGCGACGATAAGAGCACCTTGGATTCCACGCATGATCCTCTTAAATTTCTACAATGTTTTTAATCTAATCAGTGACTACAATATTACACCGAAAAAACAGATTTAAATTCTCAGACAAAACCTCTTGAGGATCCAAAATGTCGTTGTACCGAGCAGCCAAGATGATCGAAAGCGTGGTTGGTACATAAGAGTAAGAGGCTCCAATAACGGCAGGAAGACGAGTTCCAAAGAAGCTTTGTAATAAAGTGTTGAGTCCAGAAACAAATAGCAATGTCTGAATCATCTTTGCCTTCTCTTCCTAATACAAATGAATACACATCCAAAGACATCAAAAACAGAGCCTTTTCAACAATGTTCATGGGAACTGATTTGTCTGAGGGGAAAAGACTTACGTTTCCTCCACCCATTTGTGGAACTAAAGATGTTGGGATGAGTACCGTTGTCCCAAGCATCACCAAGTAGTGCTGAAACCCCAAAAGTATTGCCTCAGCTGATCCAAAAAGAAGAGTGATTCTTGATCAGTTAAATTACAGATGACACTTGCACAAATGATAAGGAGAGAAGGGGGTTTACGCCAAGGAGGAGGACTAGCGACGCAGTAAGAGACACAAGGAAGTTGATCTTTCACCGGATGTGGCTGAAGCTCATCCTGTTTTGGGGGCGGCGGCGCCTCTCCTCCTCCTCCTCCTTCAGCACCACCAGCCATTTTCTTTCACTTCTGATGAAAAACTCAAAAGCAACTCAGGAGAGAAAGAGATGTTGGAGCTGTTTACACCGAAAGTGCCGATAATGTTGATGTTGAAATGCTGGGAAAGTGAAAAAGAGTGAGAAAGTGAAAGAAGAATAAGAAGCTGAAGTGAGAACAGAGAAAGACATTTGTCGGGGAATTTACGTAACCGTCAATATATAAAGAAAGAAACGTCAAAAGAGTGGATTTTGCGCGTCTTCTTTAAGACTTTTGAAAAAAAAGAGAGAACCACTTGGAGAACACGGAACCCATGCAAAGCTTAAATGTGAAGAGGAAGAGGAAAAGAGACATTTAAAGTACTTTTAAATATTAAAAGATTTTAACACTAGAATCTAGGACATTGAGTGCCGATTAAGATATATATATCGTTGTCGTTTTTAATAAAATTTAATATTGTAAAATTGACCAATATTACTTACACAAAAAAAACATTAAGGCTCTCAGATCCTTTGAACTTTTACAAAAAAAAAAAAAAAAAAAAAAAAAAAATTTCTTTAGAAAAACTGACAAATATTACTTATACAAATGAAGTTTTTTTCGACAAAGACATGTAATGCTTTCAGTTTAAGAATTGTTCAAAACGATTCTACCAAATTACGTACCGGAGTCGGCAGCTCTTAGTGTTTCGTCACTCGTCAGCCAGAGACAAGAGTCGCATTGGAAAGGTTTTGATTGCAAACATCAACGACCGGAACAAAATTTTTTCTTTAAGATTTACAGAAAATGTGGTGGGAGATTAGGCTTAATAACCAAAACAGTAAAGCAGAATTAAATATCTAACCAAAAATAAAATGTCTCTATTATTTGAAATATCTAACTAAAGGTTTGATCTCAGCTTCACATCAAAGATCGAAAATGTTCAGAGGAACAAATGATTCAACAGAAAAAAAAAAGAAGAAAAGTCTTTAATTAAAATTTGAAAGATGATTTAAAGAATACATTTGCAAGCTTTTATATAATAGGCATTTTGTACAAATAAATGTTCTAGTCAGACCTAAAACCATAAAACTTATAAAGACAAGGAAATTTGACCAAAGACTTTGAATAGACTGAAAACATAAATGTCTTGTCTTGACTTGACTTGGTCGAGTGTCCTTTGATATGGTCTATGGACGACCTGAATGCTTCTGGACGAGTGACAGACGTGCTGGACAAACGGAAGGCTGTGCTGAGCGACTCGAGTACCTGCTGGACGAACAGTGGTGATTGGACGATGGGCCAAGACAGTTTAATTTGATATTTTTGGGTAAGTAGCACGGCGTTCTCGAAAGAGGATGAGACGGATGTTAAAATTTTCTTTTGACATACTGTACTTAAATGCTAGAAGATTTTCGCTAAATCTCCAAATCTAGAAAATATTTTAGAGATCCTAGATTCTTCATGTGAAAACACTCATGAAGATATGCTTTGAACTTGGAGATCAAAACAGGGCCGTTGCCTCCAATCACCAAATCATTGACGTATACGAGACAGTACAGGACAACGCCATTACGAACATATGAGAACAAAAATAATCTGATGCACATGTTGGACCATGATTTGTTACTAAATTCCTCCCGCCAATAGACTTATTTAGTTAACGACTTGTCTGTGTGTACGGCCCCGTTTTGTCGTGAGGCCTAGTTCCGTATAATCGGCCTTGTTGGAGAAGGAGACTTACCTCGCACGAGTAAGTTATGTTGATGATGACTAGGTCAATGGTCATTTCTATATATCTCTCACGACGTAGGCATGAAAGAGTTCATTGTGATCTTCACATCTCTAAATAGAGGAAGTCAAAACTGATGTAAATGTTGGAGTAAGCTTGGAGTTAGCTTGAGAAAGAAGCAAACCTAATACTAATGGGATCAAGACCTTTAGAGATAAGGTTCAAGTTGTATTTAGGAGTTATCATAATATAAGAGATAATCATTAGTATTAGGATATATGTGATACTATATAAACCTATGTCGAGATCAAGGGCAAGGTGTGAGTTGTTGGTGTGAGTTTGAGAGCTTAAGTTTTGTGCAAGTTTCTTAAGCAATAAGAAGTGTCAAGTTCTTATTAATTATCGTGTTCATATCATCTTTGTTCAAGAACAATAATTGGTATCAGAGCCTAGGTCATGGGAGATCTAGTCGTGTCGAGTTCTAAACCTAAGGAAGGAGGGTCCTCAATCAAGTGTCCGACTCTTACTGCAACAAACTATGTAGTATGGGCCATGAGGATGAAGATTCTGCTCAAGGTGCATGAGGTTTGGGAGATCATAGAAACTGAAGAATTTGATAATAAGAAAAACAATATGGCGTTGGCACTATTGTTTCAGGCTATACCGGAGGCTCTCATACTTCAAGTTGGGGAGCTTGATACTGCTAAGAAAGTCTGGGAGGCGATAAAAACTCGCCATGTTGGAGCAGAAAGAGTTAAGGAAGCAAGACTGCAAACATTGATGGCTGACTTTGATCGTCTAGAGATGAAGGAAACAGAGACAATAGATGATTTTGCGGGAAAGCTTGCAGAGATATCATCAAAATCAGCATCTCTAGGAGAAGAGATAGAAGAATCTAAACTTGTTAAGAAGTTTCTCAAGAGCTTACCACGCAAAACATACATACATATAGTGGCTGCCCTTGAACAAGTTTTAGATCTAAAGTCTACAAGCTTTGAGGACATTGTTGGTCGCTTGAAGGCGTATGAAGAGAGAGTAACTGACAAGGAAGAAAAACAAGATGACCAAAGCAAGCTACTGTACGCAAATAATGAGACAAAAATGCAACAGAATCGAGATTATAATAGTGAATACAGAAGCAGAGGCAGAGGAGGACGTTCCTATTACAGGGGACGAGGCCGCGGAAGGTATAATGGAGGAACGTACAATGCTCCACGAGATGCTTCAAGAATTACATGTTTTCGGTGTGATAAGGTCGGTCACTATGTTATGCAGTGTCCGGACAGACTGTTGAAACTTCAAGAAGTGCAAGAGAACGAGCAACATGAGACACAAGAAGCAGACGAACTCATGATGCATGAGGTCGTTTACCTGAATGAGGGAAAAGTTGTGCCAAGCAACTATGAAGTAAATAACAGCGAGGATAACATTTGGTATCTCGACAACGGGGCGAGCAACCACATGAGTGGAGATAAACGTTATTTCTCGTACATTGACGACTCCATCACGGGAAAAGTGCGTTTTGGCGATGATTCCCGCATTGATATTAAAGGAAAAGGTACGATTGAGTTTACAGACAGGAATGGTGAAGCGAGAAAGATCACAGATGTCTATTTCATTCCAGACCTGAAAAGCAACATTATCAGTCTCGGTCAGGCAACAGAGTCCGGGTGTGATATAAGAATGAAAGGAGAAGACCTTACAATGCATGATCGCGATGGGAAGCTGATTGTTAGAGCAACAAGATCAAAGAACAGATTGTATAAAGTACGGATGGGATTAAAGGAGATGCTGTGCTATCTCTCCACCAAGACGAGTGATGCAAGTAGATGGCATGCAAGGCTTGGACACATAAATCATGACACTATGAGGTCCATGATCAAGCGAGAATTAGTCACTGGTATACCAAACATCGAAGTTGAAGCAAATGTGTGTGGGTCGTGTCTACTTGGAAAACAAGCAAGGCATGCATTTCCTAAAGCAACGAATTACAGAGCTTCCAGTGCACTTGAACTTGTACATGGGGACTTGTGCGGTCCAATTACGCCTAGTACGAGTGGAGGAAACCGATATATACTTGTTCTCATCGACGACTTCTCTAGATATATGTGGACTGCGTTGCTAAAAGAGAAAAGTGATGTGTATAGCAGATTTAAAAACTTCAAGACGATGGTGGAGCATGAGACAAAGAGGCGGATTCAAACCTTCAGGACAGATAGAGGAGGTGAATTCACCTCACATGAGTTCAATACGTACTGCAATGAAGAAGGAATTAAAAGACATCTAACAGCTCCTTATAGCCCTCAGCAGAACGGAGTTGTTGAGCGACGAAATCGCACCCTAATGGAGATGACACGGAGTATAATGAAGCACATGTTGGTGCCTAACTATTTGTGGGGTGAAGCAGTAAGACATTCCACCTACCTCTTGAATCGAGTTGCAACAAGAGTGATACGAGATCGGACTCCTTATGAAGCTCTTCGAGAATATAAGCCCAATGTTAGTCACTTGAAGATATTTGGCTGCATAGGGTACGCAAAGATGGAAGGAAGATTGCTGAAGAAATTAGATGACAGGTCACGTATGCTCGTCCATCTTGGAACAGAACCAGGCTCCAAGGCATACCGAATGATGGATCCAAAAACACAGAAGGTGGTCGTGAGCAGAGATGTAGTGTTTGACGAAACAAAGGGCTGGAACTGGAGCTCAAACACGACTGATCATAGTGAATCTGGAAACTTCAAGATCACTATTGGAGCTTTCGGTAATCATGGCATACAAGAGACAGAGTCGGACGCAATCAAAACAGAGCAAAGTGCTACAGATGAAGAAGCTACAATCCAGGCCGAAGATAATGCTGAAAGTGAAGAGGACCTCACTGAAACCGATGATCAAAATCAAGAAGGTCCAAGAAGATCAACAAGAGTGACTACCAAGCCTAAGTATCTAGAAGACTATATGTTGTTTCTCTGCGAAGAAGAGGGTGAGCGATTACTTATGTGCCTTAATAGTGAACCTGCAAACTTTGAGGAAGCTAAAAGACATAAGGAATGGTTACGGGCGTGTGAAGCAGAGATCGACTCTATTACAAAGCTTGATTCATGGGAACTTGTGGATCTTCCTCCAGGAGCAAAAGCGATAGGTTTGAAGTGGGTTTTTAAGATTAAAAGGAACTCCGACGGAAGCATAAATAAGTACAAGTCGAGGCTTGTTGCAAAAGGTTATGTCCAGAGATATGGGATAGATTACGAAGAAGTTTTCGCTCATGTGGCTAGGATCGAAACCATAAGATTATTGATCAATCTAGCTGCTACCAGTGGTTGGGAAATACATCATCTTGATGTAAAAACTGCTTTCTTGCACGGAGACTTAAAGGAGACAGTCTATGTCATGCAACCAGAAGGTTTCGAAATAAAAGGTAGTGAGCACAAGGTTTATAGACTCAAGAAAGCCTTGTACGGCTTGAAGCAAGCACCCCGTGCTTGGAATGATAAACTAAACAAGATTTTGATTGGCTTCGGGTTCGCAAGATGTCTCAAAGAACCGTCCGTTTATAGAAAAACAACAGGAGGAAAATTGGTGGTCGTGGCGGTGTATGTTGACGATCTCTTCGTGACTGGAACGTGTCTGAAGGCGATTGCTGAGTTTAAAGGGGAGATGGCAAGTAAGTTTGAGATGAGTGACCTTGGGAAATTATCATATTATCTTGGGATTGAGGTAACGCAAAACAGAGAAGGAATAACTCTGAACCAGAGTCGCTATGCGTTGAAAATTTTAGAAGAAGCAGGCATGAAAGAGTGTAATCCTGTGCACATTCCCATGGAGGCAGGTCTTCAACTGGCAAAGTCAGAAAAGGAAGAAGAGATAGATGCAACGGGATACAGGAAAATCATTGGTTGTTTTCGATACCTTTTACATACGAGACCTGATCTATCGTATTGTGTAGGTGTTTTGAGCAGATATATGGCAAACCCGAGAACATCACATGGTATTGCAATCAAGCAATGTCTAAGGTATCTGAAAGGAACTACATCGTATGGTATTACTTTCGAGAGATCAGGAACAAATGCAATGAGATTGGTGGGTTATAGTGACTCTAGTCATAATGTGGATCCAGATGACGGCAG
The DNA here is from genome assembly GCA_016771965.1 of Brassica carinata. Classification (NCBI taxonomy): domain Eukaryota; kingdom Viridiplantae; phylum Streptophyta; class Magnoliopsida; order Brassicales; family Brassicaceae; genus Brassica; species Brassica carinata. Next base: position 50,285,756 of record CM028690.1, read on the forward strand.
AAGCACAACGGGGCACATTTTCTATCTAGGAAACAGTCCCATTACATGGTGCTCTATGAAACAAGATACTGTTGCATTGTCCTCCTGTGAAGCTGAATTTATGGCAGGCACTGAGGCAGCACGACAAGCCATTTGGCTTCAAGACCTGCTTCAAGAGATAGTTGGAACATCACGAGAGAAGACCATCATACGTATTGACAATAGATCAGCAATAGCTCTTACAAGAAACCCGGTGTTTCACGGACGGAGCAAGCACATTCATACAAGATTTCATTTTATAAGAGAGTGTGTTGAGAAAGGGTTAATGGAGGTTGAACACGTACCTGGAAGCAAGCAGAAGGCGGATATACTAACCAAAGCTCTCGGAAGGATCAAATACAGAGAGATGCGAGAACTGATAGGCGTGCATGATGTGGGAAACAACAACTCCAAGCTTAAAGGGGAGACTGTTGGAGTAAGCTTGGAGTTAGCTTGAGAAAGAAGCAAACCTAATACTAATGGGATCAAGACCTTTAGAGATAAGGTTCAAGTTGTATTTAGGAGTTATCATAATATAAGAGATAATCATTAGTATTAGGATATATGTGATACTATATAAACCTATGTCGAGATCAAGGGCAAGGTGTGAGTTGTTGGTGTGAGTTTGAGAGCTTAAGTTTTGTGCAAGTTTCTTAAGCAATAAGAAGTGTCAAGTTCTTATTAATTATCGTGTTCATATCATCTTTGTTCAAGAACAATAGTAAAGGGCACGTGCAACAACTCACCCAAAGAGAGACATCCTCTTATAAAAAGCTAACGAGTTTGGACACAAGATATTCTATCACAATGTTGAACTTGTTAGCTATTTGAACCCAAACAGACGTTCAAAACCGATGAGATTGACCTCTAAGCATGAGGCAGTATGAGAAAACTGATGAGAAATGTAAGCTTTAGTATGATATTGCAGGGGAACCGGGATAGTAATATGCTCCAAACTCAGCGGTTGGATGATGTGGATAAAGCTGAAAAATGTAAGCTTGAATATGAGACAGTTATATGCTCCAAACTCATTTTATGGTTTCAAGTTTGAATAGGGTATTAAGCAAAAAAAGGTTTGAATAGGGTATTAATGGATGTGCATGACTGAGTAAGATGTTATGTAAGAGCTTCATTAATCTGCTCTTTGATTTTCTTCAGTGAAAGTCTGATATGTATTTAGGGTCTGAATTGAAACGCAGATGTTGCGGTTGCGGGAGTTTGTGGACATGGATAACTCTGGTTTCTAGCGTTATTAAGCGATTCATATGATTGGTATAGCGATTAGAAATTTTTGCGTTTGCGTTGCGGAACATTTGTGATTGGTTGATTATGAAATACTATAGCGGTTTAATAGTAAATTATCAATATTAACACATTTAACATTATAAAAATATCAAAAATATACTATTATGCTAAAATATACTAAACATTAATATAATATAATTAATAACAATATTACATTTATTTTTTTATTTTTTAGTTTAAATGAAATTTATAATTTCAATAAAATTTATTTTGAAGATTTATATTAGAACGTTTAAAAAATATTTTATTTCATTTATATATGTATATATTTTTATATATGTATATTTCTATATGTGTATATATTATGTTTAAAAATTATATTGAATAGTTTTGCTTTAAGGTTTTTACAAAATAAAAATTAGACTGTTGGTGAATTTAAATTTTTTAAAAATATATATATATATTTTATGAGGTTTAAAAATCCACCCGTAACCGCAAACGCTAGCGAAAACTAGCTTTTGATTTTATGAGGTTTGGAGCGGTTTGAGGCGATTTGTTTTTTTGTGTGATCGTTGCAAAATGCCAATAACCACTACCAACCGCAAAAGCTGCATTTGAGAGTGGTAGCGAGAAAACCAGTCATACCTTTAATGGGCAAATTTTAATCTTTCATATTCTTAATGAATTTAATATACTCTTAACTATTTGCATACTCTTAAATAGATAATCAATATCGTAACTACCCTCACTATCCCAACTAATAAGATTCATTTTCTCTCATACTCTTCTTCTTCTCCCTTTCATAATGAAACCCAAATTCATCATCCATCAAATTCAGTTCAACATTATCCATATTAATCCATTCTTGTTCATAATTTATTAATTGAACACTGAAAACTATGTGTTGTTAATCTATTAAACTATATTGGTAAAATTGTATAATTAGGCAAAAAATTTGGTTAAACTGTATAACTTGATAACTAAGTGATCTCAATACTTCAAAAATACTACAAAATTATTTAACAAACAATTTTAATTGTGTAGTTCTGATTAAGAGTATTTGAAAACAATATGCATTTTCATGATGAAAAGGAACAGAGGAATATCTAAAATTTATGTAGTATAATTCTGGGCTTCTTAATTTTTTAAATTTTTAAACTGCTTATTGTAATATCCTTATTTGTGGTATAAATAAAAGACTTAATATAATTAATTTAGCTATCAATGTAGCTAAAGTGTACTTGTCTTTTCAGCATACATCTAGAGAGAATTTTAAAGTTAAGCGTGTTTGAGCAGCATTAATCAAATGATAGTGACTTATCAGAAATGATTTACGATATCGTATGAGTGAAGCCAAAGCATGTGGAAAGATCATATAGTGAGTAAACAAAACTTTTGATTTCCTTAAAAATTAATGCACAACCCGTCGCACGGGATGGGACTCACAACCGAGTGGTCGTGAGAGGCCCATTAGCCATGGACAGTTGGAAAGTTACAAGAGGTATCATAGCCAATGTATCACCCCGGGTTTGTGGTAGTAGATTAGGTGTAAACGGCTTATAAGAATTTATTTGGCTACTTGTGACGCAAAGTGCATTTACCTTTTTGTTTAACTATCCAGAGAGAAATCCAGAGTTAAGCGTGTTTGAGCCGGAGAAATCAATGAATGGATGACTTATTCGAAAACTAGTGCAAGCTGATCAGTATTGTGTGAGTAAGGACAAAGCACGGGGAATGGTCACTTCGTGTTTGCAGGGTCAATATATCAAGTCTACCAAGCCTTTCTGATAACTCATCGGACGTCGAATGAAGGTGAGGCTCACGTGTCAAGAGTGGATGTGGGGTCTCAAGAACATTGGCAGGTCGGAGCGTTACAGTTAGTATCAGAGCCAAAACCTGATGAGAGTGTGGAGTTGTGTGGACTCACACCATCACCATCAGGGGTGACAAATCCGATGTGCAACGAGAACATTGCACTCTGTTCGTAGGGGTGAATGTACCATCTCAGATTTATGGTAGTATATTAGGTGGAAAGGGATTATAGGAATTGGTTTGGATACCTATGATACAAAGTGAGCTAACCTTTTCAGTTAACCATCCGGAGAGAACTCCAGAGTTAGGCGTGCTCGAGATGGAGAAATCAATGGATGGGTGACCTATCGAAAAACTAGTGTAAACTATTCAATTCTGGTACCATGTGAATTAGGACAAAGCACGGGGAGCGGTCACGTAGTATTTGCAAAGTCAGTACATTAAATCTACCAAGTCTTTCCGATAACACAGCGGACGTCGAATGAGGGTGAGGCTCATAGGCCGAGAGTGGATGTGGGGGCTCATGAACATTGGCGGTTCGAGACATTACAACCAAATCCATATGAGTGTGGAGTCAGGGCTTACAATACCATGGGTGACGATCTTGCGGTGCAACAAGGATGTTGCATTTTGTGAGAGGGATAAATTGTAACATTTCGATTTGTGGTATATGTGAAAGATTTAATAGAATTGATTTCATTATCTATGTCTTTAAAGTGCACTTATTTTTGTAGACATACATATAGAGAGAATTTTAGAGTTAAGTGTAATTGAACTTGAATACTCAAAGAATGGATGATCTATTAGGAAGTGATTTGTGATATTATGTAAATGAAGTCAAAATACGAAGAAAAATTATGTGGTGATTGTAGGGTCAGGAAATAAAACTTTCGAACCTTCTAAAAATTAACGCAGCCCCTATCATATGAACTGAAATCCATGGATCGAGTAAACGAACATAGAAGGCTTATTAACCGTGAATAGTCGGAACATTACACATAAAAATCTTAATGTGTGTGTTTCTCTAATATCAACAGATAACGATAACCTACGTTCCTATAATATACTCTTCTATATTATAATGTTTTCCATTATATCTGGATCAAAAATATTAAAAATATGGGATAATATGAGAGAATGGGTGGAGCAGAGATTCCACGCCCTAAATGAAGGAAAGGGATGGGGCAGTCCTTATTTCAGTGTACTTATTATCTTAGACCACAATATAATTTAAAGTTAATGGATTAAATGCATACAAAATATACACCGTCTGTGTTTCAAAAAAAAAAAAAAATATACACCGTCCATGATTTTTTTTTTTGAAGTCCTTCCCAGAAAATATTTCCATGCAAGTCTTTTGGAAAAAAAAAATTAGAGAATTGTGAGATCATCCCATCTTTTTATTTATCGCACAAACGTACAAAATCTACTCCATACACGAGAGATTGGGGGGGAGAGAAGACGATATTAACTGGAGAATAAATATAACATATATTCATCATACAACCGTAAAAGATTCATATATGTTAGTTTTAGAATTAACTAATTGCCTGGACTCTAATAAAGATTTAACAAAAAGAAAAAGAATGTAGAAATCCCTTCAGTTTAGTTGTTTGTTCAGATGAATAACTAATGTTGTATACCAAAAAAATATGGAATTTGATTCGCATTTGCAGATTAATGATAGCAAATTTACATTAATTTCATGTTCACTATGGTGTAAGTAAATTCGTTCACAGTGATTCTACATGTCAAGAATACAATTATTGAGCCACTGTGACTATGATAAACACAAATTATATGTCATGGATCTTGGTCGAAAAGAGTACAATTATCCAATAAAAAGTTATTGTTGAATCTGAATTTAGTCGGACCTAATAAACATAGACAAAAGGACTCATTGGCGTTTGTATTGATTGGTGAAAGAGTAAAGGTTACAACAGTGTGAAACAAAAGGAGAAACAAACTGGAACTCAGTGGAATTAGTCGGAAAAGTACAAGTCGGCGAAAAAAATGTGTAAAATCTTAATTTCTAGCTGTCATTTTTTTCTATGTGTTCAAGTCCGGATCTTTCCTTGGTCGCTTATGTCCTCTTTTTATAGGTAGACATCCTCTTATGTTCGCCGAAAATCGATTTGACCTAATAAAACGGAGTAGGCCTTAATGGACCGAGCAACTAGGCTGATCGTTCGGCTGTTGAGTTGAGCTCTCGTGCCAAGCTCGTGGCGTCGAGTTAGGTTATGTTGTTAAGCTGAGCTGATAGCGCCAAGCAACTCTAAGGTGAGCCGACTTAGTGGACCGAGTTTCTTAGTTGATAGGCCTTGTAGAAATATGTAATCTATCTCTTACCTTATTCATATAATTTACAATAAAATAAAATTATGTGTATTTTGTAGACCATAGACTGATATTTTCTTTTAATTTAAATTTGTTTTGACACTTGAGATTCTTAGCAGATCTTCTTTAACCACCATAACAACCATGAGAAGCGTTAAATAGAGGATTTGAAAAGTGATGAATCAGTTGCAAAGATGGGAATCTCAACTTCAAGAGAATTCTAAGATATATCAAATGAACTTACTTGATCACATGTGAATTAGAAGTCAGTAATAAAATACGGGTGGTTTCCTGATGGCCAAATGACAAAGAGGTTATTTAAGTGATCATCTGGCATGATCAGGGACGGGATCAAAAGATTAATTAACATCGACAAGAAAGGATGACTTGGCAGCCAAAAAAAAACTAAGATCAAATGGTTGAACTGATCTTAGACCGATTAGCTGAACCAGTAAGGCGGGTTGAACCAACAAGATGGTATTAATCAACTTAGCGAGCTAGATAAACTAGGTGAATTTGAATAATGTTGATTATTCAGAGTATGGAATAGATCATTTTTTTTACTTTAGATAAACTACTCCAAATTAATTTATCAAAATGACGCAGTCTTTTCACCTTAGAAATTTCATTTTGATAAGATTATCTAGGTTTGTTTTGAATCTCTAGCTTGTATTTTAAATGTAAAACTATATCACTTACTTTAATTGGCTACACTTCAGCACAAAAATATTATTTTGTAAATTCTTTTATTTTGGACGCGAATAGTCAAAAATAGGTCAAATTAATTTAAATATATAATTGACTTAAAAGGTGAAAACCCAAAAAAAACAAACAAATTATTTACCAAAAAATGGTGGACTCACCATTCAAACTCTCATATAACTCTAATTTCTTTGTCTTTTTGAACTTATGTAACTTGAATTTCGATGTGCTTATCATTGGTTGCAAAAAGTGAGTGTAAATTACATACTCTGATAGTCATTTGTATATACGTATATCCTTGTGTGTCACTATTGAAAAGTTTTATTGCACTCAAGTGCTTACCTCATCTCGTACAGAGCTTGTCCTTGTTGCTGCTATGGCATCTTACCGTGTCGGAAATATTACAATTGTTTCTTAAAACAAGAAATAATACACACAAGTCAGCATAATAATTATAGGAGGCAGCAGAATATTTTAGAAGACAGCTATATAAAATAGTAGAAAATAGTTTGTTCTTCTAAAACTAGCATAACAAGTTTAAGTTTTATAGTACAACTTATTGTGTAAAATTAGGTGTTTATCCTGAATTAATTGCTAGCAAAGTTAATACTTTATTGGGGGTTTTCATTCCAAATTAAGATTTAAGTTTCCCTATTAAAATTAATTAAATTTATTCTAGTAATAAAATAGTTTAGATGATCGATATTTTTAGAACTATTTTGTACTATTTGCCACAGTTTCTGTAATTAAAGTTATAAGATTATCTCTTGTTCTTAAAACATGAAATTTAACATAGAAGTATATAATTAGGTGGTGATACTATATCACACTACCATGATGTGTATGTGCAATAACGATATCTATGCTGTTGCGCAATAACGATAGCTCACGTTTTCAGAAATTATTTTATTTTGGTTGCCCAGGAATTTTAATTTTTGCAACATAATGTTGCACAAGAATTCTAATGTTTGCAACATTATGTTGCACACGAATAAATGTTAGGTCGAGATGAATGTAATTATGGAAAACAACATTATGTTGCTAAATGTGTTCCAAGCAACACAATAATTAATTTTGTATCCAAACATTATAAAACACTAGGTTTTACTTATTAATAAAATTTTATTTATCTTATTTTAAATTATTTGATTTAATTATTTGATAAATCAAATAATTGGCTAAAACAGACAAATAATTTAAGAAAAATTCAAAATAAGTATAACTATTTTTGCGGATTTAGATACTACAAAATAATTTCATTTAATAAAGAAATTATTTAAATTGATTTATTTTCATAAATAAAAATTATATATATTTGAACTTAATAAAACTTTGATATTATATTGTTTTTATTCTCAAGAGCGTATAATTACATATGTGAGAATATACTTGGTTTAAATTGACATCAAATAAGTTTTATACAAGTAAGATGTTAGAGTAAAAAATTATTATCAAATAAAATTTATAATTAAAAAATTATCAAAGAAGTATATATCACATAATTAATTAAAGAAATTACAAGAATTTTATTAAAAATACATAACTAAACGGGTTAACATAATTTAAAAATAACAAATCTCTTATAGAATTTCATATTTAAATTAAATAAAAATAATAAAATTATATAGTTTTCAAATACACTAAAATAAAAAGAAATTAAACTTATCAAAAGTTAAAACATATTTATTTTGAAAAATATATTTTTTTCAAAAAATATTCATACGCTTTAAAAACGTGGATCAAAATCTAGTGTATCTTTACATATGAATCTACTTTTTTTCATACGCTGCAGCACTTGAATTCACTTCGAATCTACTTTAAATACTGTATATTGCAAATTTACAACTTATAGAGAGAGAGAGATGTATGATACATTCAGAAAATATGCATACATATTATATTAAAACTAGAATATAATGCTTATGATGAAAATACAAAATATTGGTTCCCAGGGGAAGAAGCCAAGAGAGACTTAATTAGAAGAAATTTCAATGTGTCTTTCATAAAAAAAAAATCCAAAGCATAATATCTAGAAAATCTAAGAGGTGCGGACAAATTTCCAGACCTATGAACATTAAAGACTATGCATGTGAAATTTTCATATTGGTTTCTCATGAACTAATAAAAATTATTTTTGTTTTTTTATACAAAATGGCTCTTCTTCTCAAACTCAAAATGAAGAGTATATTTATATGTAAGTCTATATATTATATTTATATGTAAGTCCATCTATATTTTACATACACTTATATTTTTCTTGCTAGATACCAGTTTCAGTGACATAATATATAATGATCTCCCCAAAAATTATGAGAACTAGAACCAATATTTGTATATATAATTAGAGACTTGGTTAGTTGAAAATAAGAGGAGAGAAAGTAGGAAGAATGGTCAAAGACAAGAGCATAATGGTCTGCCCAAAACAATTTCTTGGTGTCAGCCTCAGAGCTGAATTAAAAGCACTGAAATCTCCTTTTAGTCATCATGTCCTTTTCCTCCAATCTATTTTTATTTTATATATTATTCTAACATCTTCCTCATTTTTATTAATTAGTAATATCCGTGTAGAGAGGGATGTATGATACATTAAATGAAGCATCTATTATTATTTCTACTTCTAGTCCTAGACCTAGCTACGTGGGCACACAACCTTCGTACTAATATACACTGTTTTTCTGTTTCTTTTTGTTTCAATTCATGGAGGGACAATGTTCTAAATCTAGCTTAGTTGTTAATGTGAATTGTTTATAAAAAATCAAAATCTGCATGGAAGGAGTAGAAACAATTATCTTCAAAAAAAGTAGAAACAATTATCTTCAGATCTTTATATATTGAGAATATTTTAGTAAACAGCTTTTATTTAAAAACATGTATTTGCAAATTAATATAACTATGATGTTCTTTCCACGCGGTATCCTTCAGGTATGTGAAGCGTAATTAAAATATCTGATGATGCATACCATCCAAAATTTAAAATAGCTTAATAACTTGAGCTTGTAATCCGAGTGCAGACACCTAGTTGATGGAGCAATTGAGCCGATGTGTTTGGCCAATTCCAGTCTGTTAAACACAATCAAAAGAATGCAGAATTTACTTTTAACCAAGTCGCTTTGGTCTAATAGTAAAAAAAATTCCACTGAAACTTTTGTTTTGGTTTTAAACAGCATTGGCTATTTAGCCATGCCCTTAACAATAGGGTTTTGTATACCCGAATGTAAGGCCTCGTGAAATTAGTTTTTGGATCTAAACAGCGTTTGCGATTCCACGGTTATTAGAAGAAAAAAAACATGTGAAATTTTTTATCTAGTGAATGTCTGGATAAAAAAGAAATGAAGATAATTAGTTATTAGATTAAAATGAGTAAAAATAGAAATCGAATACTGTAACAGTTATACAAAACAACACAGTTACTTTTCAAACATATTTTTAGAAATGATAAATAATAGATTCACCATGTTAAAAATTGGAAAACAATATTATTATTTAATTATCGTTATTGATTTTCCCATCAGCTTTCATTCACCGACATCGACGAAACTGAACTTGAATTTGAAATTCACATCATTTAGACCTATAGTGAGAAACTGATGTTGCAGATGATACAATAGTAAAAATCAATTTGTAGCTTTGACCAACAGAAGAATAATCATTGAACTATACTTAAATATTAATTATCTATTCTTAAGTAGCTGTAAGAATGAGTGTATATAGTTTTCGAATATATGTCTTGGTATCACTGTCCAGAAACGAATCATTTAATTCGCCAAAACTATCGTAGGGATCATGTGACGTAGGGCTAGGCAAATATCCGTAAATTTTTTTGATTATATTTGTTATCAAGTTTTGATTCAAACAGAAAAATTTAAATATCTATAACTCTTCGAATCAAAGAAAATACTAATATGAAATATCCATAAGAAAGAAAGAAAATCACAAATATTAATATTTTAAAAACAAATAAACAAAAAAATATATGTGTATATATTATATTATGTGTAATTTTATAATGTTTTGTTTATTATTTTAGTTATCATAGTTTTAAACTTTCTATTTTTATAATGAAATATTGTTGTTTTATATTATTATTGTTTTTAAAAATATATATATATTATTTGTATGAATCGAATTGGATATCCAGTAAAAAATATTAAAAAATTTGGACATCGAATATCCAAATAGCTACAGATCAAATCGGATCATATATTGATTATTCAGACAAAATAGATCGGAGTAAAGATACTCTAAAGACCTGGATATTCAATTTGTGCCCACGCATAATGGGAGGTTTGAAGTTGTAGCTCTACCCCCAAAACTGTAGGGTCCGTTAAATGTAATATTCACAAACGTAACATCTCCATATGTAGATAGATGTCTTGTTATAATCCTAGAAGTGTTACATGTAATGATTTCGATTTTGATTTGACTTGAATATATCATGGATTTTCTGATTTTGGTGTGTGGTATATCAGTATATATAATTTCTTAATTATCTCCTGAGTATCATCAATGAGATTTTGATTCCTAAGGCCATCGCATGTGCATAATTTCAGACACCCATGCATGTATGTTTTGAGTTTTTGTGCAAGTAAAAAAAGTTTGACAAGAAAAAAATGTTGCATTGCATCTACTTGAAATTGGAATATGGTTGGATGGATGAGCGATGAAATCATTTTTCTTTTCTTTTTTTTTTCATGGCTTAGTTAACGTACACGCTAATCATTTGTTGCATTTAAAATCAATGATATGCTATAATATATATTGATCACACTATTGTAGAAACTAAAAAGTAATGGTTTCTCACTTACATATATGTAAATATTTGGATTTTTTTTGGACGACATGTAAATATATGGATAAACAATAAATTAGTGTACAAAAGAATCAAAAAGAGACGTACAGTTTCCGTTAGCCCACTGAGCTGAAAATAAGTGAAACGAAGAGACCCCAAACTTTATTTCATAGGATTTAAAATTAAATCAGTTTGACAGTTTTTTGTCAGAAGAACACTTATCAATGAAAGTAAACATTAACTTACATATGATTTACAGGTAAATAGACAGTTTCTCATTTTGCGTAAGACCCAATAATGATGAATATGTGACTTCTACATTTTTGTGAGAATTAATGGTATCATAGTCATGTACCTTACAGAAATTGATATACTTGGTATATTATCTGTTCCGGACTAACGGTAGATTTTGTATATATTCAACCTATAAGGTTTTGGCAGCTTACATGCTGGTGATCAAATTGTTTATGCATGTACCAATCCAAAAAAAAAATCTGATGTAGTTTGATTTTGGATGGATAAAGAATATATGACGATCGACGAAATGGGTTTTATGTATCAAATGGTACCCAGTACATGGACACACATGAATATGGAAACTATTCTTGGTTATACTATTTCAGCTTTACTCACTAGAAAAAACCTCAATGTCTACTGCGCAACCACTGTATGTTAGAAATCCAGCCTTCGTTTTTCTTTTAGTGGGTAAGTTACATAAGAAAAGTTGAAAGTGGCCATTTTTATTGTACTATTTCATAATCTTAAATCAAGTAGTATATATACAAATATACTCAAATAGTTTGCATACATATATACACGACTTACGTTTTGACATAATTATTAAATTTATATATTAATATGTATGCAATAACAAACACCTAATTTATTATTTACCTAGAACTAGTAAAATTGAGTTTAAGATTGTACATTATAAAGTCTTGGTCTGCTTGTAATTGTATTTATGCCCATTTGGGAAGTTTAAATAAAATATAATATTAAAATATATAAATACTAAATGGGAATATGAGTGTTACTTAAATAAATTTTAATGTGTAAACATTTTTACAATTCTTATTTATAATACAGATGGTGTAGATGTTTTTTGTTTGGTTAAAGGGTAGAACACAGGGAGTATTTACCCTACATTCACGGTGATGGGAATCTGGACATGTACTGCAAAAGAAACCATTAAAAATGAACTGCAACTCTAATGGTATCAGGTCTGAATACAGTTTTACAAGCATCAGAATATTATGTGACTTTTTTTTGGGCTAAATGCTAAAAAAAGGTAAAGAAAACAAGAATAAGATGACGTTTGGTAAATGGCTAAACACGACCAGAAAACCAACTGGGTAAATAATTTAATTTCTTACCTCCATCCAAACTTTAATAAATAAAAACAAAAAGATGCTTTGGGGGATGGATCTATAAGCTTATTATATAAAGGAGGATAGATGGTGAGGGTTTTCTACCTTCTTCTATCTAAAGAAAGTCTTTACACACCAAACAAAACAGAGAAAAAGAACTCAAAGAAAAACTGAGAAAATTCAGATTAAATGGAAGAACATCTAAATTCATTAGCTGCGACTCATCTTCTTCAACACACTCTAAGAAGCTTATGCATACACGAGAATTCCCAATGGATTTATGCTGTTTTTTGGAGGATCTTGCCCAGAAATTATCCTCCCCCCAAGTAAGCTTATGATTAAAATCTAAAACTCCTTTTTCTTTTTTACATTTTTATCTGGCTTTCTTGTAATTATTTTCCTTTGCTAGCTTTTCTTCTGTAGTTTTGTATTTGTATTTGTATTTTTTTATTTGAATGATGAATATGTTCTGATCATTTGGTGCTGTTGTAGATGGGATGGTCAAGGAGCTTATGATAGATCGAGAGGGAACAGGAGAAACTGGTACTAGTTAAACCACGTATACAAACTATTACAGATATAAGTTATATCATATAACGTTTCTTAAGTGTACATAATTAACAATAAGGTTGTATATTATTTGTTGCAGGATTTTGGTTTGGGAAGATGGGTTTTGCAACTTTGCAGCTTCTGCCGGGGAAGTTAGCTCCGGTGAATGTAGCGGCGGTGGTGGCAGCTCGACGGCATACGGAAATAGTGATTATCAGCAATATCAAGGGCTTCAGCCTGAGTTGTTCTTCAAGATGTCCCATGAAATCTACAATTATGGAGAAGGGTATGTGAGGATAATATATACATATATAAATATATATTTTTTTTCTCAGCAGAAGTTAATTAAAAGATTTGTTACGAAAATAGATCCTTTTCCTCAATTTTCCTTTTTCATATAGTACTATCTCTTTTTGGTTTCACTTTTTTGGTAAACCGTTTTTCGGAGTCCATACTATTTCAGTACCTATTTTTCTAATTCAGTTTAAATCCATATGTATGTATGTGTAACTAAGTTGGTTTTAGAAAGATATATTGGTCAACAAAGTTCCTCTTTTTAATTCGAAGTTTATGATCTATGAGTACTTACAAGTCTTCAGGATAATTTGCAAAGTGTTTTTGATCGAAAAAATGCTGAGAGGGGAGTATTTAATCATTTTTCTGGAAAAAGGAGTATTAATTTAATCATTGTCAACTAATAAAGTATTATTCTAATAGTTGTTAATTAATTTAATTATTCTCTCTAATGATTGAACCTTTATCAAATTTTGTGCAGGTTGATAGGAAAAGTAGCTGCAGATCACAGTCACAAGTGGATTTACAAAGAACCTAATGACCAAGAGATTAACTTCTTCTCTGCTTGGAACAATTCTGCTGACTCCGTAAGCATATGCTGATATACATATGCACACCTTTATATACACGTTTTTATATATGGCTTTTATATACATACACATGCATAAATCTGCTTAGAAGAAAAAAAGTATCCATACATCTGAAATTTTAAAATTACACACATAGATTTATAAAGCATTATATTAACCACACACTAATTAAGATTTATGTAATTGCGCAGTACCCTAGGACATGGGAAGCTCAGTTTCAATCTGGCATCAAGGTATATTTCTTTATTACATCAACACACATACATACTTCCATATAAAAATGCATTATCGTACATTTAAGTATTCAGTTAAGCGTATTTACATGAAAATGTTATGCAGACAATTGCCTTGATTTCGGTTAGAGAAGGTGTTGTCCAGTTAGGATCTGTTCACAAGGTTTCTCTCTCTATACACATTATACTTTTTTATTTATGTTTATATAGACAAGATAATTTACATACTTCATTTTTGTTACAAAAACTAAAGGTGATAGAGGATTTGAGCAATGTTGTGATGCTAAGAAAAAAGCTGAGCTATATAGAAAGCATCCCTGGAGTACTTCTTCCTCATCCTTCTTCTTCTGGTTACCCTTTCATCAACGCTTCTCCTTCTGACACGTGGCATTTCCCCGGAATAGCTCCTCCTCAGTCGCAGCCTGAGCATCACCAACAGCATTTCTACCATTCTGACCACAGCCACCGCTTCTCGATGAGCAACCACCCCCAGGCGCAAGCGATGAAGATAACGCCGTCTATGCGTAGCCTTGAGGCTCTTCTCTCGAAGCTTCCGTCTGTTGTACCTCCGGCGACGCAGCCGGGGTACTTCCCGCTTCACCACAGTGCTAAGGAAGAAATGAATCAAGAAGATCCAAATGATGCGTTTAGGGCTCAACGGAGGGAGTTGGTTGGTGAGGGTAGCAATAGTAACAACAATAATAATTACAATAGTAATGATAGTTATAATAATAATTGCAGCAATAATAATTACAATAGAGAGAACAAGAACGGTGGGTTTCTTGGTGAGGATTATTGAGTGTCTAATAAATCCGTTTGTTCGTATAAACTGCACTAAGATTTTCGTAGTTTGACATTTTATAATTCTTAGATGTTATTACATTTATCTGAGTTGGCAAAATAAATAAATATTTTTCTTATAACTCTGTATGTCTGTCTTGTTTCTAACGTAGTACGTTGATTTCGACGGTACTTGTGTAAAAATTGTTGCAGATTCCATGTCTTCAATAAAATATTACGTTTGTACTGGAAATAAAATAATAAAAAATAGAGATGGACCTACAATAAATATTATTTTCGCGCAATGGAATTTCCAGTGTTCTGCTTCTTTACGCTTGTTTTGGTCAAGATTCTTGACTCAAGAACTCACGAAATTATTTTGTAGTTAGCACCAAAAGTTTGGAAAATCGCAGTGCCTGATAGTTTTGAAGTGAGCCAAATATTTAGATCAAAGTGTATATATATATATATATATATATATATATATAAAAATGAAATTATGATAAATAAAATTAGTTTTATATATAGATATTACTATTTTAAAAATAATTATTAATAAAATCACGGATCCGATATCCGACTAAAAATTTAGATATCCGGATCCTAATTCGGTTTTGACGGATCCAACATTTTACTATCCGGATCCGATTTGCAACCTTAAAATAAATAAAGAATAATACTAAAATATATAAAATATTAACAATAATTTTAAAATAAAATGTATACAATGTTTTTAATTATTTGTATGTATGCTATTACAAATTTTATATATACTATTATAAAATGAAATTATGATAAATAAAATTAGTTTTATATATAGATATTACTATTTTAAAAATAATTATTAATAAAATCACGGATCCGGATATCCGGATCCGATTTGCAACCTTAAAATAAATAAAGAATAATACTAAAATATATAAAATATTAACAATAATTTTAAAATAAAATGTATACAATGTTTTTAATTATTTGTATGTATGCTATTACAAATTTTATATATACTATTATAAAATGAAATTATGATAAATAAAATTAGTTTTATATATAGATATTACTATTTTAAAAATAATTATTAATAAAATCACGGATCCGATATCCGACTAAAAATTTAGATATCCGGATCCTAATTCGGTTTTGACGGATCCAACATTTTACTATCCGGATCCGATTCGCCTCTCGATATCCGGATTTCGGATATTTTTCTAAAATTGTAATATCCGCGGATATCCGATCCGATTTGCAACCTTAAAATAAATAAAGAATAATACTAAAATATATAAAATATTAACAATAATTTTAAAATAAAATGTATACAATGTTTTTAATTATTTGTATGTATGCTATTACAAATTTTATATATACTATTATAAAATGAAATTATGATAAATAAAATTAGTTTTATATATAGATATTACTATTTTAAAAATAATTATTAATAAAATCACGGATCCGATATCCGACTAAAAATTTAGATATCCGGATCCTAATTCGGTTTTGACGGATCCAACATTTTACTATCCGATCCGATTTGCAACCTTAAAATAAATAAAGAATAATACTAAAATATATAAAATATTAACAATAATTTTAAAATAAAATGTATACAATGTTTTTAATTATTTGTATGTATGCTATTACAAATTTTATATATACTATTATAAAATGAAATTATGATAAATAAAATTAGTTTTATATATAGATATTACTATTTTAAAAATAATTATTAATAAAATCACGGATCCGGATATCCGACTAAAAATTTAGATATCCGGATCCTAATTCGGTTTTGACGGATCCAACATTTTACTATCCGGATCCGGATTCGCCTCTCGATATCCGGATTTCGGATATTTTTCTAAAATTGTAATATCCGGCGGATATCCGGATCCTAATTCGGTTTTGACGGATCCAACATTTTACTATCCGGATCCGGATTCGCCTCTCGATATCCGGATTTCGGATATTTTTCTAAAATTGTAATATCCGCGGATATCCGATCCGATTTGCAACCTTAAAATAAATAAAGAATAATACTAAAATATATAAAATATTAACAATAATTTTAAAATAAAATGTATACAATGTTTTTAATTATTTGTATGTATGCTATTACAAATTTTATATATACTATTATAAAATGAAATTATGATAAATAAAATTAGTTTTATATATAGATATTACTATTTTAAAAATAATTATTAATAAAATCACGGATCCGATATCCGACTAAAAATTTAGATATCCGGATCCTAATTCGGTTTTGACGGATCCAACATTTTACTATCCGATCCGATTTGCAACCTTAAAATAAATAAAGAATAATACTAAAATATATAAAATATTAACAATAATTTTAAAATAAAATGTATACAATGTTTTTAATTATTTGTATGTATGCTATTACAAATTTTATATATACTATTATAAAATGAAATTATGATAAATAAAATTAGTTTTATATATAGATATTACTATTTTAAAAATAATTATTAATAAAATCACGGATCCGGATATCCGACTAAAAATTTAGATATCCGGATCCTAATTCGGTTTTGACGGATCCAACATTTTACTATCCGGATCCGGATTCGCCTCTCGATATCCGGATTTCGGATATTTTTCTAAAATTGTAATATCCGGCGGATATCCGGATCCTAATTCGGTTTTGACGGATCCAACATTTTACTATCCGATCCGGATTCGCCTCTCGATATCCGGATTTCGGATATTTTTCTAAAAATTGTAATATCCGGCGGATATCCGGATCCGGATTTGCAACCTTAAAATAAATAAAGAATAATACTAAAATATATAAAATATTAACAATAATTTTAAAATAAAAATGTATACAATGTTTTTAATTATTTGTATGTATGCTATTACAAATTTTATATATACTATTATAAAAATGAAATTATGATAAATAAAATTAGTTTTATATATAGATATTACTATTTTAAAAATAATTATTAATAAAAATCACGGATCCGGATATCCGGACTAAAAATTTAGATATCCGGATCCGAATTCGGTTTTGACGGATCCAACATTTTACTATCCGGATCCGGATTCGGCCTCTCTGGATATCCGGATTTTCGGAGCGGATCCGGATCGGATCTCGGATCGAATCCGGATCTCGGATAATAATTCCAGGCCTACTCATTTCAATATAATTTTAAATTTTATCTAATTATTGCATAAACTTGAACTCTCACCAAGACAATAAAATGTGATTTCATGTCAAAATCTTAAAATTAAATATTTCTCCACACAATAAAATTAAAATTAAATATTTCTCCACACAGTAAAATTATATTTTCTCATAAAAACTTTGAAATTACGTTTTTCTATAAAACTAAACAAACCCTTATATTTTCTATAAAACTTTAAATATCATTTTTCTACTAAAACCGCAAAAAGATTATGTGTTCCCATCCAAAATGAATTTTTTTTTAATTTCTAAAATGAGTAAAATAAATCTTCAAATTAACAAAATCTTAGATTTAAAAAGTTTGAACATGGACAATGTCGATTTGGTCTTGGTCTTGTCCAGTTATAGACCAAGTTGGTCTTTAGTCCATTTAGAACGCGCTTTAATTTTGGCTCGTCCATGATGAATTATGACAGCTATAGTTAACGGCAGGATCGAACTAAAAACTAATGGATTTAATGTTTGCCCCCAAGGCAACCCCTACCACTGCTTAGTTACAATGAAGCTGGACGTTCCTGCATGTTTTCGCTTCTAACCATTTCTATGCTTTAGTTGTATCAGAATTAAAAAAAAAGTTCCCTTTGTGAGGAAAAGAAAAAACTAAAAAACACCGATTCTTAAAAAATTACTAAGGCTACCGCTACCCACGAGGTACACAAACACATGCAATTGATTATTTATGAATACGTTCTGATAGGTATCACGTTTGAAAGTAGGAACAATGAATCAAAGACAATTGTTATACATGTATGAACGACGAGCCGATCATTAAATACAACTTCAGAGTTTCTCCCTTTTTCATCTTCACTAAAAAGTCAAATTCTATTATTAGTAGGGAAATTGGAACTTTGAAGCAGCTAGGAAAGCAGATAGGAGAATAAAATTTAAAACGACACATATTCTCATAACTCAAACCATCATCAAAACGATCTCTCTCTCTCTCTCTCTAAACATGGATTTCACACAAAGCCAATGAACCACACACGCAAACTTTCTATGAAGATGTTTTCTTTAAGTCTTATGGGAGAAAAGATTATATAAGACAAGAATTAGGAATATGTATATGAATCTTGGAATACCTTAAATACTTTATCATAACTCACGAGGGAAATTGTTGATTTGTCCTTCCTCCAACATATCTTTACCGTCAATCTTGTAACCTACCCGCATCCGCATCACCATGGGTTTCTGAAAACAGTGAAAACCAGAGATTATTCTCAGAGTTTTGCAACAGATTGAGGTTTGTGATGATGAGGAGAGCAAAAACAAAAGAAAGAGGAACACTACCTTTCCGTGCTGGCTATTTGTAACTCTCATAGTTTGTTTGATGTTTCCATTGGCGGTAAGAGAGTTGCTGCTAGAGGGATCCAGGTGAAGTTGTAGAAACTGCAATGTGTGTGGTGACAGGGAATATGAATACATTAGAACATCGTCAACATATATTTGAAAGCAGATCGTTTTCTGAAATACAGATTACTGCTTTATAACTGATCAAACAAAGAATACATGTAAGTATAAAAAACAGACACAAATCCTTATCCAAACCAGTTATATATTACGATTTAATAAGTAAGAATCTTGCTAAAATATGAGTTAATCATGTCATGAAAAGCGTGGGCCGTTTTAACTAAGAACCAAGCTCTGTGGCAGCTCTTTTGATTAGGAAAGATCGCGTGGTATAAACTATGAACCAAAAGCAGAAAAGGAAGTTTATGAACTGACCTTAGGAACTGCAGCCTGGAAAAGAAAATCTGTGAACACGTTAGGAGTAAGATTTGTGAAACTGGCAACAATATCTGTAGCTTGAGGGTTTTCTGGTTGCTTTGTGAAGTTAAACTCAATCTTCAAGGTGCTGCTTTCAAATGCAACAATGGACGGATATATTGGAACCTTGTCCTCTGCCATCGGAAAACAAATAGATCTAATTTAAATCACATGAATAAATTATGTGAAACTTCTCAATTTAAACATCGCATCTTTACCAAATCCATCCAATAAATCCATCATTGAAGAAGGCGCAGTGGGAGAAGATAAAATTGTATCGTTGGTGGCTACTGGAGCATTCTTCGCATGTACAGATAATAAGTCTCCATTGATCGAGCTAGGGGCAGGACTTCCGACTGACAACAGATCCAGAAGAATATCCGCACCAGCTTTTGATGGCTGCATGGTACCTGAAACTGATAGAGGTAGAGAATGAGCAAAGAGCCTGGAGATTTAAACAATAGAATGCACGTTCACAACTAAACAACCTAAACTCTCTGCAAAACATACAAATATTTACTTATCTTGACTACACAAATTTGACAGCTTTCCTCAGGTCATAGTTAGGATTGGTCATACTGCCTCTGAAGTTAACACTTACAGAAACATGACCAGACATAATTCTCTGGCTGAAGAAAACTATGATCTGATGTACAGATGTTTATCATCATCCCGCAATACCCAAAGGTCCCAAACAACTCTTGCTACTTTAGTTACTAGTTATTTGGATGGTGGAGTGGAATGACATATTTTAGAAATCTAACCAGGATGTGGCGAAGGCTGCGTTAAATCAACTCCAAGAAGATCTTGAAGAAAGTTAGCACTGGAGGAGGTAGGGGCAGGAGCATCATCAGAACTCAGGTCTAGTAAATCTACCAGAGGAGCTGCAGCTTTAACAACACCGTTCGGAATACTAAGTGAAGACTTTCCGGAAGTTGACACAGCTGTTGGTAAAGAACCAGCTCTCCTTCCACTAAATGTTGCCTCATCAAGGACCGGCATTCTTTCAACAAGGGAAGATCTGCATAAATTTAGTTGATTAAAATCCGTGGAACTCTCATACAAATTGATTAAAACAGATATGTCCAGTAATTTCAAAAGAATTACCTTATGTTCTGATGCTTTTGGATAACTGAACTGAACTCCATAGATCTTTGTTGCAGTTCTAAGACAAAGCTACCTTTGTTCTGTCCTATAATACTTTTAACCCTCCTGCAAGCAAATACAAGAAACCCATCGGTGAGAAGCATCATTGACTAATTTCCATTGCAGCCAAATTATAAACAAAATTACAGGGCCGTGAAATAATCGATGCATGGTTATACCCTAATAAACAAGAAAGAAAATCTAGAATCAGCTGTGAAGACATAATCAAGGAATGAGTTGGCATACTCTGAACAAGAAGGGAAACGAGATGAGATCTTTAACAAAGCAATGAGTGCCATTGCCTTAGTTGTGACATCTGATGTGTGATGCTTGATAGCAGTCTCGACAACATCCACTGCATCTGATTCGGTTACCTGATTACAGAAGTTTGAGAAAATAAATCAATATCTACATAGCTGACTAAACAATATTATCTTTAGCATGTACAGATGACCAATCAAAAAGTTGCATGCAGAAAAGTTTAGTACAGATGATATAAATGAGCAATCTAAATATTAAGGAATAAGTATCCCTTAATATGTAGACTATATAACAACTGAAACCATTTTCTTCACTTTTTTAAAAGCAGAAGAACGAGCTAGCGCAGAAAATCAACAATACAAGAGTTAACATTTTCGAGGATGTGAGGTATGCATAACTGTCACCTCCAGTATTAGTCACAACAAAAGCCGCCGGATGATGGTACTCACCGTTATTGGTTCTTCTAGTTCAAGCATTCCATTATTGTTAACCAACAGATCAGCATATTCTCCTATGCACCATATTGCAACCCGCACAAGGGTTTCCTGCCCAAACATCATAATGACCGTCTTACTCCTAAATTACAAGATCAAATTGGGAAATGGCTGACCAAAACAAGAATGCCATCTACCTGTTCACAAGATGTATGTAATGCTCTGTACAAAGCCCTGACAGTGTACCCATGGAGATCAGGAGCATTTGTTATAACTACAATTAGCGCGTGCCATACATCCTCTTTCACATAATTGCCAGCCTGTCATGAACATAATCAAGATTAGAAATCTCAAATTAAGATCAACTTATTTTCATAACATGTAAAAAAACATCAATTAAAGAAATATGCATGACCATTGGTGCCGATAAATTAATGGAAAATGTAACCTCATCACATGTGTTAAACATATACCTCAGATAGAACCTTTAGCATTTGATCAATGTACCATATTTTCTCTGGAGCAAACCTAGTCAGCAAGGAAACACCAAAAGTTAGCACACATATAACCAAGCACGTCTGATAGACACCATTCATCCAGGCTAGCATTCTAATAAAATTTATGGATTACTTTTGATAGAGCATAAATCACATCTATGTTACAAATTACGATGTCAGTTACTAACTTTTAGAATTATGAAATCTCATTATTGAAAAGTCGTGCAACTTACTTTTCCACAATGGAACATATTTTTGCAGTAAGATCTCCCTTAAAATCTTGTTCGCTGACTTCCAAATATTCTATTAGCTCCTTTGCTAGCGGCTTCACGTTATTCTCATTCACCAAAAGGTAAATAAGTTCAAGTGCCCTTTTCTGAATTGAAGCATCTGAATCCTAAACCAGAAGATATCAAAGAACATATTCCATTTAATAAAATCTCAGGCCACCTAAACAGAATAGGATGGTTAAATGTTAAAACGAAAACAAGATACAGTCAGTCTAATGTGATACCAAGCTAGGTAGCATGCTTTAGCTCTGAGGAATAAATAACATTCCGTAAACCAGTAAAAACAAAGGAAAAAAAATACGCTGGTATTTCAGTAAGATACACCAAAAAGGCAACTGTAACACCACATTAAATACCTTAACACACTCCAGTATTGTAGCTCTGTGTCTCTGAACCGCTTTGGAATCAACTGTTAAGGCTCTCATCAGCATATTTAATGCTACATATCTGAGAAAGCAAAAGCTAAGGTTTATACTTTTTTTGTGGAAGGTAGTCAATGGAGAGCTGGGAAAGGCATCAGATGAAGTGTGTTATCACTTGTTTTCAACATAAAATTGTCCCATTCATACACAAAACTGTCAAAACATGTCAGGTTTGGTTTCTAAATTCTTTTATCTTTTAAAAGCCATACTCCTTCAAGTCGACCAATGAAAAATCATTGAAAACTAGACATATGAATGAACAACTTCTGATGGCATTATAGTAAACGAAGAGCTGGAAGACTAATGTGACGAATAAGCTAACAGAGACAAGGTTACAGAAAACTCAAATACTAAGGCAGTCGATAAAAACCTGATGTTATTATCTCGGTTGGACAAGAATTTTCCCAAGATATTGATTGCAAGGACACGTAAACCACCATTCTCTTCGATGCTCATTATCGTTTGAACGCATTCATATAGGATAGCGTTGCCTGCATTTTTGTTTGACTCGGTTTTAGATGCCACCTATGACATTCAAAATCAAGTTGGGAGTCAAAAATTATTATATGAGATAATGATCCGGACTGATACAGATCAAAAGCTTTTTCAGGAAAATGTAACAAAAATTTCAACGTATGAATGAAAAAGGCTTCATTTGTTACCATTTATTTGTGGAATTATTTAATTAGTTTCGGAAACTAGAAAGAACAAACAGTATGAAAAAAAATCAAAAAAAAACAAAAAACCTTTTTTAAAACAAATAGAAGACCACAAACATAGCAGTCATCCAGGACAACATATTCCTTCAGATAATTCTCGATGGACTAAGTACAAACAAACCTGAGCAAGTATATCATTCATACGGTCGCTGGCCTCTGCATCCCCTTGGCCCAAAATACGCAGCAGTTTGAGCAATCTGATGTGAAGAAATGGATCGGTAATTCCAGCTACGTCATACTCAGGTGAATATGGACTGTTTGCAATACCCCTCAGGGTTTTAACCAAGCCCTCTGTGCATTTCTGTCAAACAGAAAAGGAAACCACTAATTTTCCATCATCACAAGAAGAAAAAAGAAAGAAAACATTCAAATCAGTTCACTGTACAAGCAAAATTTATGCAACTGTCCCAAGAAGATCATTAGTCTAAAGAGACAAAATGGAGAATGCAGGAATGATATAGATTTCAGATACAAGAATCATGGAACCATGAGAAAGTAAGAGGCTGAGACTAATGACCAGACATATAGCCGCTTTAAGATTCCCCAAGAAAGAAGCACAGTGCATTAAGAGATTACCTTCCGGAAATATTCAAGGGCTTCGGGACTGACTATACAGATTTCCGTACAAAGGTGAACTCCCGTAATGAGAACACCGTGATGCTTTTCTTTGAGTAAAGAAGCGGCGGGATTAGTAAAGTTCTCAGAAAGATCCGGAACTTTTCTGATGATCCGTATGGCGCAAAGAGCTGCCTAAATAACCAAATTTTAATTAATGAAAACCTGATGCATGATAACGTATATTACTACAGAAGTTAAATTGAAGTTTCAAGAAACTAATAGACATTTCTTCAGGCAATATGAACTTAGCTTCAATGATTCCAACATTTTACAACCTCACTAAGAGACACTTGTTATCTGTACAAAAGAAGGGAACACTCACTTTCTTGCGTATGTTTGGATCACGAAACTGAAGTAATCTTTCAACCTCAGGTGCGAGATCACGAGCCATTTCCGCAGAACAGATATTGCCTAAAGCACAAAGAGCAAGCCCCACAATGTACTGATTCGTATGATTCAGGTCTCTAGGCATGATGAGTCAAGGTTCTCACACAAGGAGGGAGAAGCTAAAAACTTTACAACAAAGATGCCAAAAAAGGTAAAAACGCTACGTCACCATAAAAAAAAAAGGGATACTGCTTGAGGGAGTTGGTGACGAGCATAAGCACTTCTTGCCTTTCGTCAAGAAGCAACATCAAACCTAGATAACCGATCCTCTTCTCTGGGAATCCAGTCGAAGCGATTAGTTTGAGGCATTCCATCTGACCGAAATGAGTAGGGTAGCCAAGCATGTGAATGAACATGAGCTTCGCGAGATCACGGTGTCTGTAGTCCTGTTCGTTCTCGTTGATGGAAGCGCGGATCGCAGCACACTCTTTCCTCACAACCGCACGTTCCTCAGCAGCGGTTTTACTCGCACGTATCGCCCGAATCATGTCGCTACAATTCATATTGTCAGTTATACAAAACGATCTAGCAATTACTCTAATCTAGAAGATTCTCCAACATTGCCAAACCTTAGCACTTAAGAATACATGTATACATTTCCCCTATCAACTTCACTTTCCAATTGAATTGCAGAGAAAAATCACCAATAAAAATACAGATTCTCCAGTAAAAGTGGAAGAACGAAGCTACATTACGGTTTTAGAAACTAGGGACGCAATAATGGGGATCGAAGAAACTGATTCCAAACCTGAGACGAGTGCCGGAAAAGAAGGTATCCATGATAAGAAGCTGAAATCAGATCCGGGATGAAAAGATATTAACGGTTGGCGCGAGAGATTCGACAAATCATGGATCTAAGGAGCTCACATTCCAGATTGGAGAAGGAGAAAGAGTGATTCTTTTGGATCTGAGAGTTTTTTTTTTCTCTGTTTCACTTTGATCGATGAAAAGATGAACAGGGAGAGTGGTGTCCGTGTTTTTTCTCCGTCAAGGAAGACGGAAAATTACTAACGGAATCGCTGATCAGAACGGAATTATTAAACGGCCGTCAATAAAAATGTCAAAATAATTTAGAATTATTAATGTGAAATGAGAGGATATAATCCGATACATCCACTAACATCAAACTCGTTATATTATCACCAAAACCGTGACATATTGTTAACAAATAACATTTGTTTCACTATGTAAACAATGTAACAATTCTTCATAATGTTAATGTTTCACAGTGTCCATTTCAGTTTTAATCAGTCGATATCCATCTCTCCCAGTATCTGCTTAAGCTCCTTTCCTCTCTTCCTTGCTAACTCGGCGCAGCTCTGCAAAAATCAAAACTATACAAGAATATTACTTGTGGATTCATTTAGGCGACTGGTGAAAACTCCCCCACCTTGATGGCTGATGAACCAGCGAGAGCGCTTCCTCCTGATTTACTGAAAGAAACAATTTGATCCGAAGAGTCCAAAACAAGATTCACTTTTGATCCGAAGAGTCCAAAACAAGATTCACTAGAGTGTCCATAATGGATTCTTCTTCAGCTGTTGGGTCAGTTCTTTAAGATCAACCATATCACAGCTGCAATGAAGGGAACACACATTTTAGAAAGAACATTCTTTACACAAATGATAAGAGCACAAAGAGATATGTCAACCATTCAAACTGAAATAGCTTAGGATAACATCCGACAAACGCTTTGAAATAACAGGAGCGTCATCAGCTAGTCTTCCAGCTATTAGTTAATAATATGAACCTAAAATATAAAAAAAAAATTATATATAACTGTGACTTTATGAATAAAACCAAATAAAAACCATGTGAGTGATGAAAATTTATGAATAACCAAATATATAAATATGAATCAATTGATCATAAATTCCAGAATGAATGTTCATAACTTGCAACCAAAGCGAATTCCACTTTTCGCCAAATAACCAAACTGAAAGACTAAGAAGATTTGTCGGAAGGATCAAAGATCTGACCAACAAACAAAACAGTTCCAGTTTTGTCTTCTCTAATTACGAACAAAAAAGGATGATCCGCCACAAAATCTATCATCTCTGGAGGCTCTATATATCTTGCACACCCAAGACCGACTACAAAAGTGGCAGCAGCTGCTTCAGCGCCTTCTTCATCAATCTCCACACATGCTTTATGGAACAACTCAACTGAAGATAAGCCCAAGTCTTGGCCGTCTAAACCATAACCGATCTTAAACTTTGGAATTCTGAATTCATCAACTGCAACTTTGCGACTTGGAACATGACAATCCAAGAATCCAGAATTAGATGCCATTGCCTTGACAAGATCATCCAATCCATCATTCTTGTCCGGGAGATAAAAGTACATTGAGAAGCTGCCATCGTTACCATCACCATCACAGCCTTCTCGATAAGGTATCCTGAGGACCTTGAAACCATCATAAGCCTTTATGTATTGTGTCTTATAGCTGTTCATGAATGGCACAGCCACTGAGGTTCCACTGAGAAGGTGGAACTCTTTGTCTTTTGTGTAACACTTGTCGAATGGAACTTCCCATTGTCCTTTGAAGTACAATGCGTTTCCATAAACATAGTCGGTTGCCTCTGTAATGGATCCCTCAGGAAGAAGATCTTTGATGAGACCATTCGTATGACCTTCAGCCCATTCATTCAGCTCTCTACGCACTTGTTCAGCCTATTGTATCATCAAAGTTACATCAGAAAGCTTCAAGAAACAGAGCATAGAAACAACGTTAAATCAAGAAACAGAGTTACTAAAAGAAACAGAGCATAGAAACTTAATAAAAAAAAAAGAAGCTTACCTTTGATCGGAAGTCTACGCGAACGTAAACAGCCTTGAAGAAGTTCTCAAAGAGATCCTTTAACGAAGGATCAAAGGGTAGCGTTTTCTCGACCCAGACACCATTGATGGATGAGATCTTCGGTCCACCGTTAGCGCTACGGTCAGCGAAGACGATAGGAACGATCTTGCTGAAGACGGCGTTGAGTTCATCGGTTGAAGAAGCCCTCAGGAAGGAGAGGATCTCCTTGGTAACGGAGAGGATCTCACTGGAGACCGAAGAATCGTCGATGATAATCGCATCGGGACCAGAGGCCGCCAAAGTGAGGGCGGTGTTTATCGATGCCGGTGAGAAAACGGAGTTTGAATGTTTGGCTTTGGTAGAGAAGAGGTCCTTCGAAACGATCAGTGCTAAGTCGTTTTGGTTCTTAATGGCTTCATCCACATCGATAGTTATCGATTTTGACTGAACGCTCAAGGGATTCATTGTGATCTCGCTACAATTCTATGATTCAGAAAACTTCGTGGGTTAAACTGTATTTATAGGTTTAGGTTAAGCCTCTTTAGAATTCGATCAGTAGAAGTCGGTTGTATTTTTTCTTTATTTTTTTCCTATCACAGAAGTCGGTTGTATTTGTATAATGTTTTGTTTTTTTTTTTTCCTTCCGTCGATTTGTGTAGTTTATCCTTTTTTATTTATTTTTTCTTTGACTCTTTAAGAGTTAAATTTACTTTTTCGTAGATTTAAAATACTTTCTTTTCTATATTTTCTTTTTCTTTTTACCATTACGCAAACTTTCCATCTTTTGTTATCTTTTTACTCATGTACCGATTTCTGTGTTCTTAATTTGTAGAGGAATTAGATCGCATATACATAAGGAATATCGAAATTAAGTGTATAGCCATATTAAAGACTTGGCTACGATATTATACATGTTGATAAAAAAGTGATAAAAATACCTTTTTTTATGTGCGTGAAAACTTTGATGTCTCTTCAATCAAAAGATTTCTTTCACTTTGAAACAAAATTTTGAAGACCGAAACTTAAGGGAGGGACGGTAGACGAGAGAGGGTGAGGTTGTTCGAGAAGCTAATTTAAGGTTCGTGGCAGTGCGAGTAAGGAGCACGTACGAGTAACCGAGCAACGATAAGTCCGGTTTGGGTTGACTAGAATTCTGGGTTGAGAAGCATTTTCAGCAACACTGACACTGTACGTAATTCACTTAATAGCGACTTTGATTTTTCAGATCCGGTGAAAGAGATGTACGACGACTACAGTTACAGTAAGAAGATAACATAACATCTATTTCAAATTTTCTTTTTTATTGTCATTTTTTATATGTCACCAGCAAAATGAAAGATCTGTTGTCATTTTTTATATATCGCCAGAAAAACGAAAAGTTTGCATGTATGTGTCAGTAGTTTATGCAGGGATTGTATATCTAAGATTCTGGGTTGGAGATAGTGATGTATGTTGAAAGCGAACAAAACTATACTATAGTAACGAGTGAGATAGTATAGTAGCGACTGCATTGTATTGCATGTTTTTTTGGTGCAAATGTTAAGATTTATACCATTTTTCAGAGTTTACATTATTGTGGAAGCCACTTATTATTACAGAAAGTAAAACTACTCAAGGAGGATAAGAAGACAAAATCGAAAAGAAGAGCTGAAGCAAAGAGAAGGAATCCTCAGCCCGGGGTGGAATGGACAAGAGGCGATCTCTCAATGAACGATCAACTCCAGCAGTGACCGCAGCTTCGGAAGATGATATTTGCCTTGTATTGTATTGTATTGTATTGCATGTTTTTAAAGATATGATTGGACTCCAGCACTGTAAGTAAACGTTAACACTTTGGTTTATTCATCTGTATTACTATAGAATTTGTACTATTATGAGTCTATTACACTCCTCGCTTAGGTACCAGTTTATGAGTCAGCAAGATTAGTGGTGTACCTCAATTTTTGTCCCTTAGGATAGTTTATGAATATAATTGAGTTAAGGGATTAAGCAAGGGACATTCGCTCAGAACACACATTATTGGTGGGACTTATGAACCGCCGCACACACTATAAGTTGTACGAGTTCTACCTTTGGACCGGAACTGAACCGCCGCACACACGAATCCAATTGAGCTGTCCACCGGAACCGAACCGCCTCCGAGATGGAAGAGATCGAGAAAAAATATCCTAGATGGGAGAGCTCGAGATGGAACAGATCGGAGAAGACACTTGAGATGGAGATGGAAGAGATCGGAGAGGACGCCTGATTTGTTTGATCGGAGAAGATGACTTTGATGGAGATGGAAGAGATCGGAGAAGACGCCTGATTGGAGATGTCAACCGCTCGGAGAACATGGCTGAGATCGAGAAGGAAGATCGGAGAAGACATAAGGTTGGAGAAGATGCAAGCTCATCGAGGTTATAGATCGAGAGATCGAGATGGGGTTCACGTTTTCGCCATCGCCATTGCGGAGTAGAGAGAAGAGATTTCTTGTTCGAGAAGACAGAAGAACAGACCCAACAACACTTGCGGTCTTCGATCTCATCGCCCACTCCTGCGTCGCCACGTATTGCTAAAGGACGTGGGCCAAAAACCCTTATTTTAGGCCCGTTCACCTCGTTCTCTAATGTTTTTAATTTATTTTCGACCCAAAAATTAGAAGGGACGGTCCAAGGGTCGGGTTTAGGGCCGCCGATAATCCTGCTCTTACACTCCTCGCTTAGGACTCCAGCACTGTAATCATAAAACAGATTTTTTTTCCAAATTACCATTTAAAGGTGAAAATGACCAAATTTTTTTTAAGATGTAAAAGGCAGTTATACTCTTTGTATATATATATATATATAAAATAGATAAATGTTTAGATGATAATTGTTTTTTTCAAAAAATATATAAAAAAAATCTTAATTTTTTTGAAACTTTTTTAAAAATGATTTAAAATAGAAATATAAGGACCTTGTATATGATATATTTCAGATTTAAGTTTAGAAAGAGTTTTTTGAATAAGTATAATATTTCCTAAAATTTAGAAAGATATTGGTAAATATGTATAACTAGGTGATTTTCCCGTGCTCATGCACGGATATAAATATTTATAAAGTAACACATTATAATAATTTATTTACATTATAGTAATTTAGTAATATTTTGTTTTTAATTTTTAATTATTCTGTTGTTTATATTGTAATCAGTATGCATGGTTTACTTTATATAGCATTATGTTATTTTAATTAGACGTATAATTTTGGATATATAATATCTCGATTGTTTGGTTATTTTTTGGATATATTAGATGACCTTTATTTTTTTGATTCAACTAAAATATTTTTGTTATACAGATTAAAATTTTAATTAATTTTGTTACGTTCATGTAGTTTGATTCTCATTTTAAATTTGTATATATATTTTTAGTAAGATTATGTATAATTTAATATATTCTGTTTTGAGAATCAAATAGTAAAAGTAAACTAAAGTGTTGATTGATTCAAAGATATATAAATAAATATAACAATGATAATTAATTGTAATAGTTGGTTAATATATTTATAGTATTATTTAAGCATTTCATATTTATTTAGTAATATGTTGAGTCGTTCTATAATTTATATGTATAAAATATTACTATAAATGAAAATATATCATTTTTGTTTAATGTTTGACTTTGTATGAAAACAATTTGGATTGGTCTAGGTACTCATTTGTGGGTATATTGTGTTACACATATTCTGTCAAATTTAAGTTTAAATATTTCTAATCTAATTCAACCAAATCATATTTATCGTATTCATTGCATTAGTTTGGTTTTCATCTTAGATGTGTGTATATATATATATACTTTTTTTAATGAATTGGCTAATTGAAAATAGCCCGAGGACTATGTTAATTTTATAGGACTTAGTACTTTGGTATATATTAATTTTCAAAAATAAAATTATAAAAATAAAATGATGATAGGTACAAAATTCCATATAAACATATACATTCTAAAAAGAATATTAATTATTTATTTTAATATCAAGATTATTTTTCTAAACTTTCCTTTTTATGAAATCACATTATATATAAAAATATTTTCGTTTTTAAGTTTTATAAATATTTTCTTTATCATATATGTTATTTGAAAAATATAAAAGGGAACATAAAAAGAATTAAATTAAATTTTATTCATTAAAAATATCTTAGTGTATGTTATTTAAATAATCTGATCTAAATAAAATGATTAATATTTTTAAAATATATATTATGTTGTTTAATATTATTTTTTAAAAGCGAAGATTATTTCTTTACTTTAAAATCAAAATTATTTTTTTCCTTATTATGAATTACACTATATATAAAAGATATGTTCGTTTTTAAAATTTATAAATTTTCTTATTATATACGTTATTTAAAAAAAAGAAACCTAGATAAAAAGGAAAAATAAAATAAAATAAAATAAATCTTTAATAATGATAATTAGATATATTTGATTTATTAAGGGTATCATCGTAATCAACCATCGTGAGAGTTAACATGAGCGTGACACGTAGGAAACTGACTTCTCAAATAATATTATAGAGATATCTTTATAAAATTTAGTACAACTTTCATAAATAATTATTTACAAAACACTTTTTATTTTATTATACAAAAAAAATCTAAATTTTTTTAAAACTTCTTTAAAAATAATTTAAAAAATAGAAATATAAAGATACCAATAATACAATTATATTTACAAATATAAAATTTTACAATAACAATTTATAATTTGAAATTAAATATTCGGTTGAGCTGGTCGAAGTCTAGTAATTCTTAAATTATTAAATACTCTTTCTGTTTTCTATGTACAAATGATGTTTCTTTTCATGGTTCAGACTCACAGTTGTCTCCTAAAATAACTCGAGTTGATCTCTGATTTACAGCTTACTCATACCACGCTTTCGAAGGAGACTCTAAGGTGAGAAGGGTAACTAGGCTTTGGGCTAGAAGAAGTGTTGGCAAGTCCTTGAAGCAGCTTCACCACGTCGCTTACTTCATCCAGAAAGTACTTGGCTTTGCTCGGTTTTCTTCCCACCGTACACGCGAATATCTCTGACGATGGCTGAGCCGAGAGCGTTGTTGTTATGCTCTCAAACATCTCTTCGTCTGATCTGTCGTCCCCAATGCATACCACAAAATCCGGTGCATTCCCTTCTCCAAGCATTCTGCTAAGAACTTTCCCGGTGACAAGACCTTTGCTTACTCCCTATTAGTCCAAAGATCCCAGTTTAGAACTATCTTATATAAGGATTGGCTACGATTCAATGCAATGAATATAAGTACATAATTGATTACAGAAGATTTGGAGATAGGGCGACGAAAGTGTATTATTACCTGAGGCTTAACTTCAACGATTTGGTGCCCTCTGTGAACCACAACGGGCTCATTTACAAGAACAGATTCTAGATGGTTCAGAAGTTCTTTGGCTTGACAAGAACCAAAGTCCCGGTCAGCATCTTGGTGATGCCACACTAGAGCACTTTCTTTCGCTTCTATAGTAGATCCATCGGTAGTTTCTGTATACAGTCTCATGATAGGTTCCACGATCTTCTTCCATTCAAAGTCATTACAAAAGCCGCTCGTCTCCCAGTCACAAGACTGATTCCACCTGCATCACAGAGATTGTCTTTTTCATTACCAAACAACCAAAAGTTTGCACAAGACTATCAGAACTAGGACACGTACCTTGTGAAGTAACCGTGTTCAGCTGCTATTCCAAGATTCTCACACGGTGCAAGCCACTCGCTTAAAGAAACTTTCCCCCTCCCGCTAACAACAAATACAGTGTTATTAGGATCACTGCACAGTGTCTTCAACGCAGAGATCACATCAGCACTTGGCTCCTTCACAATCGAGGTCTCTGGAACCAGAGTACCGTCATAATCAAGAAATATTGCTCTCTTGCT
Organism: Brassica carinata; assembly: GCA_016771965.1. NCBI lineage: Eukaryota > Viridiplantae > Streptophyta > Magnoliopsida > Brassicales > Brassicaceae > Brassica > Brassica carinata. The sequence goes on from CM028690.1 coordinate 50,318,930, forward strand.
CGACCTCCTATAAGCACTGACCGTCTGCTCAATGGATAGCCTTCTGAAATTAGGAGAGAGAGCGATGAGCCTAAAACCTAAACCCCAGCCCACACTCCAGCACCTTTTACTGTAATGATCCCGACACGCCCTCTCCAGATCCTGTGTAAAGCTGCGCGACCAGTACGCCACATCGTGCGTGCTAATGTATTGATAGTGTTTCTTATGGCGCAGTTGCTTCTCAGAATCAGACATGGTGAGAGCAGAGTACATTGAATCAGCCACCGCGTCAACGTCCCAAGGATTAACCCTGATGGCACCACTTAAAGAAGGAGAGCAACCAATGAACTCAGACAAAACAAGCGCGCTTGTCCGAGGAGAATGGTCACTTAGTCCCATAGATTTATCCATTTCAGGAGTTCCCTGTCGACATACAGTGTACTTGTATGGAACCAAGTTCATCCCATCCCTCACCGCGTTCACTATGCAGCATTCCGCCATGGCGTAGTATGCAGACTTCTCAAACCGAGGAACAGGACGATCGATCAGAACCACTGGCTCGTAACCAGGCGAACCATAACGCTCGTTGATTCTATCAACAGCACAATACGTCTCTTTCTTGGCTTCTTGAACGTCTTTACCTGACCCTCTCGCTGGGTTTACAATCTGAATCAGAACTGTTTTCCCTAGCATGCTAGGATACTGCTGTAAGAGGTGCTCAAAGGCTAACATCTTTAGACTTAGACCTTTGAATATATCCATGTCGTCAACACCGAGTATCACCTTCTTACCCTGGTACTTCTCCCGGATCTCTTTCAGTTTTTCAGAAGTAGCGGGAAGGTTCAGAACGGATTCGAGCCTCCCCATTTGAATACCTATAGGAAGAATCTTGAGGAAAACTGTACGGCCCAAGTAGTCAAGAGCGATATGTCCTCTCTTAGATTCGTACTCCAACCCAAGCATTCTACAGCAGCAAGACAAGAAATGCCGCGCATAATCAAAGGTGTGAAAGCCAATTAGATCACAGTTTAGGAGTCCCCTTAGCAGCTCCTCACGAACAGGCAAGGTTCGATAGATCTCAGAAGAAGGGAACGGGCTGTGGAGGAAGAAACCAAGCTTAACCCTGTGGAAACGCCTTCTCAGGAACGTTGGGAGAAGCATCAAATGATAGTCGTGAATCCAGATGCTATCTTCCTCGAGGTTAATCGCACCCATCACTTTATCTGCGAATATTTTGTTGGCGGAGACATATGCCTGCCAAAGAGAACGATCAAAGCGTTCGCCGTGATCAGGGCACATGGGTAACATGTAGTGGAACAGTGGCCAAAGCTGCTGTTTACAAAAGCCGAGGTAGAATTTTTTGTGCACGTCTTGTGGGAGGAAAGTGGGTACGCAACTGAACTCCTCGAAAAGTGTTTGGGAAACCTCGTCTTGCTCGCTAAGATCAACATCTGTCTTGAGTGATCCAACGTAGATGACTTCAGTCTCTGGAGGAAAACCGTCCTTGAGATGTAAGAGGGTAGAATCATTGTCAAGGGAGAATATCCACCGTCCAGTTTCTGAATCCTTTTTACAGTTTAAAGGAAGAAAGTTGGCGACAATGATCTTCCGTTCGCGGCAAGGTAATGAGATGACATCTGAATGATCACTACTGATTCCATATCCATCAGAGATGATGCCAGGAACAGTCATAACTCTTGGAAGAGACCTGGGAGTGTGAGGAATGTCCAAAAAATCCCCAGAGGCCAGGTCTAAGAGGTTTCCAAATGATTTTGACCCCATTTACTAAAACAAAAAGATAGATACTCCTTATCTGAAAAAAAAAAAAAAAAAAAGATAGAGATCACATGAAGCATATTTGAATGAATCGGCACACCAAGCAAGAACTAAATCAGTGAGCAACAAAACAAGTGGTTATGTAAAGAGCAATAATAATACAGCTGGAAGGTGTCATCCTTTCACGGGAACAAGGGCAGAGAACATAAATAATATGCACACGTGACGAAACTGGTTAAGGGGAACAAAGAAGTGTCGGAAAAAGTCACAAGAAAACTGCACACACATCATGAGAAGTGATAAACACAATCAGGGTCATATTCAAAACCAAAAAAAAAAAAAACAAAGTCAAAGTTTTTAAAGAGAAGGGTTTCAACATAAGCATAGGGCCTGAATCATAATCAAGGAGGTGTAAGTGTGAAATCTAAAATCATTAAAACCCCTTTTACAAAAGCAAATTAAGAAACACGATCCGAAATCCAAAAGCCCTAGAGCACGTTCACCCAGAAACAAAAGGATCAGAACAAATCAATCAGACAAAGAAGCGATTCAACAGCTGATAAGTAAGATCAGCGGAAGAAGAGTGAACGAACGCTTGGGAACAAACTCAAAAGCAGCTTTACTTTACCAAAGGAAAATCACCACACACCCAAAAATAATAATAACAGGCGGTCACCGTGCGAGAGTTAGGCTCCGTTGAAGTGTTCCGTCACCGAGCGTTCGATCTAAAGGAAGAGAGAGAGAGAGGAAATGGAATCGGGATATTCTGTGAGAGACAGACAGCACAAGAGAGACTATACGCATTTCTATTCTTTTCTTTTTTTTTAAATGCGATTTTTTAATCTTTAAAGTTGGATAAGTTGGACAGACTCTTCATTTTTATAATTTTGGTTTTTTGTTTGATTTCGTTTCTTTTGTCTGACATTTTCTAATTGTGGATTAGATAAGATATCGGTTCAGTGGAGAAACGCAATGGATTTGATTGAAGAAAATTAAATTTAGACTTGTCCCAACAGTTGCTAAAAAGAAAAGACTTTGAACCGATAATATTTGTCTATGACATTAGTAAGACAGTAGGTATTGGAATTAGTGAAACACTATATAAAAATTTTAATCTAAATTTATGCGGTTAACATTAAGACTGGCATACAAAAATTAGAGTATTCGAAAAATCTTTTAAAACAAAGAAAAAAGAGAGAAAACGAGAGAAGAAGGCATAACTCATCTGATTCTGTCGAGATAAATTTTGGGAAATCAAAAGGGTTCTGGTTTGGCTAATCTTTTGTGGGAAGTTTAGTCACTTAATGGGTTAAAGGTTCCATCAATGGGACTTGCGTTTCAACGGTTGGATTTTTTATTTATTTAGGTTTTAGTGAAACGGGTTGATTCATAAAGGTAACAGATGTCTCTATAGTTTTTAAGGGTTTTTTTTTTGGCTCAACTTCAAACTTTCATTTACCAAGTCATGATATAAGAAACTTGACCACAAGAGACTTTTACCACATATACACTGAGTTGGTCTAGTACCACCCTAGCTCACTTGATTGGAACTAAAGTTACCTAACCTAGACTCAATGCATCTTGGACCACAGTGAGAATGAGACCAATCCACGACTCGAAATGGTCCATCTCTTCAACCACACCTAAATTGACCTCATGGTACTACAACTTTTACTAACCCAAAGATAGATACAACACCCGAGAACGATTTGAAACAAACTAAGAGCTCTTATTGATCGATATTGAAGTTCTTGTCCCGTTAGCATCTTCACCAAAGGTGCAACATCGAGCATGGATCGTCCCTCTGGTTTTCAAAGCTGAGACCCTCAGCCTAAAATCGGACACAAGATCCGAACTGAAAATCGGGTTTCAGCTAATAAAGCATGAGCCAGAACCGAGAAACATGAGCTTCCAGAGAAGCAGAGCTCATACCACCGGAGTAGAAGCCTCTTCCCCGGTGCTGGGATGTAGAACTGCTGCCACGAACAGTCGCTGGGTTAGGCCTCCGGTTGAACACTCCATCGACGTAACCCAAAGCGCGTGTGGTCCCCGAGAACCAGAAGACCATCCTCTGTTCACTCGCTACCTAACCTTTCCTCTCCATGTCTCACTGCCGCTTGGAGGTATAGATTTATGGTGGAGGAGTCGTCTTCTGAAGCTACGCGCCATCGCCGAGCCGGATTCGCCGGAGATCTGAAAAAGGGAAAATTAGATCCCACTCCTCCGAAACCCTAAAAGCCGACCTCCTTCTTCTCCGTCATCTCGTTTGCCTCGCCGCCGCTCCAAAGTGCGCCAGAACTGTTCACCTTTGGTCCCGAAGAGACCTTTGGGTGGGTTCCCCGAACCCAGAGACAGTGAGCATGTCGGTAAAGAGCCGATGGTGAGGAAGAAAGCAAAAGAAAAAAAAAGGAAAGGGGCAAAGGAAACGCCTCTGGCGTCGGATTAACCGAGCCGGAGCAAGGGTTTTTGCCGGTGGTTTAGAGAGAAGCTAGAGCTCTTTTTTTAGAAAGAGAAGTTTCTTTTGGTTTTTACATTCGTTTTAAGGGTTCTTATAATCTCTGAAATAAGACATGGAATGCTAAATTTTTTTTATCTCTCTTACTTTTTGAATTTATATTATTTTATCTTTTTAGGAATCATATTCTATGTTGCACGGAAGCATGTCTCAAGTACTGGTTCCTGGATCCGAAGCAGAAACAGAGTCTGAAGCATGCGGATTCGCTCGGAAACGTGCCTGAATAGCGTTTAAATAAAAATGAAAATTAAATGTTGGAATCGATAATTCCTATTTGGAAGCGTTTAAATATGGTATTGGAATCGTAAATAAAAATAAAAAGAAAAATTAAATGTTTTGTTTTTTATTTCTTTAACTGAAAACTTTAATTAAAAAGTGGAAACTGAAAAGACTACGACGAAGTCGTCGTTCTCAATTCTCATTACTTCATAGTTTCGATCTTCCTTCTTCTCCGTACGAAGACCAAACAATCAACCAAGGTAATTTTCTTTAGATTTTATTTCTTTGTTAGTTGTTATATTCTTCTCTCCTTTATGGAAACATGAGTTTTGTAGCTTTTTATGTATCGTTCAATGATTGGATTGCTGCTAATGGTTGAAATTAAAACTGATTAATTTGCATTGTAAAACTAAGGTTAAAGTTCTATTTTAGTATTAAATAAGTGCAGAGAATCCTTTTTTGTGTGTTTCCTTGCGTAGAGTTCAACGAACAATATCTTTATTATCACATTTTTTTTCCAGAAGTATGAACCCATCTGGCATCTGATAATGATGTTGTGGATGACAAAGCACCTTTATGGATTTATGTGAACAAGATTGAAAAGATAGCTGGAGGGGGATCATGGAGGTTTTTTTTTGAAACACAGGGGATCATGGAGGTTCAAATGCAAATTTTGCGATAAAACATACGTTGGATCTTATAGTTGAGTTTTAACTCATCTCTTACAAGAGGGAGTTGAGGGAGTTAAGGGAATCAAAGGATGCTTGAAAATTACTCCACATCAAAGAGATAATATGAAGAAATTGTTAATGATTGCAAAAAGAGGATAAAACGTGCAGCTCCTACGCCAGTTCCATTACCTTCATCGTCAAGAAAGGCATCTTCTTCTTCTCTTGACTATGACATGAGCTACAAATTTCCTGATACAAATGAATCTGATTCAAAGAAGAGAAAAGGAATTGGTTCAGCTTTAAAGAAATCATTTAACAATCAGGCTAGGGAGCAGTGTGATGGTGAAATATTTAGAATGTTCTGTACAAGCGGGCTGTCTCTTAACATTGAGAAATCCTCATTACCGTAATTCATATGTGTGTGCATCACAAATTCCAGGATATGTTCCTCCTGGTTATAAAGCTTTGAGGACTACACTGCTCCAAAAAAAAAGAAAGAACCTTGAAGTGCACTTGCAGCCGTTGAAGGATTCATGGAAACATAAAGGAGTTAGCATATGTAGTGATGGTTGGTCAGATCCTCATCGAAGACCTATCTTAAATTTGATTGCTGCAAATGAGAGTGATTCAATGATGTTAAGAGCAATCAACACTCAAGGTGAAACAAAACTTGTGAGGTGATTGCAGAAATGATCATAGAATGCATTAAGCAAGTTGGACATGGGAATGTGGTTCAAGTACTCACCGACAATTCTTCAAATTGTGTAAAAGCTGGTTCACTTATTCAGCTAAGTTTCCTACTATCTTCTGGACACCATGTGTGGTTCATACTTTGAATCTTGCTCTCAAGAACATATGTTCACCAGTTTATAATACAAGAACCAATGAAGATGTGTATGATGCTTGTTACTGGATAAAGTCTATCAGTGAGGACGTTACTTGGATCAAGAACTTCATTATGAACCATGGAATGAGGTTTGTCATGTTCACAGAGCATGATCTTAAGCTTCTTACAATTGCTTCTACAAGGTTTGTGTTCTCTTATTTTAAGTTCAATCTTAATCAGATTTATTTTTTAAAAAATATTAAATTATTAAGTTGATTTTTATAGGTTTGCTTCAACAGTTGTGATGCTTAAGAGATTCAAGAAAATAAAAATTAGGCTATAGCAAATGGTGATCAGTCCTAAATGGGATGATTATGAAGATGATAATGGTGTAGAAAGAGCATCAACAGTGAAGAAAAAACTATTAGATGTGATGTTCTGAGATGTGATTGAATATGCTTTGTCTTTCACTTTACCGATATATAATGTAACTAGAGCTGCTGATACTGATAAGCCTTCACTTCATTGGTTTATGAATAGTGGGAAAGCATGATTCAGACTGTGAAAAAGGTTATCTTTAGAAAGGAAATGAAAGAACTTGAAGATAACTTGGTTTTTTGGAATGTTGTGCAGTCTATTTTGACATCTCGCTGGAGTAAGAGTAACACTTCTCTCCATTATATGGCATATTCTCTAAATTCCAAGTAAGTTATAAATTTATTCTACTTCATTTGATTTATTATCTTACAAACTAAAATTTAAACAGATTTGATAGTTAAACTAACATTATTGTTGTTTATTTTTTGGGTGCTGATATTATAGCTCAGAGTGGCTTCGAGAAGAGAATAATAGAAATGGTCCCCGTCAAGATTTGGAGGTTACTAGAGAAAGAGAAAAATTGCGTCATGAAGTATTTTCCAAATCAAGATGAAAGGAAAAAGGTTAACATTGAATATTTTAATCTCTTTAAGCTTTGAAGATTTTGATAGTGTTGATGCAATCCATGATAGATTTATCTTAGAATCTTTAAAATGGTGGGCAGTTCATGGATCTTCAGTTCCAAAACTTCAAACCTTAGCATTTAAGTTGTTTGGACAGCCTTCTTCATCCTCATGCTGCGAAAGAAACCGGAGCACTTACAAGTTCATCCATTCTACAACAAAAAACAATATTATGCCACAAAGAGCTGAAGATTTGGTATTTGTGCATACTAATCTTCGTCTCTTATCTAGAAGGAGTTCTGCTTATAAAGAAGGTCATAACAAGATGTGGAATGTCAGAGGTAACCAGTTTGATTCTTTGGATGATCTTAAAATAGGAAGACTTGAGCTTGAAGACCTTTCCCTTGATGAACCATAACTAGAGGCTATTGTGTTTGATGGAGAAGATGAGAATGAGTAAAACAATTGATCTTTGACATTCAACGTTTTTATTTTTAGTTGTGTTGCTTAATATTTAAGACGTTGTTGGATTTGTGTGGTTTAAACATTTATATATATACGATTCCAACACGGATTCGCTTCCAATTTTTTTTAAAAAAAAACTTGCTTCTGTACTTTCATACGCATCCATTTTCGCATACCCGCTTCCATTTCCATGTAACATAGATCCTATCTAAATATTTTCGATGGACATGGCCTAAACCCCCATGAACACATGGTCATACGTAGAAAGAAAATCTTTCGTCGATATTGTGACTAATTAACACATTTTCAAGCTAATCTTTATATAGACAGTTTATTATTTTTTTTATCTCTAATCATAATGCTTATGCCTTTAATTTATATTCTTTCTATTTCAAATTGAGTATCATTTAGAATAAAATTTGTTTGTTTTATGAATTCATACAGTTTTTATATTAATTTATCTTTTTGCATTTATTTAAACTAAAAATAAATAAAAATGCTATAACTTTTTAATAATTAAACAAGAAAAAAATTGAATATTTAACTATTTTTCAATCTACATGATTTTTTTTATCAATATCTCATTTGAAATGGATATAGTATAATTTAATATTGGATGGGGGTGTCAAAGTTTATCTTTGATTTTCTTTTTGCGAATAAAAATATCTTTAGGCTGGAACTGGAAGGGCATGTGGTCGCCACGCGGTAAGAAATAAAACCTCGTTGGTGACTTGTGGTGCTGTGGCGATAATTGGCTCCACTGATTATCCACTTCGCCGCGTTTCACGGTATTACATCATAAGTGGGGCCTATGCTTCAATGGCCTCATCCTCATCTCTTCACCGACGAATTCACCGTAAGACCTTCTTTTTAAGGTATAAAAATAAAACAGCAAGCTGGCAAGTTGACAATTGGAATTTTTGTTTGTTTTCTACAGTTTATGTTTTAGACGTAAAGATACTAAGTAAAATACCATTTCCGTCCTTTAATAAAAGTCCCATAAAAAATATATAAAGGTTTTGTTAAAAGAATTATTTACATGTACACTTTGGTGGGTTTATTTGTATTAGCAACTAAGCTTTCTGATTTATATAAATTTTAGTTTATTATAAGAAATTGATTTAACCCACAAAATGGTATACAGTTGAGTTATTGATAATTCGCGATTGAGGAAAATAAATCTAGTTAGGCTTTTTGTAATTGTTTTCTGTTATATCAGTCGTCGGCGAAAATAATTGTATATGCTCATCTATCTTTTCAAAAGGGCAAAAATTAAAGAAGATAACATATATACAGAGATAAGAAAAGGATATGAAATTGTGAAAAAGACCTAACGAAAGGATATATACAGACTAAGAAGGAATAATTAATTGTCTTGAAGTTTATTATAGACAAACGTGTAAGTCTGTTATGCATATATCAACATACATCAAAGGACATTTCAATTGTTTTTTAACACTGAACTTTCATCTCATAATAAATTAATAATCACCACCAAAAATACAAACCTTAGAATAGACCAAAAAGAATCAACCAATACAAAAATCAATCTCGATCAAGCACCAAGAGATTCAGCCAAAGCCAATAGCTACCTTAACCAAAAAGTGAAGACAACCAGAAAGGATAGCTTCTAGCTACATATAGTTGACAGACAGAGCGACTCTTTGTTAGTTTTATTGATTTTGTCTGTCTCCGTCCACTATAAACTATCCATGTCCACCATTTCAAATGGAGTCATACTATCAACATGAACAACAACACCACTTGAGCAAACATTCCAGACAAATACAACATCAAACAACATTCAAATGAAAATAACACATGTACTTGCTTTAATGTTACCCATATGATCAACTTAATATGTCATTAATCCAACTGCCACTTTTAATCTCACAAATATGTTAAAATGGGCTTGAAACCTGCGGATCTAAAACCATCTTCAATGGTATTCTATAATTTTCTCTACATTTTACTCTAAAATAGTGCGACTCTATTATAAAATTGGATTTGTTCCAATGGTTTACTCTATAAGAAAGTTACACTATAATAGAGTGGGATATAGAGTAATGTTACTTTTGAACTCTATATTTGGAGTAAAAAATCAACATTCTTCTATATCCCATTCTATTATAGTGTAAATCTATTGTAGAATAAACCGTTGAAACAAATCCAACTCTATAATAGTGTTGCACTATTTTAGAGTGGAATTTATTGAATACCATTAGCTTAGACCAATTTATGATTGTCAACCAATGTCCAATTTATTGTAGGAATAAACAGGCTTAGACCAGTTTATGAGTTTTTTTTTTAATTGATTGTATTATTAAATATTTATACAATGTTTCGATTGATTATCTTTAATTATAAATCAGTTTTCCTAAATAATCTTTTCTAGTTTCTATTCCCAAAATAGCACCCAAAATTTAAAGTGATCATAATAAGTTTTATCAAATAGGTCGATAAAAATAACCACTATATCCTCATTTTTTTAATTCTAAATAATTATTAATTAAATATAAAATAAATAATCATCAAAAATCAAAAATAAACAAATATCTTATTTAAAAAAAATTCAAAAATTATTTTAAAAAAAATCTCAAAGATTATTTTTTTCTTAAAGATTGTTTTTTTTCTTAAAAATTATTACTTTTTCTCAAGAATCATTGTTTTCGAGAATTTTTTTTTTCAAAAATTATTTTCTTTTCGATTTTTTTTTCTTCAAAATATACTTTTTCAAAAAATAATTTTTTTTCACAAAATATACTTTTTCAAAAAAAAAAACATTTTGAAAACAATTTTTCGATAAATATGTTGAATTACCTTCATGAATAGGTATAATATCTCTCTAAACTTAGTTTAGAAAGATCTTCATGAACCTGAGTTTAGGAAGATCTTCATGAACCTATATGATATTTTTCTAAATTTGTAAAATAATTTTCAGATTTAGAAATGGTTTCATAAATGTGTAAATACATTTTTAGTATTATACATATATTTATATCTTTCTTCCTAAATGTCTTTTAAAATTTAAGTTCAGGAAGATATCACACATATATTTGAAAATTGTTAGAAATACCATAAGTTAAATACCACTTTTCAAAAATACCACTAAACAAAAAATATATTAACGTTTGAGTTTAGGCTTTAGTGATTATTGTTTATGGTTTAGTATTAAGGGGTTGGGGTTGGATTTATAAATGTTCTATAAATATTTTTAAAAAATAGTTTAGTGTTATATTATCACAAATTTAGGGTATTTGTGAAAATAGTCATTCATTAACGGTAAATTTAAAAAGTGGTATTAAACTTGTGGTAGAATTAAAATTTTTCCTACAGATTTAGTATGGTACTTCTAAACTCAAATTGATGAAAATATCATACATATTTAGGAAGTTCTTCTTAAACTCAAATTGATGAAAATATCATACATATTTATGAAGACTTTCCTAAATTTTTTTTTAAATGGTTTGGAAAAAGAACTTTCAGAAAAAAAAATTTGGATTTTTTTTTTTAAAAAATTCATACATAGAAGGTCTTCCTAAGCGCAAATTTATGATTTCAAAAAAAAATATTTTTAAATATTTATTTTCATTAATTTACCTATAAAGTGAGGGTATAATTGTTGTTTACCACTTTAATGAACCTATTTTGTGATTTTCCCCTTGTGTACTATTTATTTTTGTGATAAAAAAATTTTAGAGGTATCCTAGGATATTTCTCTTGTTTCATATCTTAATTTTTTTAAATTTTATAATACAAAATACTATTTCCAGATAATAACACAATATATAAGAACTATTTTATTTTAAGAAATATTTTATTTTTGAAAATTTACTATAGTAATTTATAATAATTATCTAATATAACATAAAATTCTAATATTATAATATAAATTCCTTTTCAACTATATAATAAATTGTATATATTAATTTATTAAGGGTATCACTAACTTTAGTTATTTTAATTTTTAAACTCGAATACGAAAAAGAATTTCACAGGTAATAGTATAGATTTTCACAGGTAATAGTATAGATTTGTCAACACCAATTGAACTAAAGATTCCAGACAAATACAACATCAAAAAACATTCAAATAAAAGAACACAAGTACGTACTTTAATGTCATCCATATGATCAACTTACTTTATTACAACACATTACGAACAAATGGGAACCCCTCCCCACCCCACCCACACACACACACACACACCCCACTACTAGCCAATTGTGTAAGATTTTGACAAGCCAAAATATCTCTATGTGTTTTAATGCTCTTAATTTTGAAGTGATGAAGTAGCAATATTTAGTAAGAACACAGTTACAATTTACAACGTACAAATTTGTTCGTGACATAAATATGGAAAAGTATATGATTATTTACTTTAAGTTTTGTTTACTTATATGGAGATGATAAATTTTCTTCTCCCCTAATTAACTATTACAAACATGAATATTAGGAAAATCTTCCTCACGGTAACAGCAAACAGAAGAGTGGATCGCAAGAAACAAAGGCTAATGCATGTAGAGATTGTCCAAAGAACCAAAACATTAGACCATATAAGTCATCCCAGCTTGCAAGATGTTCATATGAGGAACAGTGAGATTGGCAGCCCCAGCTCTGCAGTTCCTTCTCAGAAACGCATACAAGTAATTAATCACAAGCTTCTTCACAAATATCGAATTCTTCTTCGCCCTCACATCTCCATGAGCCAGCAGATACGTTATCCCCGAGTCCGTGGCCTCTCTTAAAGCCGCAAGCTCATATTCCAGAGCTGGATCTTCCTCCACGGACGCCCCTACGCTTGAAGACGGCAGAACATCTGTATCCAACAACTCTGGCTCTGCCTCAGACCGCTTTCCTCGGTGAATGAGAGGTGCCATGAGGTCGTCTGTGTAAGTATCACTCGCAACGGAAACTCTATCAGGATCAAAATCATTGATAGTGCTCTCCAAAGCATCCTCTAACGCTTCACATCTCAAGAACTTCTCTAGACTCTCAATGAGAAGCTGCTCGAAGACTCTAGAATCTTCTTTCCTCACATCTTTGTAACCATACCTCGCGATGCATCTGAACATATGGTAGTCCTTAGGACAAACCCGTCTGAAGAGGAACCTCTCTTCTTGGGGAACAACTGGGACAGGGACGTATTTGATGCAGACAAAGACGATTGTCGAGTGAATGGCAGGGAGAGTGAGCAAGAACTGTCCGAAAATGGAAGGTATGCCTTGAACAAGCTCGTTGTAGAGTAGTCCAATCCCGGGAATCCGAATCGTTCCAAGAGTTGAGCCAAGCTCACGCATAAAGTCCATGGAGATCCTTTCCCGGACCTCGCTCTGGTACTTGAGGACGCTTCCGTAGTTCCAAATGTACATTATGGTGAGGAAGAAAGTGGCGAATACTAGAGGAACCCAACCACCTTCCAAGATCTTGGTGAGAACCGCAAGCAAGTAGATGGTCTCCACGGAACCAAAGACGAGCGGGAAACAAAGAGCAAGAAACAGATTGGTTTGCCAGATGAGAAGCATCACTAGTGTTACCAACACTGTGCTCACCATCATCACACCTACTTCAGCTATGCCTGAATTAAAGAAGAAAGAACATAAAAAAACCTGGGAAAACTTAACTGAATCAAACTTGGAAACTGACCATAAGCATTGGCGATGTGGGTTGTGCTTCTGAAGATGGAGACAACGAGTATGCACATGATCATCAAGAACCAGTTGATGACGGGAATGTAGATCTGACCCATCCGTTTCCTAGAAGTGTGGATTATCTTCAACCTCGGGAAGCAGCCGAGAGCCATGGCTTGTTTGACGCATGAGAAAGTCGCAGAGATCATGGCTTGGCTCGCTATCATTGCTGCTAATGTCGCAATCACAAACACCGGCCAGAACAAACTCTCTGCATTTTCAAAAAAAAATTCAGTATACTGTGTACATTATTACCGCATCAACAAATTAATATGTTGATTCACTTTACCAGGAACTGAATCATAGAAAATGCGAGCTGAGGCATCAGGATGCTTTGTTAAAAAAGCAGCTTGGCCCATGTAAGCTAAGAGGAGGCATGGGAACACCACGCAAGTGAATGCCATCTGATCCAAGTATCATTATTATTATAGTCATCGTCATTAACATAGTTCATGATTAATAAAATGATGCTAACCTGTATAGAACGAACTGAGAAATGTCCCAAATCTGCAAACATTGCTTCCGCTCCTGTGTAGTTTCAAACACTTTATAAGAAATGTTCGTTATGTTGGAAGTTGTGAGGTGAGTTATGTTTTGTTACCTGTAATGCATAAGACACATCCACCAAGAGCAGACCAAGCATGTTTGCTATTCTTGTTGAAGAACAAAACGATGTAATAGGGGTTCAGTGCTCTTATGACGGTGATGTCGTACTTCAACAGATTATAGATTCCAATAGAACCGAGTGAGAAGAACCAGAGCGCCAGAACTGGAGCAAACAGAAACCCCACTTTCCCCGTCCCAAACCGTTGGATGCTGAACAAAGCCACGAGAATCACAATGGAAGACAGAACCAATGCATCTGACACACAACACACAACAAGATTGTACATGTAAATGATCAAAATAACATCAAGAAGATATGTCATATACATATAAAGAGAAATCATGTGATAATGATACCCACTTGTTCCAAAACCTTCAACTTCACCTTGTAAACCACTCATTGCAGACATCACTGCATAAGAATCAAAAAGGAAGATCAAAAATCACTGCATAATGTGACAGAGTCTCAAGCGGTTCACCTACGGTTTAGCTTTTCAATCTCAATTTGCTTCATTTCGGTTTAATAATTTGGGTTTTGTCCCTTTCTACTTTTGCTTTTGCTTTGACAGCTAAGGAGTCTCATGTGACCGTTAGCGTTAGTCCTTTATGTACCCAGTGACTGCATTTGCAGGAAAATAATCAGAAAAATATTTTGTCTTATCTCCTTATCTCTCTTACGCTCTCAATAGCAAACCCTATCTTCATCATAGTCCTGCTCCTTCAAGGCGATCTTTCTTCCTTTGATCGCTTTCTAGGCTTGATTATCCCTTCCTTAAGCTCTTGGTGAGTTCTAGGTTGGTTCACTACTCTGTTCTGACTATCACCCTGTTACATTGGTATCAGATTCACTCGATCCGCGGCACCATGGTTGAAACACGTCTTCAAGAGAGATCGTTGACGGAACAAGTCGACGAAATGCGATCCCTCCACGACCTCCTCACCGCCGAAGTGAAAGCCAACGCTGACTCCATCAACTCTCGTTTTGACAGACTCGAGGCGATGATGTTCAACACCATTCCCCCCCTCCAAGCTACCGGAAAAGCCCCTATGGACCCTGGCCCTTCACACCCACCAACCCCCCTTCCCTACACCCCAAACCACCCTCCTGACCCCCCAGACCTCTCTGGTTATACTGACCATACCTCCAACACCCGCGCTCGAAACCCCTTAGCGTCTCGTCTTTCGAAGCTTGGGTTCCCATCCTTTGATGGCTCTCAACTCCGGGACTGGATCTCTAAGTGCGAGCAATTCTTTGACATCGACGGTACTCCACCGGAGCTCAAGGTTCGCCTCGCCGCTCTGTATCTCACCGGTAAAGCAAGTCAATGGCACCATAACTATATGAGTACTCGCTTTGGTATGTTCCCTCCTTGGACTGAGTATGTGGTCGCTATTTCTAGTCGGTTTAGCGAGCTCTACGATGACCCTTTGGCAGAACTAGTCGCCTTGAAACAGGGCTCTGACTCTGTCATCGAGTTCCTAGATAAGTTCGAAACCGCAAGGATGAGAATCTCACTCCCTGAAGCCCACGCCATAAGCATTTTCCTAGCAAACTTGAATACTCATCTGTCCCTCCATACACGACAGTTTGAGTATACAACGATTGCAGGGGCCGCAAAGATTGCGATGCTTCACGAATCTTCCCTCCACCACACACCTACAAAACATCCCAAAGCTCCCTTCAATCCTAACCATAAATACAACCACCCCTACTACACAAAACCACCAAACAACCCTCCCCTTTTACCCACCCCTACCACTCCCAAACCCACACCAAAAGCCATTACCTTTCCCACTAATACCGAGAAACCTTCACGCAAGTTTTCCTACCAAGAAATGCAAGATAGGAGGGCTAAAGGCTTATGTATGTTCTGTGATGAGGTCTACACACCAGGTCACAGCCAAAAACACAAAAGGTCCCAAATTTTTGTTATGGAGTGCTGAGGATGACGACACTGCTCGACACCGATGATGACGCCGAGGTCTTGGCTCTCGCCACTACGATGACAAAGCAGACACCACCCGTCATCTCGCCAACGCCTCAATGGCTCCTCCACTTTCAATTGCATGAGAGTAATGGTCAATGTGGTAAACGTAGCTATACATACTCATCGACAATGGAAGCACTCACAACTTCGACCTCAACACCGCCAACGAAATGGGTTGCTTACTTGAGCAAACCAACCCTATGGCTGTGATCTTGCTGGCGGCTCTACAATGATCTCTCGTTACAAATGCGGTGATTTTCAATGGAGAGTTCAGGTTACAACTACTCTTCGAGATCCGCGACTCTCCCTCTTGAAGGCTGTGATCTTGTTCTTGGCGCTCAATGGCTCAGACGTTGGGACCTATCCTTTGGGACTTCTTAAACCCTCGAATGGAATTCATGTTGAACGGGTGAAGAATGTGCTTCATGGAGTTACAAAAATGGCTATAAGGTGATTAAGGAAGCAGCTTTAACAAGTTAATGCTTCACCAGCCACGATTGCAATGCTTCAAGTCGTCGAGTTAACACTTGAGGATTCATCTACTCTCCAACCTGAAGCTCTCCTGTCTCACATCTTCGCAAGTGGCGCTACAATGGAAAACCACCCTGATTTGCGGCTTTGTTGGGGACTTCACTATCCTGTTTGAAGAACCCTCGAGCTCCCTCCTTTCGCGACGGATTTGACCACCGTATTCCTCTAGAGGCAGGAGCTAACCCGGTCAACTTACGCCTTACCGCTACTCTACGTTGCGAAGGATGAAATTGACACTATAGTGCGCTCAATGCTCCACGAAGGGATCATTCAAGCAAGTAACAGTCCTTATGCCTCTCCTGCCGCCTTAGTCAAAAAGAAAGGCGATGCGTGGCGGCTTTGTGTTGATTTTCGGGGACTGAACAAGCGACTATCAAAGACAAATATCCTATCCGTTGCTTGAAGACTTGCTCGATGAACTAGGTGGCGCAAAGTACTTCACAAAGCTTGACTTCATACTGGTTTCACCAAATCGAATGTCTCCGGAGGACGTCTATAAGACAGCTTTCAAGACTCACTCGGGACATTACGAGTATTTGGTCATGCCTTTCGCCTCACCAACGCTCCTTGCACTTTTCAAAGCCTCATGAATCATGTCTTCAAGGAGTTCTACGCAAGTTCCTCTTGGTGTTCTTCGATGACATTTTGGTCTACAGTTCTTCCTGGTCCGAGCATTTGCAACACCTCGTAGAAGTGTTTCAAATCCTTCAACAAGCTCACCAGATCTGAAACCTTCAAAGTGTACTTTTGGAGCTACTGTCATCGAATACCTAGCCACTTCATATCCGCCGAGGGCCAAGATTGATCCAAAAGATTCAAGCCATAGTGCGATGGCTACACTACGACTTCGAAACAACTACGGCTTCCTTGGTCCGCCAATTACTACCGCCGCTTCATACCGAAGTTACAGTGTAATTGCTAAACCTCTTTCAACACCGCTTAAGAAAGATGGTTTCATTTGGGAATCGAAGCCACTACGCGTTTGAGACCCTCAAACAGCCCTCTTTCTCGACCTGCTTGGCACCGCCGACTTCAACAAGACCTTCATCGTGGAGATCGATGCCTCTAACACGGGCATAGGTGCGGTTCTAATGCGGGACCACCACCCTATCTCGCTTCATCGCGATCGGCCAAATAAACATCGCTTTATCGTAATTAAAAGAAACTGCCACGGTTGTGTATGCTGTTCAAATGTGGAATGCTTACTTAGCACACAAACCTTTTATCATCGTAATCGCACTGTAAGAGTCTTAAATTCGATGGAGCGAAGATGGCGACTCCTTTTCAACACATGTGGGTGTCAAACTCATGGGTTACACATTTGAGATCCACTACAAACAGGGAAAGAAAACGCTGCAGCAGACGCTTTGTCGGGTCCCCGGTTCTCAGCTCCTCAACATTACCCTATCTCAATCACACGAGGGTTTCTACGACTCTATAAAGAACCTCGGCTCATCGATCCCCACCTCATCCGTCTCATATCGAGCTCAAAGAGCGGAAGGCATCTCACCCTTCATTCACCTTTACCAACAACGAGCTACCGAAAAGGAAAACTTGTTGTAGGTAACGACGCTGAGGTAAAGTTGCACATCTTGCGTTGGCTCCACGACTCTGCGGTTGGTGGCCATTCGGAAAAGATGCCACTCTCCAACGAATAAGGTCTCTATTCTTTTGGCCTCGAATGTATGTGGAAGTGCAAAACTATATCGTAAACCGCTCGTTTGCCAGCGAAACAAGAACGATCAAGCCGCTAAACACGGGTTCTTGAACCCTTTACCGCTTCCTAACGGTATGGGAGTCGTCGGTATGGACTTTGTCGAAGGACTCCTCCCTCGCTGGTAAACATTGCATCATGGTCGCCGTGGATAGCTGAGTAAGAATGCACATTTTATTCCCTATCGCATCCTTACATCGCTATTGAGGTTGCAAGCTTACTTGGACAATATCTTTAAGCTACACGGCATGCCCCATGACATTATCGTGATCGAGACCGACTTTCCTTAGCGAAGTATGGCAGAGTTGTTCGTGGTTCGGCGTTGATTTGAAGCACTCTACCGCCTATCACCCACAGACCGGCGGTCAAACCGAAGCCACTAACAAGACGCTTGAAACATACTTGAGGTGCATGGCAATTTGAGACACCTAAGACTTGGAGCAAGTGGCTACCGCTACAGAGTGGTGGTACAACACTACCTATCACTCGGCAATTAAATGCACACCTTATGAAGTGGTCTTGGTCAACCCTCCTACTCACCTCCCTTACGCACGGTGAGAGCTCATCGTCGTAGTTGACCGTAGTATGCAAAAGGGAAGAGATTATCAACATGCTCAAGTTCCACCTTCTTCGAGCTCAAAGCGAGAATGAAGCAATATCGCGATGCTCGTCGCTCTCACGGGGAATTCAAGGTTGGGGACCATGTCTACTTGAAACCGCAGCCATACAGACAGATTCTCTCAAGAACGCATAGCCGCCTCATAAGCTACCGCTTCTATGGTCCTTTCCGTGTGACGAGAAGTTGGTTCTCAGAGCTACAAGTTGGACCTCCCTAAAGACGCTGCAATACATGATACATTTCATGTCGGTCAGCTCAAATTGTGCCCCAATCCCGCAGCCATCAACCCGGTTTTACCTCGATCTTGTCGGGACTTGGGTACCTCAAAGGAACCTGAATGCATCCTCGAGAAAAGGTGGTTAAGCATCGCAACACCGCCGCCACTAAGGTCCTTGTTCAGTGGAAGGGTTCCTCTCCGAGCAATCTACATGGGAGTTCTACAAGGACTTCATCACCAAGTATCCAACCTTTGATCCTTGAGGACAAGGATTCTTCCGAAACGGGGAGTAGTGTGACGAGTCTCAAGCGGTTCACCTACGGTTTAGCTTTTCAATCTCAATTTGCTTCATTTCGGTTTAATAATTTGGGTTTTGTCCTTTCTACTTTTGCTTTTGCTTTGACAGCTAAGGAGTCTCATGTGACCGTTAGCGTTAGTCCTTTATGTACCTGGATCTGCATTTGCGGAAAATAATCGAAAAATATTTTGTCTTATCTCCTTATCTCTCTTACGCTCTCAATAGCAAACCCTATCTTCATCATAGTCCTGCTCCTTCAAGGCGATCTTTCTTCCTTTGATCGCTTTCTAGGCTTGATTATCCCTTCCTTAAGCTCTTGGTGAGTTCTAGGTTGGTTCACTACTCTGTTCTGACTATCACCCTGTTACACATAACCACTATTTGCAGCAAATACAGTACAATTCAGACTCACCTGACATAGCTGGTGTCAGAATGCCATCGCCAATAATCATGGAAGTTCCCATTAGTACTAAAAGCAGAAGAAGAGTTTTCAAATAACCTTTTGTCTCCAGAGCTTCTTTAATTCCCAGAGCTCGTTCCAGCTCAGGAGTTGGGAGTCTAAGCCTAAAACTCGAGATCTGCTCATCCGCAGGCTGCTGATTAGGCAGCTTATTCACCTTTGCATACCTACAAATCAGCGAATACAACGCAAACGTGCCTCCTGCACACACACATATACTTAATCACATGACACCACTTTTTACAGAAAAAGAAAAACAAGGATTAGAGGGATGTATTTACCTTCGCCATTGTCGTTGGCTTTAAGGACAACAAAGACATACTTGGCTAAAGGAATGACAGCAATAGTGTAGATAACGAGAGACAAGGCACCGAGAACATCAACTTCTGATCTGATAGGAACTTTACTGAAGACATCACTAAACACATACAAAGGGCTTGTTCCCATGTCACCATACACCACACCTAACGTCTGAAACGCTATCCCAATTGTACCCAAAAGTGATAGTTCCTTTCATTACAAAACCAAAGTTAAATTATTATTATGTCAATAACCAAAACATCAAAAAAATCAAAACTTTATAAAAGGGTCAATCTAAATATCAAACCTTGAGATCGTGGCCATGAGCACCTGCAATTTCCATGGCCTCAACATCAAGAGAATCAGCTCTTTTGGGCTTTTTCATCAGTCTTCTCCTCAAGTTCCCAAAACTATAGTCTGCAACATCTTTGAACTCTGGGAACGGCAGCGTTTCGGAGCCGACTTCGCTTCCGTCGACCCATCTCCGGTCACTGCTACTTCCGGTGCCAACACGTCTCAAGCTGGTGTTGCTGCTTGCTTCTTCAATCCTATCTTCTTCATCCATTCTCAGAAACGTAAAAGATTTTGAGTTTGGTTGGAGAGGAAGTGTTAAGCAGAGTTTTGGATTGGTTTCTCTCTTCTTCTTCTTCTTCTTCAATGATTTTTATTGGTTTGAGTGTGACTTCAATGACGGTCTCTCTCTCTCTCTCACTCTCACGGGTAACATGTTTAACTTACTGCTGACAAACTGACAAAAGGTCTGATCATTTTGAATTCTGTAAAATAACTCTAAACTTCACCATTAGGATAATATATTTCTTTTTTTTTTCTTGGTGTTTCTCGATTCTGTATCCTCAAACGTTATCTCTTATTTGTTTAAAGGTTTGGTTTCGATTAATGGGAAAACTATAGATATAATCTAGGCCCAATTAGGTGAATATACAAATTGAGTGTCGAAATTGGGAAACTATGCAAATTTAAAATTAATTTGCGAATCGTGTGAACGAGCTGCATAAAAATACGGTCGTATCCTCTGGCTGAGGCTGGAAACTATTTGACAGACCCGTTGCCGGTTATTTTGTCTTCTTATGACACCCCATTTTTCAACAAGTAAATGTAGAGACAAAACAATTGTGGGAGTGAAACGTGAAGCTTCCTTTCTTGTTGATTTATGGAGTAGATCTGGTTGTATATTAGGTCCAACTGTTATATTATGGTCTCTTTCTTTTCAGCGTTGTAGTGGTATGTGCGGCCATGTTTCGTCTTATGCCGTCAATAATTCAGAATCCTAAAAAAAATTAAAGTTTTGAAGTTTTAAGCTTAAAATAGAGTGATACATGTTAAATCTATGAGTATTAAGCATAAACATCAAGAAATACGCAAAAGAAACTGATAAAATCGTTGAAAAAAAGCCATGGCGGCTGTGAAATTGTGTTTCCGAAACCCTAAAACATATTAGGAAAGAAGATGATGAAAATTACAAATATGCCATTAATGAAAAAAATGCAAAAATCACACCAATGGTAGTCGAACTCGCGAGCTAATACATTAGTTCAAGCTTCAGAAACCACTCAGCCACAGACAATATTATTATATTACACACGGAAATCAGATATTGACGTCTATAATTTATCAGAAACTGAATAACAATAAAAAGCAATATGTATGTGTAAGTTTTAGCCGGATATTAAAATATAATCTAGATACAATAATTATGAACCTATATACTAAACACCGAATAATAAACACTAAATATTAAACTCTAAACCCAAATTGTATACCCTAAACCCAAATTCTATACCTTAAACTCAAACTGTAAATCTTACACTCAACCCTCTCAAACTTTATACCCTAAACTCAAATACTAGATCTTAAACCCAAACCGTATAACTTTAAACCTAAATCATAGACCATAAACCCAAACTGTAAACCCTAAACCCAAACTGTAAATCCTAAACCCAAACTCTATTCCCTAAACCGAATCCTAAATCCTAAACCCAAACCGTATACCGTAAATTCAAATCCACCACAAACCCAGACCGTTAACTCTAAATCCAAATCCTAAACCTTAAACTTAAATTCTATACCCTAAATCCAAACTGTAAATCTTAAACCCAAACTATATAGTGTCTAGATTTTGAGGTTGAATTTAAGGTTTACGGTTTGGGTATGAATCTATGATTCGAGTTTAGGGTATTCCGAATTTAATATATTATCAACATTCGTTATGCACAAAAAAAAAAGATTAAGACTCCAACATATGTATAACGCCAACTCGTATAACCGTAGTCATTTCGAACACCGAAAATGTAGTATTTTGATCTGAAAAAATTTCGTCTATATACTAGGAAATCGTAAAGGTGAGTGGTATGTCGTGTTCACTATATATAATAGTAATAAATTATGAAATTTGTGGTCGAGTAACCGGATGTATAATATACTAACCGGATTTATTCGAGTCTAATTATGTGAAATCCATATGTGAAGCTTATGTATCCGGATATAATAATGATATAAGATGACGACAAAATATGCAGAATATTGTTATGTGGTCTTTGTATTGGTAGTAGAAATAATTACGTCAAAATATGCAGAATATTGTTATTTGGTCTTTGTATGGATTAGTAGGAATTTGGAAATATTCGCTTAGGTTAAACTGCACAACTGAAAGTTCAGCAGTTAATTCGAAAGGACGTGCCTGCACAATCATTAGTGTTGGAGTCAAAAAGTAAGTAACCAAAAGTTCAAGGACCAGATGTGCAAATATTCTAAACTCCACCATTGGAGAGAACGATGCTTTCTCTTTGCAGAATCTGACGGAGAGCTTGATTCCGACGATGAGCACGGTCACGACAGTGAGCTGATCACGGCGATGAGGTGACTTGGACGAGAGACCACGCGGTGTTTAATCATAGTCCGGTGGAGGTCGTCGATGGTTTAGAGCTAGATGCTGCCTGAGTTACAGAGCACAACGGAAGAGTTCGGCGGCGGAGTTTGGTGGTCGTGGCTTGGACAAGACGGTGGCGTGTTTTCGGGTTGGTCTTTTCACGACAAGAAGTTTGATTTCATAGTGGGGACAAGAGACTAAGAAAATTTAGACATATTTTGAATTGCACATATATAAAAGGAAGATAAGAGGGAATTCAGTTATGTGGAAGATTTTTTTGAGAAAATGTTCATTAGAAAGAAGGGAGAAAGAGAAGAACAATTAATCCAAAACAAAAGAAAAATAAAAAGAGAAGAGAGAACGAGAAAAAAAAAAGAAAGGGAGATGGCTAAAGAGGTAGGAGGTTTTGACGGGTTATGTTTGCAAAATACAATAGGGTCATTCTTGGAATTATGAAAATTACACGGTAGTTTGGTCATTTACCTAATAAAATAAAGTAATGTAGTTATCCAGTGTAATTACCCTATAATCTATACTATTAAAATAGAAACATCACAAAAAAAAATCTACTTATACAAAGTTGTTGCATCTTTTCACTAGATTACTAATATTTTGATCTTACTTTAAATTTAGACTAAAAATATATTACCATATATTTCTTTAACAATATTTATACCTTAATCAGTAACAAATATATATATATATATCAATACTAATAAAATATAATATTTCCTATTATTTACTCCTACAATTTCGGTATCTAATTAACTAATTTCGTAATCAATCAAATTAATTATAAAAATTGTCTCTCTTATTTAATTAGTCATCAAAAAAACTTATGATTAGTAAACCAAAAAAACTGTTTTAAATTACTTTATAATCATCGTATTATGATTTTTGCAAAAAAAATGATTTTATGATTTTTTGGAATATTCAATTTTACGGTTTGACAGAAAAACTTGTTTTATGGTTTTGCTGAAAAAAATAATTTTTTGAAAAATTCAATTTTATGATTTTGACAGAAAAACTCAATTTTAAAGTTTTAACGGATATTGATGTGTGTATGCAAGTGGATGAACTTTATAACAGGTACATTTTTCCGTGGAAGCTTGTTGTAGTGGTGAATTGATTTTGATGAAGGATTATGGGTGTAATTATAGGTTTGTACAATTGTTAGTGGACATAAAATTAGATTTGTGCATGTAGGAGGACAAATTTATATGTTTTGATAGGGCTTAAAATAACATAGTAGATCATTGTTTATATAGAAAACGTAAGTACAAAGAAGAGGCACGTAATGTTATACAAAAGGGAAGGTCCTCTAATGTGGAAATTGGTAAATATCTCGAGATAATGTATATAACATGAAAAAATTAAGAAAAATGGAACAACTAATAAGGGAAATACTATGTTTCCACAGACGTTGATGGTGTATTGTTTTTGAGTCGTTATATGGGTGGGTGCACGGTGCACCATAGACGGGTGCATTATGGGCGTGGGCGAGTGTATCGTGGATCCAAACGTTGTGGATGGGTGAGTCGTGAATGAGTGCATATTGGATGGATGCGTCGTAGATGTGTGCAGCTTGGATGGTATGTGGAAATGGTCTATGGCAAAATGGATGGAAACTATACATGAGAAAATTGAGAACACAAAACCCTAAATAAGCTTATAATTTTAAATCTCTGTGGATGCAAACCTATGCCATTTTTATGTGGATGTATTTTTATTTTTCTTTATGAGGAGATATATCTTTACCATTGATAGTTTCCTTGTAATTACATTATTTTGATCTTGAAAGTTTCGTTGGCTTTGGGTTTGGCTTTGTCATTTTTGATCTCTTATAGTCGAATTTTGGTCAGAACAGAGAAAAAGTAGGGTTTGCTATGTAGAAAACTCTTAGAAGTATTTAATGGATTTGGTTAAATATCAGAAATGAATCTATTTTTACGTAGATAATGTTGCTTGTTTGTATTCAAAAATGAATCTAGGAGATGAGGCCATCTTGGCCTTTGTAAGAGTGTGAATTTGCAGAGTGGGTGTTCATGATCAGGTGATGGTTACTTGAGTGTGCTACTACTGCAGCAGAAGAATTTGGTTTGACTAGAATAAGAAGTGAGTAAAATCTGCAGTGTATGAAAGTGAAACTGTAGTCATTTTGTTAAGTAGTGTTGAAATTTTATCGTTAAGAAACCAAAATAAACTGAAAGTGCGGGTTTTTGTTTTCTACTTTCTTAGATCATCTCTGTTGTTGTCATTGGTTTAATTGGTTAATCGGTTAATCGGGATGGGATTTTAATTAGTGGTTTAAGGTAATCAGATCTTTAAACGGGTCTTCTATTAGTTTACAGTCGGGTTTATTAAATTTTTTGTTTTAATTATATACAGTAGATCAAGTAAACTAATATTATGGATATACATTGGTCGAACTTTGATTACACGGAGAGATAGATATTTAACTTTTGTTTTATAGGGAATTAAGTCTAAAACTTTTATTTTAGAGATATATAGATTGAGCCCATAGTTCGGGAGACATTTGATACTATAAGATAGTTCTCGTGAAAAATACCTCGTTAAACTATATTATTAAAACAGAAACATTTCTACTCTTTATTGAAATACTAAATATTACCTAAGCTGTTCTCAAATTACAAACAAACTTCAAAGTTCATTGATGTTATTTTGGTCATTTGGTTTTTGGACCAACAACTATATCTAAATATTATAATTGAATTTATTTTGGATCAGTTGGTTTAATGGTCTTACTACATGGTTGGGTGCATTTATATAAACAATTTGTAATATTCAGTATATAACATAAATCGAATATTAACAGCAATAACATGTGCTATAATAAAACTGGTTATTGTTGAACGAAAAAGTAAGATCAATTGGTCTTTTTGCAGTAGGGACAGATGTTGGTTATTGTGCATTGGAACTATGCTCGAGAACTTCTGCAAACACTCCAAATGTCACCGGACTGGAGCTAAAGATCGTGCGCTTTTCTTAGATCATCTCCAAAAGACACTCTATAACTTCAAATATGAAGTTTTTTGTTCTCCAAAAAGAAATTTCAAAACTTCAAATTTGAAGTTTCAATTTTTATTTGCATTTTGATCCTTACGATTACATATCTCATAATATTTCATATTTATTTTCATAGATTTATGTTTTACACATAAAACTAAATATAAACATTAAAATAAGACATAAAATATTTTAAAACTAGATTCATACAACAACAATATTACAAAAGAAACTTAACAAATGCACTGATTGATCATATATTTTACTCATAATTTAGTATTTAGCTATGTATTCAATGTAAAATTTTATATTTTTGTGTAACTTTTTATTAATTAATATGGATGTAGTATTTTTATATATGTGTTAATTATTTATAAAGTTTTATGAATCTAAATAAATTATAATAAATAGAAGGACCAAAATATAAAATAAAAGATTTTTGAAGTTGAATTTGAACTTTTACTTTTAGAAAAAAGCATTTTAAACTTCAAATATGAATTTTTGCAAGCTTCAAAATAGATTGTTTTTTCTTGTAGTTTAATATTTATTTATGTATTTATATTTTTAATTATATATATTTAATATAATATTTTATTAATTAATATTACTGTAATATTTTTATATATGTACTAGTTATTTATGAAAGTTTTATGGATTTATATTAATTATAAAATTATAGGGATCATAATGTAAAATATAAAAAAATTTGAAGTTAAGTTTGAAGTTTTGCTTTTGGAGAAGAACGCCTTGAAACTTCAAATTTAGAGTTTTGCAAACTCTAAAATAGAGAGTCTTTTTGGAGATGTTCTAAGAAATTTATCTTCATTAAATGGATCGTTACCAATCTATACTATTAAGAAGTTTAATAGTTTCGTAACTATCACTAAATTAATCTTAGTTTTTACTGGGCCAACCAATGTTAGGTGACAGATTAATAACATGTTTTTAAGTTTTTAACGGATTTAGTCAGAATTTCAATAGTGGGATTTTAGTTAAATATGAACTAGATTATATATATGTGTCATCTTGTTTAGCAGTTCGACGGTAATTCGGATCGAATATGAAAACACTAGAACTTAACACAATTATAAAGGACCCGTATAATGAGAACTTTGGCTAAAATTAAGAAATAATTAATTTTTTTTTGTCATCAACTTAGAAACAGATTTATATTGACTCTGCAAACCATTCTGGTAGCTCCGCATCCATGTGAACAACGAAAGACGGTTGTTTCCTGGCACTCTGTGCTAGACTATCCGCTCTCAAATTATGTATTCGTGGTACATGAATGATCTTTGAGCTGAAGAAACTTTCTTGTAGGGTCTTGATGTCTTCCAAATAACTTGCAAAAGCGGACTATTCTTCTGGTTCCGAAACCATCTTCACCAATTGAGAACAATCCGTTGCAAACGTGACCCGAAACTGATGTAAATTCCTCATACACTCCATTGCCCAAAGTAATGCTTCCACCTCTGAGTGAAGAGGGGAGAGACTAGCCCTAACATTTCTTGTCCCCATCAAACCAACAAAGCCTTCTAAGGAACCATACCATATTTGTCCTGAAAAACCTTCATTATCTTTCCAATACCCATCTGTAAAACACCAACGCCCTGGAATTGACGGTAAATTTGAAACCTCAACATGTTGTATTGTCCTCTGTGTGTTCAACACTTGTGTTTCTGACCAAAGTGTTGATTCTATTTCCGTAAATCTGAGCGTTTCCCTAGGATCAATGTCTATATTACTAAAAATCTTGTTATTCTTTCCTATCCAAATGTACTATAGTATCCACGCAAACTGATTATCATCTATTTTTGGGAGTACTCTCTAGAATAGATAGTCCATATTTGTAAAGAGGGAGCCAGTTGGAAAAATATCTGGGCCCAAATCTGACGCGCTGGAGGACATTCGAAAAATACATAGTCTATCGATTCCTCTGAAGCGCCACATCTGGCACAGCATATATCCCCTCGTAGTCCTCTCGCCAGCAGATTTTTCTTAACTGTTGTACACCCTGACATCAATTGCCATATGAAATGTTTAATCTTTGGTGGACACCGCACTTTCCAGCAGAATGCTTTGAGTGTATCCACTATGGGTACAAACACTAATGGTGGTTTTTCCTTATTTGGGTAAACATGTTCTATTTGGTAACATGCTTTGACCGTGTATTTTCCATTTTCTGTGTAATGTCATTCATCCCTATCCACCATATGAGTCATACTCAAAGGTATGCTTTCTATTATTTTTACATCCGCGGGATCCACTAAAGCCCGAATTGCCTGCGAGTTCCAAGTTCACGAAACTGAATCAATGATAGATTCAACTGTAAGGTCTGGGTAACTATTGTGTTGATTTTTATTTGCTGGTCTCGGCGAGTGGTTGGGAGCCAAAGATCATTCCATACCAAGATAGGTGATCCTGATCCCACCCTTTTAATTATTCATTTGCTAAACAAAGATCTAGCAGAAACAATACTCCGCCAGCCATATAACGGGGAATATGAACGAATTGGTTCCAGGGGTGAAGCATTCATGTAGTAACGTCTTTTAAAACTCGAGCAAATAAGGTGTATGGTTTCTCGATCAGACGCCATAACTGCTTACCAAGCATCGCCGTATTAAAATCAATTAGATCTTTAAAACCTAAACCTCCTTCGTCCTTGCTTAAACATACCTTGTCCCATGATTTCCAGTGCATACCTTTTGTACTGCCACCTGGACTCCAACAGAACTGTGCTACCGCACTCGTCAGTTTTTTTGCGGTTGCCTTTGGTAAACGATAGTAAGACATCACATGATTTGGTAAGGCCGTCACCACTGATTTGATGATTACTTCCTTTCTTCCTTTAGTAAAAAAACTTAAAAGTTCAGCCATTAACCTGCTATTCAAACGATCCTGGAGAAATCCAAAAACTTGTATCTTGGATCCTCCGAGATTCTCTGGCAGTCCCAAATAAGATCTCATTCCTCCTAAGTTCTAAATTCCCAGAATATTTCGCAACTCCTGCCCGCTAGATTCCCCAAATCTTGTGTCCAAATTGAATCGAAGATTTTTGGAAATTTATTAGTTGCCCTGATACAACTAATATCTAAAATTAATAATGATTATAAATATAACTTTACATCTAAATTTTTAAAAATCAAAAAATTAGCGGGATTTTTTTTTTGTTTTCTCTATCACTATTCTAATAGTATAAATTATCAATAATGAAAAAATAATAATAAATCATATTAATAAAATTTTGTTTTCTCTGTCACTATTTTTTTATTTTTTAGAAAAATGTCAGTAATTTTTTTTTGAGATTTAAAAATCACAAATTAAATAGTTTATAAGAAGTTTATTATATATTTTCAAGTATTTAAACCAACTAAAAGGTATCATATATATTCTGGATGTTTTTATGTATATCAAATCTAAAAATAATTAATATATATATAAGTATATAAATCTATTTCAGATACATTCGGGTACTCGAAATACTTTGGTTTGGATTAGATTCGGTTTCGATTCTCTAAATACCAAAAGTTTGAATAATTCGGATATTTAATCAATTTTGGTACGGGTTTGGTATTACTTTTTCGGATCGTGATCGGTTCGATTCTTCGGATTCAGGTTTTTTGCCATAATACATATATCCGTGCGGGTGCACGGATCAAAAGTCTAGTATATATTAAATAAGAATCATTCTCCTCTTGAATGAGAATCCGTCCAATCCATGGACCTAATATAGGATCATATGACTAATACTTCCAAATTTGTAATGATCCATCATGGTCTACTGACTCTACTCAACTCTTGGTATCAGATTTTAAAATTTTACGAAATTGATTAATATATGGGCTATAAAGGCCCATTTAATAAAGGCCCAAGTAGATGATTGAGACGCAATTTCGTTTTAAGCAATTCAATCGCTTTCGAAGAGAAAGGGTTCTTCAATTCCTTATCGACTTTCTCTGAGCTTCATAGAAATTAGGGTTTCTGAGCGGTTTCGTTCCGAGTGATATGGTAAGCGCTTCACTTCACCCTCCTCTCATCGTTTTTTTATTAGTTATTCTCAAAATCACGAGTCTTCGATTGATATATGATTCACGACGTTTTCAATATTATCACATATGAAAAAAAAAAAAAAAAAAAAAATATTATCACATATGTAGTTTAAAATAAAAAATAAAAATTGATTTGATTTATATTGTCGATTGTTTCAGTTTCAGCTTTAGGGTGTCCGAGATGTTTCATATTTGGTTCTGGTTGAATTTTTATATATGTCGTGTTCTTACGTTAAGTGTGTCTAAGTTTCTGAAACACTAACTTTGATCTGATCTGGTGTTGAAGGCAACTCTTGAAGATTCTTTCCTCGCAGACCTTGACGAGTTATCTGACAATGAAGCAGAACTGGTGAGGCTTTTTTTGCCTTTTTCAATTTTTTTTTATTTTCCTACTTTAGTCGTAATATTATTTAACTTTGAGGAGGCTATGGTCTTAAATTCAGGATGAGTCTGATGGTGATGATGCAAAAAAGGATGATGAAGATATTGACATGGACATGGCCGACTTAGAAACCCTTAACTACGATGATCTCGATTCCGTTTCTAAGCTCCAAAAATCTCAAAGATATCTTGACATTATGCAGGTTAGTTAGTTGCATTGTTTCAAAGATTTTAACTGTTAATTTCTTTATCGCTTGAACTTTGATGTGATTTATGTATTTCAGAAAGTGGGAGAGGCTCTTGGAAAGGCATCTGATGAATCGGAGAAAGGAACTGTGCTAGAAGATGATCCTGAATACAAGCTAATCGTGGACTGCAACCAGCTCTCAGTCGACATCGAGAACGAGATTGCCATCGTCCACAACTTCATCCGTGACAAGTACAGACTCAAGTTCCAAGAGCTCGAATCCCTTGTAAACCACCCTATCGACTACGCCCGCGTCGTCAAGAAAATAGGCAACGAGACGGATCTAACACTCGTCGATCTCGAAGGCCTTCTTCCATCTGCTATCATCATGGTTGTTTCGGTCACTGCCTTAACCACCAAAGGTAGCCCTCTCCCAGAGGACGTCCTGCAGAAGACTCTTGAGGCTTGTGATCGAGCTCTGAATCTTGATTCCGCGAGGAAGAAGGTTCTTGACTTTGTGGAGAGCAAGATGGGATCCATCGCGCCGAATCTTTCGGCCATTGTCGGGAGTGCTGTTGCAGCTAAGCTCATGGGGACAGCTGGAGGTTTATCGGCGCTTGCTAAAATGCCTGCCTGTAATGTTCAGGTTCTTGGTCACAAGAGGAAGAACCTCGCCGGGTTCTCTAGCGCGACGTCGCAGTCCCGTGTGGGTTATCTGGAGCAGACTGAGATTTTCCAGAGCACGCCTCCCGCGCTGAAGAGTCGCGCTGGGAGAATCTTGGCTGCTAAATCTACTCTGGCGGCGAGAGTTGATGCTACGAGAGGAGACCCGTCGGGAACGAATGGGAAGGCTTTGAGGGAAGAGATCCGTAAGAAGATTGAGAAGTGGCAAGAACCTCCTCCCGCGAGGCAGCCTAAGCCACTTCCTGTTCCTGACTCTGAGCCTAAGAAAAGAAGAGGTGGTCGCCGTCTAAGGAAAATGAAAGAAAGGTATGCAGTGACAGACATGAGGAAGCTTGCCAACAGGATGGCGTTTGGTACACCCGAAGAGAGCTCTCTTGGTGATGGGTTAGGTGAAGGATATGGAATGCTTGGCCAGGCTGGGAGCAACAGGCTGCGTATATCCAGTGTTCCCAGCAAGCTAAAGATTAATCCTACCATCGCCAAAAAGTAAGTGTACCTCTATTTCTCTTGTTTTTTAACTCTTGTATTTTTTCAATGACCATGTCCTGTTCTTCAGTGTATCTCATTGTGATTATGTTCATCAAAATGGCTTTTTCAGGCTGAAAGAAAGAAACTATGCAGGTGGAGCCACTACTTCTGGATTGACTTCGAGTCTGGCTTTTACTCCTGTGCAGGTAAACAAAACATTTCATTCAATTGTCTTCAAATGTTTCTCAGTTTTCTTGCGGTATTGACTTTAGAAACTCCAATTTGAATCTTTATTGTGCAGGGAATAGAGCTGTGCAATCCTCAACAGGCTTTAGGACTAGGCAGTGGGACTCAAAGCACTTATTTTTCAGAGTCAGGGACCTTCTCTAAGCTCAAGAAGATATAAACTTACGAGAGAGAACTTTTCAAAGTGAGACACAGTGGTGTTTAACTGCTTTCTATTTCTCTTTTATGTTTTAAGGTTTCTCTACCGAATCACTTTTATGGCACCACCCGATATGAACAGCCTTGATGAAATTTAAGATTCTGAATATAAGTAAAGGTTTGTCGATCTTGATTTGCTTGGGGTTTAATTTTACGGCTGTGAGATAATCTATCGGTTGAGAATGAACTGGTTTGGTATGTTTTTGGCATCCAATGATACATTAAATAATCTATACTATCGTTCCTTTTTTTTAACACGAAAATGAAAGTTCCCTATGATAATAAAAATATCAAAGACGGGTCCTTAGAATTTTATATAAGAAAATGGCACCGTCCATTGTTTCTTGTTGTCTCCCGAGTCCAAATCAATAATCCTAAAAATATCTTTCTTCGAAGCAGCTTCTATAAGCAACATACAAACAATTTAATTACAAAGGCACATATTATTATTACTCGCACGCATGTATCATTAACTTAATTACCTTCAGTTAACCGACTTTAAAATTTAGGGTGGTTTTTTCTAGGAGTATTCCTAACCTATTGTTATCTTTTCTTGTATAATATAAAACATTTAAAGATTAAAAAGACATTTAAAGGTAAGTCCACTTCATTCCATCTTTATTTTTTCTTTAGAATAGAACTTAATATTTTTTTCTTTAATATTTAAGGAAAAAATAACATCTTTATTTTATAATATATTTAGAATAATGCTATTATACAAAAGTATATTAAACCAAATTTCATCTCTATTACAAAAAAAAAAAAAATCTTTTTAGAGAAAAATAGCAAAATACATTAGAAATAATCAAACAACTTATAAATATATATACTAAGAAAGTTAAACATTCTGTTGTTCATGATGCGACATCGTTAAGTGATTAATAAAAATTTAATAAATTATCACTACGTTTAAAAATTTATTAATTCTTTCATATTTCTAACGTTTTTATTGGTGGTCCAAATATACTAATATAACATCTAATAGTTCATTTGTATATTTATAACTAAATATTACATTTTAAACCTAGATTAATTATAGGCCCTAAAATCTTAAATTTTTCAACATAACTTTCTAATATTAATAAGGTTTATCATAATAATATAATACTAGTAAAGACTAAAAATTTATTCTTTTAAATAGTAAAAATTAAACAGCTTCATCGGGCTTTTGCTAAAATAAACTAAAATTTAAAGTCAAATATAAATTTAATTTTTGTTTTATCAACTATATTTTTCATTTTCTTCCAGTATAAAATTTACTTTTTCAAATATTTACAAATACCAATATTGTTTTTTTTTTAATTTTAAAATTACAGAAAAACCCTAAACATTTTTACTTATTTACATCAATACAATTGTCATCACTTGGTTTTCTTCATTGTTTAGATATGTGTTACAAAAAGCATACTTCTCTGAATATCTACGTTTAGGCGTAAATGTATTTTGTATTATGTTAGTCAACGCACATGTCAGTTTTATAATTCCCCGAATTTATATTTTGAAACAAACATTATATTTAAAATTTACTACGTATTCACTTTTGAAAACATAAAAAAATTGGTAGACTTATGACTACTTATAGAAGATTAATTCGTATTTGACTGGATTTTTGACCTTTTATAGTAGACTTTATCTGAGGTCTGTATTCAGTAAACTTTACTAGAAGTCAGTGAGAGGTCAATTTTATATTTGACCAAAACTTTGATCTTTTAATAGTCATCATCTAAAATCTATTTTATAAAGATAAGTTAGTTTTATGTTTGACTAAAATATTACAAGATTGAACAAATATTAATTACAGTGTAGACTTGAGATGTTTTGAGGATTTTACAGTGTAGACTTGAGATGTTTTGAGGATTTTTTTTTAAATTGTTTTTTGCTCTCACATGTATGTTAGTTATTACTTTTGCTCATGAATGAGTTTAATATATAATTATAAACGTGTGTATTATAATCATAATGGATTTAATATTTTTGGTTAATTAGCGTATGTTGTGATAAATTTAATAGCTAACAAAAATGAACCATACTTTCAATACTAATATGCAAATAAAAAGTATATTATTTCACAATTCAAACTTGAAGGAGAGATACCAATATAAAACGACTCAACAAAGAACGCATAACATCATAAACGAAAATATATGATTTAAAATAAAATATATTAAAATCTACACCGCCAAAATTAAAATAGAAAATAGCCTCGTTCAAAATATCTCAACAATTAATTAAGAAATTTAGCCAGCTGCAACATAACTACGTCTGAATTATCTTACAACAAATAAGTTCAACAAATGATGATAAAGATTATTTTTTGGCAACCAAACAATGATAAAGATAAAAGAGGAACATCACATAAATTAATGTTCATTAAAATACATAAAATTTATTTTGTTCAGTTACGTTACTTTTGTTTGTTTAGCCACTGGGGTGGTTGCCAAACAACTGAAAATATAATCTTTACAGTTTTTTTTTTTGTAAATTGGTTGCTTTTAATCTTATAAGAAACAATAAATCAATAAAGTCGTATAGATTATACAGATGATGCAGTCATATGTATTTCGCTATCCATAAATGGAAATTTATGATTAATTATGTTAAATGTATATGAAACTCTTAAACGCACTAGAAATACTTATAAGAAAAGATGAACAAATGTAGTAGCCGTTGTGAACAAAAATTAAAGAAATAACCATCGGTTTAGGATATGAGAGGGTATGTCATAGAAAGACTTTCTTCTTCTTTATGCAAGTAGACCTGTGAAACATGTTTTACTAATTTTGGGAACAATATTATTTCTATTACTATTATATGTCCTATGCGAGATAATTACTTAAGAAATATCTCAACAATTAGTTAAGAAATTTAGCCAGCTGCAACATAACTACGTCTGAATTATCTTACAACAAATAAGTTCAACAAATGATGATAAAGATTATTTTTTGGCAACCAAACGATGATAAAGATAAAAGAGGAACATCACATAAATTAATGTTCATTAAAATACATAAAATTTATTTTGTTGAGTTACGTTACTTTTGTTTGTTTAGCCACTGGGGTGGTTGCCAAACAACTGAAAATATAATCTTTACAGTTTTTTTTTGTAAATTGGTTGCTTTTAATCTTATAAGAAACAATAAATCAATAAAGTCGTATAGATTATACAGATGATGCAGTCATATGTATTTCGCTATCCATAAATGGAAATTTATGATTAATTATGTTAAATGTATATGAAACTCTTAAACTCACTAGAAATACTTATAAGAAAAGATGAACAAATGTAGTAGCCGTTGTGAACAAAATTTAAAGAAATAACCATCGGTTTAGGATATGAGAGGGTATGTCATAGAAAGACTTTCTTCTTCTTTATGCAAGTAGACCTGTGAAACATGTTTTACTAATTTTGGGAACAATATTATTTCTATTACTATTATATGTCCTATGCGAGATAATTACAAAATACAATAAATCAAACGAGCAAGATAGATAGAGATATAGAGAGTGTTATTCGATTAATCAATCGGAAATTTCATTTTGCAGACAAAACAATCAACACCTAAACTTATGATCCTAATATGTGTAGCAAAACAAATGTTTATGACGGAGCCAACCCCTATATCCTACATATTTGATTGATATAAGTAAAATTAATATAAAAATTACTATTTTATTTTGGCTAACTATTTACTATAGTAAGTGAAACCATTTCAATTTGACTACATGTTTGAGTTCTAGATTTGTGCACATTTCAAAGAGGTACACTACTATGCATTCAAATATAGAATTCTTTGTATGCAGTTTTCAAATATCTGAATACTTTGTATTGTGTGAATTAACATGAGCTATATTATATAAATGTATATTATAATACAAATTTGAAAATTTTGTATTATATGAATTATTTTATATATAAAACAAAATAAAATAGATCTAATGATTTCGAGAATATATATTCGTTTTAAGAAAAAAGTTCTGGTATATTAAAAGTCTATATATACTTCTCAGAATGGTTATTTATTTATAAAATTGCGTTGAAACACATTTTTCTAACTAACATAAAAGAAGAAAACATATTTATAGTTAGAAAAGAAAAAAAAAATATCACACAATACTAAATATAGATTTAGAGAGATTTAGATAGAAGTACCATGGCATAAGGTAGCATAAGGTATACTACCTTATGCTATGGTACATCCTGTTTCGTATCAAGAAGTTAGTCATAGAGAATACCTGTTTTGTAAGCAGTTTGGACCTTGCCATCAATTTCCCATTCATAGTAATCTTGTGCTGCAGTGAGTTGGACAGTTGTTAGGTAGAATTGCTTAAAAATCAATAAAATTTTGTTTGAATAATATTTTTCTTAACATCCTCGAAGTCTCCTTGAGCTCACATCATTGGATCAATCAATCAACTGAATACGTGTTGATTCGTAGCTAAACATATAATAAAAAAACAAAAACTAAATAAATAATTGAACTAGGAAAACTATCAGAACGGTCATACAAAATTTGTCGGCTGCTTTCATCCATGCACTCAGGCAAACTGGTCCCACCATACACATCATCGCCACTGCATTTCACGTGGCAGATTTACAGACCCCAAAAATTTGTTAACGAATCAAACCTCTTCACGTGTCAGAGATATGTGGAAAAGTTGAAAAATGAAAACCCACACGAATTGTATATATCCTCACGACACAAACATTCAGAACTTCAAACACACTCGAAAATATCATCCTCATCCATATCACACTATGATCCCCACACCAAACCGTCGGATTCTAACCTTTACGGCGGTACATCCATGCGAATCAGTCTCCATAACCACTCTCATTGACTCACTGATAAAAATCACCGGCGAGATTCTGAGCTTCAAATCAAAGCATTTCTCCACCAACAAACGAAGCGTTAAAGAAACTCTCCGACATGTCCTTAGTCTTTCCATCATCTTCCAAGAAATCCGGGTCGGGTCGATACCCTCCGGTCGTACCTTTCCTAGTTCAGCAATCCTAAGCCTCTCAGAGCTCCACGTCGTCTTCCAGAAACTCAAGTTTCTATTACAAGACTGTACACGAGAAGGAGGCAAACTTTATACGTTGATAAACTCCGACCAAATCTCAGCTCATTTCCGGGTCTTGACCCGATCCATATCCACGTGCCTCGACACATTTCCAGTAGGATCCATTGACTTACCCGAAGAAGTCAACGAGATAATCTATCTATTACTCCGTCAGACCCGTAAATACGAAGCAAGACCCGACCGGGATGACAAACGGGCCCTAGACTCGGTCTATTGGTTCTTCAATCTGTTCGAAAACAGGATTAACCCGAACCGGGATGAAGTAGTCCGAGTTCTTGATCACATCGGTGTCCGCAAATGGAGCGATTGCGTCAAAGAGATTGCTTTTATACAAGAAGAGATTACAACAGAGAAGAACGAAATCGAACTTCTTAGCAGCTTAGTGGGATTCATATGCTACTGCAGATGCGTGGTACTTCAAGGAATTGATGAAGAAGACGATGATAAGAACGAAGAAGAAAACGACGACGATTTGATAATTCGTGGTTTAAACGTAGATGATCTACGTTGTCCTATTTCTCTAGAGATTATGAATGATCCAGTGGTTTTGGAAACAGGTCACACATATGATCGGAGCTCTATCGCGAAGTGGTTCTCCGCGGGTAACATCACGTGCCCCAAGACCGGGAAGAATCTATCGAGTACTGTTTTGGTTAGTAACGTCTCCGTCAAGCAACTGATTCAGAGTTACTTCAAGAAAGAGACTGGTCATAAGAGTAAGAAGAAAACGAGTGTTCCCGAGAGTTTAGCGGCGGAAGAAGCCGGTAAACTCGTCGCTGACTTTCTCGCCGGAGAATTGATCCACGGCGGGGCGCGAGAGATGGTGAAGGCGTTAGTGGAGATTCGGATTCTCACCAAGACGAGCGGTTTCAACAGATCTCGTTTGGTGGAAGCTGGTGTTGCCGAATCGCTGATGAAGCTTCTCCGTTCCGGAGATCCGACGATTCAAGAGAACGCCATGGCTGCGGTTCTGAATCTCTCGAAAGATATCTCCGGGAAGGTTCGAATCGGTGGAATCGGCGGTGGATTGGAGACGATCGTGGAGGTTTTAAACGAAGGAGCGAGGAGAGAGAGTAGACAGCACGCGGCGGCTGCGATATTCTATCTCTCTTCTCTCGGAGGAGATTACAGCAGATCGATCGGAGAGATCCCGGGTTCGATTCCGGGATTGTTGACAATCGTTAAAGGTTGTGATGATTACGGAGATTCCGCGAAACGCAACGCTTTGATCGCGATTAGGAGTCTGTTGGTTCAGCACTCGGATAATCACTGGCGCGTCCTCGCATCTGGAGCCGTTTCCGTTCTTCTGGATCTCGTGAGATCCGGCGAGATCGGGGATGGAGTCAAGGCGGATTCGATCGCGGTTCTCGCGAAAATCGCGGTGTATCCCGACGGGATGATCTCTGTGCTCCGTCGCGGAGGGTTGAAGCTCGCGGTGAAGGTTCTCGGTTCGTCGGAGGCTTCGCAGACGACGAAGCAGCACTGTGTGGTTCTGCTTTTGAATCTGTGTGTTAACGGAGGGAGTGACGTCGTTGGAGCACTCGCTAAGGATCCGTCGGTCATGGGGTCGCTTTACACGGCGTTAAGTAACGGCGAGTGTGGAGGTGGGAGAAAGACGAGTGCTCTTATCAAAATGATTCATGAGTTTCAGGAGAGGAAAACCGGACCGGGTTTAGAAAGAGAACGGGTTCGTACACGTCTGGTGATTTGATACACACACTATACGGGCAACTCTTTTGAGCTTTTTTTATCAGAGGGGTTATAGATACCGACACTTTCTTCATTTTATGTGGTAAAGATAGACTGACTTCTATTGTTGTTACTGTATAAAATTTTACATATATCTGTAAATCTTAGCACTGTGACTTTTTAATAACCCAAAGAGTTAATAATACTGTGTGCAAAATTATTGTGTATAAACTGTATTTATAAAACTGACTTTCCGGAAATAAGTGAAAAAATAGAATGCTTTGGTTTAGTTGAAATTATAATAATAATAGAATAATCAAACCGGCTTGACTAATCAAACCGGCTTGACTAAAACCGGTCGTTACAGCTTCATTTCATAAACACATTTCCTTGCGATGGAAGATGGAATAAGCTTCATTTGTTGTGGGATAATGGGATTACAGGAATCTAACGGCTGGAGGGTTCAAGTCTTCAAGATTGGTTTTCAACATAGTTCTGAGCTTTAAAATACTGCTTGTTATCAATAGAACCTTATCCATTTTCTTTCCGAACAATGCAAATGTGATATCTGGAGTTCTTGGGTTTTTAATTTGACATTTTTAGAAACTGCAAACGAGGAATATGTATTGTATCTTACAAGTTACAATATGTTCAGTGATTGTTTTGAAATGTGGATTATATATGGGCTTCAAAAGTATTTACGTGCATCTTCGATTTGACTTTTGATGATTACTCTGAGTTTGGTTAATATGTGATCTATATACAAACTAACTAAAATATTTATACAGCCATAAGAAAAACAAAGCATAGCCACATTCAAACCATCAATAGCAGTATTAGGATATTTAGTAAACCAAAAATGAAACTGAATCCTTAGAAAAGGAAAATGATGAAAATAAAGAAAAATAACCACATAAATAACTACTCAAATATAATTTAAACAAAATCATTTAAGCTTAGAATAAATGTTAAACAAAAATATAATGAAGAAAAATAGCCTCAAGAATCTAATATAATTAATCTTAAACATTTATAAACCCTACGTACTAAACATAATCATATCCCGCGCGAAAGTAACTAAATTTTATAGACACGAACATAACACAAATGTAAACCGAATCTTCTCTATTTACAAGTTTCTAGAGGTTAAGAGATAGTTGGAAACAAAGGGATAAAATTCATGTCTTTTTTTTAATCTTTTGTCTCAGTTCTGCAGATTTATATCTCTTGTGATGTTTGGTTTGAAACAATGTTGTATATGTTTTCTAGTGCAATCAATGTGGTGTAAAACTAATTGATGTGTTCCTTTTCCCTGGTAGTGTTAACTTTTGCCCCAAGTGCTTCTTCTCAGCAACTGCTTGTCATCCAAAATGAGTCCCCCTGGTGCTGCTGCAGTTGGTTCAAGTTAAGTGTATACCTCTTTTGTTTTTTGCGTATTGATCGAATCCAAACGGATTATATAGGGAAAATAAACTCTCTGTTTTGCAATATTATTTGAGAATCGCGTTGGAGTTTGGGAAAACTCATGTGGTTAGTCCCATAGGGAAGCATCAAGCTACTATTGTCTGGCTACATGTCATTGGCGAGAATGGCTCCAGGTATATCTGACGTTGGTTTCTCATTTTTGGAAAATCAGATAGCATCATAGTTTAATGTACTCATAGCTTTCGTATTATTGCTGTTTTCAAATTTAGTTCCGGACATTTTCTAAATGGTGGATTATATATCGTGTCTTCAGTTACTTATGCTAGTGTTCAAGTTTACGCCTTGTCGTTTTCTTCTAGGAGTTTGGTGTTTTTATGCAATCTCGCTTCACCATCAGCTGAGAGAAATAATTGAAGTGTTCATGACCTTATGTCTCTTGTGTTTTTGTCCTGGCTGCAAAGCTGGTCCCAGGATTTGGAGAACCTTCCCCTTCCAAATGTGAGTTACAAGCCTTAAAACGATCTCCAGCAGTTGCCTTAATTTATGTTAAGCGTGCTCAGTAAGTATGTTTTCTGGTTTTTCCCACACAGCTTGTAAGTTATTTTGCTACATAGCATTCGTCTTTTAAGCTGGTTAGTGGAAACTATTACTCTAATCGAAATAGAAAGTGAGGTTAAAGGGAGCTGCAATTAAAATTATAATCATGCTCTTGCAAATGAATTTGCTGACCAAACCCAATGTTGGTTTGAACTTCGCAATTGATGAACAAAAACTAGTTTATATGGAGTCAACCAAGTATTAGATGGAACTCTTACATTTTGCAGCTTTTGTTTAAAGCACATCTTGACTTGTGGTTGAGAGAGTATTAGCCAACACATCGTTGGTTTGGCTCCACATCATTAGACCAAAGAATCCTTGTATTGTGATTTCTTAATAATAAGACTATCTATGCAAAAGTTAACCATCAGACTCGGAATATCAACTCTGAACAGTGAGTATTTTGTGTGAGAAAAAAAAAGTTTGATGAGTTGCTACTGTGATTTATGCAGGGTTTGATGTTATGGACCTCACTGGAGATGGACCTGATGATGTCGAAGAACTGGATATGACTGCTGCACATGTTGCAAATCTGTTGTCAAATGAGCCTTCTGACAGTAAGTTTCCTTCCAAAAACTTGCCTCTTCCTTCCCCTCCATGTGGTCACTCTGAATCCATTTCTAAAAAACTGTGTTATCTTTCATTGCTCAAAGTTAAATTAGGTGTTGGAGGGTTCGGCATGGGGGCAGGGGCGTCTCTATATACTGCTACTTGTTTTGCTCTTGGTAAATATGGAATCGGAAATCATTACCCTATCAATTTAACCGCAGTCATTGGCTTAAGCGGGTGGCTTCCTTGTGCAAAGTAAGTCTCCTCTTTGTGCCAAGTTCAAAACGCTCTTCTAGTTTAAGAACTTTTATGGATGTTCTTCTTTTCTCGAAGGACACTGGTTGGTAAACTAGAAGAGGAACAGATCAAGAACCGAGCTGCATCGTTACCCATTTTAGTTTGTCATGGAACAGGTAACGAAGCAACTTATATCACCCTTAAAAATATTGAAATGTTTTACCCCTCAGTATGCTGCTAAAAATGCCAAACAAGTTCCCATGCTGTAAATGCAATGCATTCTCTAAGACCGATTCAAGTAATAGAAGTGTGACATTTTGAAAATTTTTATTCTCCTATTTTTGTATTGATTCATGTACCTTTGGTTTCTGGATGATGATGTTGTGCCGTTCAAGTTGGGGGAGAAGTCTTCACAGGCCCTGATATCACTTGGATTTAAGAAGACAACCTTCAAAGCTTACAGTCGATATGGTCACTACAGAATCCCGGAGGAGATTGATGATTTGTGCGCGTGGTTGACATTCACCCTCGGCCTTGAATATATATATATATATATATTCCTAATTGTTAAGAATTTGTTAAAATCCCATTGTCAACCCGCGTGGTTGACATTCACATATATATCCGTTATTTTAGGGGATTCAGTGAAGAGTTAAAAGAGTTAATTAATAGGCTAAAATGCTTTCCAGTTAGAC
Source organism: Brassica carinata (assembly GCA_016771965.1). Lineage (NCBI taxonomy): Eukaryota > Viridiplantae > Streptophyta > Magnoliopsida > Brassicales > Brassicaceae > Brassica > Brassica carinata. The sequence goes on from CM028690.1 coordinate 50,361,146, forward strand.
CAATCCACATATCTACACTATATGATTGACTTCTCTACGCCTCCCTAAGTAACTAAACCCACACTAGAAATGATCCAAGCTTATGTGCTCAGTGAATAATACTGGAAATACAGCAAAGATCAAATTAACCAATTTTATAAAACAAAAGTAAAGAGAATAAATAAACGCAAAATATTTATTGTCAACTAGAATGTGTATATCATTTTCAATATCTTCTTCTACATTAATTAAAGCTTGTAAACATATGATTCTTCTTTAAATCCAAAGACAATAAGACCAAAAATAAATTGGGAAATGAAGAAAAGTCTTTAAACATACAAGTTTCAGGCTTTGGATTTTACCGGACACCAGCTTCGACCCGCTTGATCTCGAAGATGAGCATTCTCCACATCTTGAGTACAAACATCTCTGCTTCTTCATCTAGTATCGATTGCAATAGCTCAAGCATTTGAGAGGCTTTGACGTGCTGCTGAGTGTTTGACACAATGAAATCTACCAGTGTGGCTTCCTCTTCTCCAAGAAACTCCATGATTTTCTTTGAGATCCATGGCCTCATTCTTTCGTGCAATTGGTGCTTTCAATGTTAAAAAGAACGAACAAAAACATGTGAGCACCAAAAAAGGCAACAAGAAATTATCATTAATCTAGAGAACGTGCAATGAGATAAGAGATTTCTGAGTAGCTTACCTGGTCATACATAGCCCAGTTTATCTCGTAAGAAAATAACTCTTCCTTTGTCTTTGGGATTGTATCTATCAATTGTTTGGCATCCATCAGCTTCTTGGTATCAGGTGTCTTTGTTTTTCCAGACTCTTTACCGTCTTTGGTTGAACCACCATGCCCGTCGCCTCGGTCCCTGGCTCTGTCTCTGTCCTTTTCCCGTTCCCTTTCCCGGTGGCTTGGCTTATCATGAGAGCGTCTGCTCCTATGCTTCTCGGCTTCTGTTGTCTCTTCCTTGGGATTACTACTGGAAATTCGTTTTGCAAATTCAGCAGCTAAAGCCAAATGAGGAGGCGGTGTATTCCCTGAGCCACCATGGGCCACGGCTTCCTGTTCCTCAGCTGAGTAATCTATAGGAACCAAAGGTTTCATCTTCTTATCCTTATGTGCTTCTTCTTCATCCTCCTCATAGAAAACAGAAGGCACAGATGTCCGTTTCCCGGATCCGACAAGCCCAAATCCCAATTTCTTGGAAGGAGCATGTGCCTCAGACCCACTGTTATTATCAATAGCCATGGACATTTCATTACCAGAACCATTTTGTTCAACACCTGGAACTGGTAAAGTGACACATTAGAAAGAGACACAGAGAAGGAAAAAGGATAAGATAGAGAGGAATTCACACTCCTTACCTGATGCATGGTGCTCACTGAAAGATTCACCTACAGTTTGGAGAGTTGCCTCAGTATCGTTTTCAATGCTTGATGTCTGATTCGGTTCACTTCCAATAGCTGCCTGTCCAGATAAGAGCCTTAAGGCATCTAACTGTTGTTGCTGCAACTTTTGCTCCTCAGCAATCCTCTTCGCCTCAGCAACCTCTTCCTCTTCTTTCAATCTATCAGCTAAGTCATCCTCCTTCTCTCTTACCCGCCGTCTTCTTCTCTCTTCTGCACCCCTATGCCATCGTCTTCTCGAATCATCATCGTCTTCATCCTCCTCTTCCTCGTAGCGGATTTCCTTTTTCCTCTTACGCTCTTTGTCTTTCTCCTTCTCCTTCTCGTACTGTCGTTCCTTCTCCTTTTCTCTCTCTTTGCGTTCCCATTGTCGAAGACGAGTCTGGTAAGCACGCTCCGCATCCTCAAGTTTCCTCCTGTGCTCTCTCTCTTTCCTTAATTTTTCTCGTTCAGCCTCCCTCTCATATCTATCCATTTCTTGCTCCTTTTCACCTCTGTCCCTGCTTCTACGATCATTTCTCTTACTCCAATCAGGTGAACTTGTGTCAAGCCTATTGTGTTCTCCAGGAGTCTCAACATCATTTGCAGCGGAATCTACGTGAACGAGACATTTTGTTAGCCAAATGATATAAGTAAAACAGAAAATCGCATTTAAAAGGACTAATGGAGGCAAAAAGAAAAAAAAACAGACCACTCCGAGTTATGTCAGTGTTGGAGTCTCCATCCTTAGATTTGAAAGCAAACTCTATGCCTGAACCATCAGCAGGTAGTGGTGGTGGGGGTGGTGGAGGCAGAGGGTTGGTCTTTGACCTTTCTTCAATAGCATTGTCAATTTTCTCCTTAGCCTCTTTGTCAGCTTCTCTTTCTTCATCAGTTAGAACTGCAGAATTAGCAATATCTATGTTTTCTTTACTCTTTGGTTCTCCATCCTTTCCCGTCTCCCCAACGGTGGGCGCGGCAGATATTACAGCTTTTTCTCGCTCACTCTCAGGACCTTCACCTTGGTTATCCTTGGCTTTCTCAATTTTCTTCTCAACATATTTTAGCAAATACTCCTTTGTTGCTTGATTAACATTCACCTAGCAACCATATAAAATAAAAGATGAGAAACACGTTAAGAGATAGCTTATGTAGAGATCTTGGTGACGCGCAGAACTGCCTTTGCTTGGATAAACAAAAACAAAAACAAAATTAAAAAATGGGTAAAGAGATCCATGATTACCAAAAGCTCTTGTCCATCTATAGTTAGTTTGGTAAGCAGGCGTATTGCACGAAGACTCCCTTCAGCTGATTCGAATTCATAGAATCCAAAACCTTTAGGTTTCTTGGTGGTGGGATCTTCCGCACGTAAACAGCTTTTGACATGGCCACAAAACTGCAAAACAATGGCAAGATCAGTTCTTGGAAAATATAAAAAAAAGGAAGCTAAACACAGACAGCCTTAAAAGTTATAAAAGGGGGAAACTGCAGATAGAAAGAAGAAAGCAAACCTCGAGAATAGACATCATAAATTCATTTTCCACGGTTGCTATCTTGCCAATGTAAATAGTGGTCTGGGGTTTCTCGACTGGCGGTACGAAAGGAGCAAGAACTGGTCTAATCATAGGAGGCATTACGGGACGGAGACCAGGCATTCCTGGGATAGGTGGACGTTGTACAAGTGGCACAGCACCGACTGTACCAGGAGGGCGCATAATAAAACCCGGACGAACCATTGTTGGATATGGAGAAGGATACCGGAGAATCCCTGCATCAACAAAAGAAAACAAGTCTCTGGAAATTCATCAGTAAATGTTTTTAACATGTTAACAGAACAACGGAATTAGCATAAATCAAGAGTGCCATGAAGGGGAATTGAAAAAAATGCATTCTGTATTGTTACCAAAAACAAGAGCAAATTAGATATGGACACCAGAGGCAGTACAAATACCACCAGGATGAACATAGAAACCTGAAGGACACGTTAAGAAGATAGCACCAGTATCGCAGTCATTATTACCACATAAAGTAGTTGTACCTCATAGGGAAACTTGGAAGAGAAAGGAATCTATAACCATCTCACAAACGTTGGATTTGAGATTAGATAATTATCAGAACGCCCACCATCACAAGCCCACATGGAACTTAAAAAAAACTAGTATTTCCCATCATAATAACTTTATCTCAACCATTAGCAGGTTGGAAAAGAAAGAGATATATGCGGAAGGAAGCCTTAAAAGAAATAGCAATACCTCAAAACCAAGACAAAGGAGAGAAGTCAGTCGCTACAAATGCTTTGCTTCCAGCAGTTGGCTAAACCCATCAAGTTCAACGTTCTTAAAATAACTACAGTAAATCTCAATTTGAACATGATGCAACTTCTTTCAAGATCATTAAGGTCAGGGGGGTTGTGTTAAAAAGAGTCTAGTTATGGCTACACTAACTAAACAAAAGGAAGGAGAATAATTGCGCATACCAACAGAAGGGAGTCGTAGAAGTGAGTAGTCCCTAGTCAATATTTGAAGCCTCAGCAACGTTTCTCAATCAAAGACGCTGTATGAGAAAACACACCCGGTGGTCATCGGTGTCGCTGATCTAAGAGAGCTTTCTCCCTAAAAATTCTATCTTTCTAGCCTAAACCCTTTTAATCTCATCTAAGCATGTATGTATATTCCCAAATTCACTACTTTTGTGAATCACATTCCAACATACACACAAAAGCAAAGGAAATTAAAAAAAAATTAAAAAGAATAGAGAAAGGAAAGAGGAACCCACCGGGAGGAGGAGCACCGGGATAACCATTAGCCATGGGCGTGAAAGGTCTCATACCATTCGGAGGCTGTGGTCCAGGATAAGGCATGGATCCTGGAGGGTTTTGATAGCTGGGAACCTGGGTGAACTGCATACCGGGACGGAATTGTGGCGGCGGCGGAAGGTTGGGGACAAGCGAGCCAGGAATCTGAGGTGGAGGAGCATAAGGTTGAAAGATCTGTGGTTTGGTTGGGTCGAGCGGCTGTGGTTGTTGTGAAGGATTTGGATTGGGATTGGGAATGGGAATCGGAGTAGATGGCTCTGGTTTGTGGGAATTGGGATCTAACGTCGCCGGAGAAGAAGAATCGCCGGCCATGGGGGGAGTCTTTAGTTAGTTTGGGTAATGACTTCCAACGTATCTGCTGGAGTTTAGCCCTAAAAATCGATTTTCTCCAATCTCTTTAACTCTTGTCAACGTTGCAGCAGTAAAAAAAAAGGCTTGTTACACGTGTTTTATACCGTAGGCTAACCGCTAGTTCCCAAAATACTACTCCATCTGTTTCTAAAAGATCTATATTTTAGAGAAAATTTTTGTTTCTAAAAGATTCATTTTTTGTATTTTCAATGTATGTTTTATTAAATAATTACAAATTTCAAAAAACTTAATTGCACTTATTGGATTTTTATTGGCTTAAAATTATGGAAAAAAAATAATAACAAAAAACTATGCAAATTTAATGTGTTTTCTTAATATATGTGAAAATCTTAGAATATGGATCTTTTAGAAACAGAGGGAGTAAATTATTTATTGTTCTGTTAACGAATGTTTTTTTTTTACTGAATTTTCAGTTTACGAATGTTAGTAAAACATTTATAGTCTGCAAATGTTATCCACATTTTCAGCTTTTAATAAAAAAAATAATTTTAAAATATCAAAAAATTAAAAAGTAGTTAACTAGTCATATTAAATAATACTAATATATATATATATATATATTTGTATTAGAAAATAAAATTTATTTGTAAATATGATATATGTGTATTTTGTTGGATAAAATACTAATGTGACAAATTCTAACTATCTCGTGATGATAGAACGTTTATTCTCGAGGAATGTTAAAACAAAATACAGAGTGATAATGATATTAATTTACATGTTTTGTTGAACAAAAAATCATCCTTAAATCATTACCTCTCAGCTGGAAAACAGTCTCATAATTTTTTTGGAAGAACTCAAAAGCACCAAACCAATGCTCAATTGCGCAACTTAGAACTCAAAATGCCCTATATCTACAACTATTTCTGATTGGATAAAACATGAACCCTCATAAGAAATACTCTGAAATGATAAAAGAAAAGATTGTGGAATCATTTTGAGCAAAGCGAGCCAAATAAACTCAAAGATCAACAAAACTTAATGCTTTAAGGTTTGGTAATAACTAATCAGTACCAGTCTATATGACCATGTTCCGATTTCATTTTGGCTTGTAGTTAAAACGGTACTGGAGTTCAGTGCCGTTGGAATATATGATCAAAGTATGTTTAACATATAGCAATGACAAAAAAGAAGTAAGTTCAGCGAATCAATAGAAACCCAAAGAAGATCACCTAGAGCCTGCAAACAAAACCAATAACTCAGCATTGAATCGGGTGAATTCAATTCAGTCATATGCCTCGCAGCAAGAACTATAAAGCTATATATAGCTCAGTGACTTGTGAGACTAGATAATCACCAAAACTATCCAATACTCAAACTTAAGCGGTTCTATAAGTATTTAAACCACAAAGTTCACCGAAATTAAAAAAATCTACATCACTCTGATCCCATATGGTTTGAGCTTAGAAGGATACACAACTCAAAAATTATAACGCAAAAACCATCTCTGCTTCTATGAATCATAATCTGGTCCGGATATTTCGAAAGGATACACCAATATAGTCATGATAGGAACAAATAAATATTGAAGAAGAGGGGGAGACGTAAAATGATCGTAATTTTGGTCTGTTCGAATTGAGATTTTGGGATTGGATCGATAAGATGGTAAATGTATTCTGGGTCGGTGAAGATAGGCAAAAACTATTAGAGAAAGCTAATGGGGTTGAAGTGCAAAACATTTAAAAATTGAGAAGCAGAAGAAAAACAAAAACAAAAAAAAGGAAGCCTGTCAGACAACCGTGCGACCACTCGGGAGAGGTCAAGACCTAACCGGATAGCGATCCTCTACAGCGCAGAGAGTCCGAAGACAATCGTAGCCGTTAATCACACTCAGATCGCACGGTGTTAATTCATCAACCAGGGTGAGGGGCCTGTCTCCTTAGAAATCAAGGATACAGAGGTACGAGCCTATAGAACAGATCCTGTTCAAGTAAGGTCGTGACCTTTATCTTCTTCTCTTCGCTGTATAAACAATAGAGCTTCTCTCTGTATCTTCCGATGTGGGTTGAAACTTGAAAATAATTAACTTCGAATATCGAATACGCCGCCGTTTCTATGCTCAACACACTAATGCCTTTATTATCTCAATGTCTAATGGAGAAACTGTGAAACAAAGCTTTTTTTTTTTTTGTCAAAAAAAAAGGTTTTTTCTTAATCAGAATCTCATTTTGCTTACACCCTTTTCGATTAGCGTTTCGTGGAAGTCTCTTCGGTTGTGGGGTAAGGTCTCAGTAGCTCTATAAATAAGATCATCTCTTACTCAGGTGCAGTTTTCAAATTTTTTTGTGAATGTAACAGACAACTTGGTGAAGCATTGTTGATATTGTGAAATGTTGAGTAAATTTCTTTTTATGTGGAATTTTATGATTGTGAAATTGTTTGATGGGATTTCTACTAGGTCGAAGTTTTGAATTGACGCAAAACAGTGGAACTACCAGAGGGAGTAAGTGATGATTCTCCTCCTACCTAAATGGTATTTAGGAGACAAGTCTGAATCTGAATCATGAAAAGAAACATGATTTTTGTACATAAACACAAAAAGCGACAAAACTTGATAGTGCGATTTGAGCATAGGTGAATTGAGGCTTATTCCGTCAGGCTCTGGTACATGTACATAAATCATTCAAGACTTAAAAGCAAAGACTCTTTTTATCTATTGTCTGTTTTGCATGTTTCTTATGTTGTATGAACTACGTTTCTATTTCTCTCACCGATCTATTTGTCTTGTTAATCCGAATGGTACCAGCACATTTATAAAGCAAAACAGAAAACAAACAAGTTCATATGTTATGGGTTGGCTCTAAGATATAATGATTGTCTCTCTCTGACTTAGCAGAAAAGGCGGGGAACTGTCCTTTGAGGCACTTTCCCTTGGAGCTTGAGCCTACGGTAGGACTCTCGGATGTGGCAAGGCCTGATGTGTCCTGTCTCGTTCCTTTTCACCATAACAAGTCTAGCTGTTTCCACGAGTTCCCCAACAAACATTTTTGCTATACCACTAACAACGGAAAGCCTAGGGTCGTCGTTGTTCATATTCTTAATCCCTGTGATACTCTCTAATAGCTTCTTCATGTTTCTTTTATGAAATGTAGATCTCCTGAAAAATTCTTATCTGCTCATCTGATCCTCTGTGAATTGCGATATAATGCTATGCATCTTGGCTACTTTCTTCTCACGATCAGAAGCTTCCACAGTTGGGATTAGGGCGAGATCAACTATCATATTCTCAGAGGTTTTAAGTTCCTTCACCTGACGGAGAAGGCCAACATCGACATCACTACCATCGATGCCTCTGCCACCGTTGGAAACAGGTGAGTCTGGAGGAGATTCATCTTGCTCCTCCTCAATAGCTGATTCAAAAGGATTTTTGTAACGCTTCATTAAAAATACATAATATAAATGTATATGGGGAAAAAAAAAATATATATATATATATGGCACCCCTTTTTTGAGAAAATATATTGGACCTTTTTATAGACTCATTGTTTGGTGTAGTAAAATAAGTTGGCTTTCCGATGTTGGACAACTTACATATTCTCATCCCTCGCTCGCCAAACAATAGACTTCACTTCTCAAACTCATGTTTTAATCGCAACAATGAATTAATTTCTAAGGTAAACTGCAATGTACTACCCCAAAAGACAATACAAAAACACAATCCAATGAGATCAGTCATGAGGCCATATCACACTAGATTTGCAGACAAAACCAATAACACAGCATGGACTCACGTGAACTCTATCTAGGCGTAAGGCTTGAAAACTAGTTACACGACCATAACCGAAGATGTCTGAATGACTTTGGACTTAGCAGGATACACACATACATCTCCATAACAAAATCCATGAGCCGGTTCAAGTTAAAACACTAAAAGGTGAAAAAAAAGTAAGCCTGTCAGACAACCGTGCGACCACTCCGGAAAGGTCAAGACCTAGCCGAATAGCGATCCTCTACAGCGGAGAGAGTCCGAAGACAATCGGAGCCGTTAATCACACTCAGATCGCACGGCCATGATTCATCAACCAGGATGAGGGGCCTGTCTCCTTAGAAATCAAGGATACAGAGGTACGAGCCTATAGAACAGATCCTGTTCAAGTAAGGTCGTGACCTCTATCTTCTTCTCTTCACTATATAAACAACAGAGCTTCTCTCTGTCTGTTCCGATGTGGGAGAAAATAAACACCTTCAGACATACCAAGATCAAGGCGCCCATACGTCGTCGTTTTTTACCTCAATGAACTGAATTACTGAAACAAAAAGGTTTCTTTCTCTCAAATCAGAATCGCATTTGCTTACACTCTTTTTGGATTCGGTTTGCAAAATGGTGTGTTTTATCGGAAAGCTACAGTCTTTGATTTCAGCTACCGATTCCTTAGAAACTGATTTGGCTGTTGTTACTGGAAGAAGAAGGAGTAATTCATTCCAAAATTAAACCAAAGCCGGTACAAAACCCGGTTACTGATGCTCGGTCAGTCGGTTCTTTTTAACCAACGTTAAAAAATTCAGAAAGAAACCAAAATGGAGACGAAATTGATACCGTTTTTATTTCATCGGTTCAATTCTACGCAAGTCTCGTAGGAAACCAATTTAACCGAAATAAATTTCCAAGTTATTGAAGCTATTATAATCAAGATTTTGATATGCGCGGGTTTATTTTAAAAATTAAATAATTTTTAATGCAAATTTCTATATAAGATATTGTATAAGTCTGGATATATATCCCAATAGGTCTGGATACATTTATCCCAAACCGAAGAAGAACAGTATCAAATTGAAAAAAAAAAAACAAAATCAAAACTAAACCAAATTTCATAGATAACAAAACTGATCCTATATTTCTATAAAAAAAAATCAGAACCGAACCAAAAACCAAATGGGTATCTAATTTTTTAAAATACAAATTATATATCTACAAATATTGATTATATTTAATTTCTAGATAACAAATAGCATCAAAAACTGTATATAAACTGAATTATCTAAAAACAAATTATCCCAAAAATTTTATTTAGAATATTAAAAATCATCTGAATTATCTGATATTTTTATCTGAACAACCTGAATTACTCATATAAAAAACAAAATAACCCAACTGAAACCAAACCGAACTTTGTTAATACTTGAACAGTTCCAAAATTTCTCAAATGGAAACACCAAAAACCAAAATACTTGAACTGAAACTAAATGTTAAAGATTAATAATGCATCTACATTTAAATGGTGTGAAGAAAATATTTTAGTTTTATAAATTAGTTAACTCCTATTGTGGGACACATATGTGATTTATAGAAGAATTAAAATATAAAGAGTATTTTTATACCCGATCTAGATATGCGGTCGAATCAATAAACCCAGGTGACCCATATATAATCATTAACCCATGAAGAAAGTATTATAGCTTTGCAAATTAGTTAACTCCTTTTAATAGGATACACTAGGTGATACCCGCGCCTTGCGCGGAGTGAATGAACTATAGAATTTTTAATCTATAGATTTTAGAATGGTAAAAGTTTTAGTCACAAATATTACATACATATTATATAATGAAAGATTGAAGGACATTGTGCATATTATAGAAAGTAAGTTTCAATATTTTTTTCAAACTTGTGTAATTGGTTAGGTGTAATTGAAGTAAATTTTGTGAAATTAAATCTATAAGAGTAATTTACAACTTATGTGATTGGTTAGATTTTTTTAAATTATTTAAAAAACTTGTTTAATAATGTTTCTCAAGTAAATCCCCAAAATTTTGCGTGTGATTTTTAATTAGTTATGAGAATTTAAATAAATTTATAGTAACTTTTTTTATATTAACCGAAACCAAAATGTGTTATGATGATTGCGTATATCAGTTTTCTATTTTATCGATATTGCATAAATTACGGTCAAATTTAAATTTCCTTAATATCTATCTTTTCTTAGAATAATATTATTTAAATTTGCATATGAAACTTAAATTTAATATTGAATCGAATTTGGTTAAATTACGGTCAGAACCTATCTTTTTTATTCATGTGCAAATTGATGAACAATAACATTATTAATTTATTAAACTTTTATTGAGATCTCTTAATCTCAAGGTCTTGTTGCTTAAGTTAAATGATTGCAATTTATTATAAATTTTTATTTTGAATTTTATGTACTTCGTAATAATTAATTCATAATTTTAAGAATATTAATGACATGATTGACATTGTGATTCGCCTAAACACATAAATTTGAATTAATATAGACGCAATTAATGACATAATTATGATTGATAGTGATGATGGCCATTACTATGATGACATGATCATGATTTGTAAGGTATTATAGGAAACAATAGGCGTCTTTATTTCGGTCAAAAATATAGAGTTGCATACCAAGTTTAGTCAGAAAGAGATTGAGATGAAGTAAAAAACACGTAGAACATGTATTATATAGGTCACTATCTTTTATGATAGCATATAGATTGATATTCACATTTTTAATATTTTTAAAAAATTTGTAACTAATACTTCTAGAATTATTTTTTTATTTTAAATCTAAATTAAAATAAATAAATTTAAAAATTATCGACCAAGTAAATTATTATTTTCAATATAATTTAGAATATTTGGAAAATGATATTAATTTGTTCTAGAATTATTTCTATTTCCTTAGTAAATATTAACTCAAGAACATATTAATAAGTGACAGGGTTAAGTTCACTTCGATTTGAAAGAAAAAGAATATTCTATCGCCAAAATTTTAATCCGAATAATACCTAACTTTTAGTTTATAATTTAAATTTTTTAAAAAAGTATTATAACTAAAAATCAACAAATATGAAACAATATTAACTATGAGATTTGACCATATTAAAGAATCTAATAATTTATATGGTCAAAATTATTTGTCTATTAGCATTTATGTTGATTACTTAGTTAAAAATCTTGGGCTTAAATTAAGGGATTGTATATATATATATATATAAAGTATTCCCTTATTTAGTTTAGTCAAATATAAAAAATTTGAGAGTTTAATTTTGAAGTAAATAAAATATCATAAAATTAATAATAACTCATTGAAAACTAATGTAAAAAAGTATATTGTTCATATTTTAAAATAAATTTCAAAAGAAAAACATGTTAATATATGAATAGTACGATTACATCAAATTACATCAAGTTATAGATTTTTAATATAATATCATGTGCAAATAAAAAATATTATTATCAAACATCTAAATTATAAAATAATATATTCTACTCTATATGTAAACTACAAAATATAAAAAAGTACATGAGATTTTCTTATAAAACCAGCAGTTTATGAGTTTATGTTGAACACAAATTAAATCAAACATCCACGTGAGGCTGATCAAGTTCTAGTTTCTATTATACTTTGGACAGTTTAAATTTATGTTTCCATAATATCATACAGAGTTTTTAGTATAAAGTATAAAAGCGCTTGACACTTTTGAAATTTATGTTTCCATAATATCATACATATCTTGACCACATATAGATTTTTTTTTACCCACATATTGATTGAATGATTACATGCCTGATTTCTTGTTATGTAATGCAAATCTTGGACTAAAATTTAAATGCTGATTATAATTTTAAATAGAAACCTTGCATTTATTTCAAAAATTTTCAAAAAGAAGTTAAATGTGAATAAAAAACGAATGTTAGCAAAACTAATTCCACTGGTTCCCCGTAAGACTTACATTGTTTGTTTTGAATATGAACAAATAACATGAATAAAAATAATGGATTATATATATGCATTAATATAATGTACTGACCAAAAAAATAATGTCACATATCAAAATTTTAAAAACAAAAAAATTGTGCCTATATCATGACCAAGAAGACAATATCACATATTAATTTTTCTTTAAATAACATAAATATGAACAAATATATTATGGTTTTAGGAACAGAGTATTTTACGTATTATTATTTAGGTTATATATTTTTTTGCATATTATAAAATAATAATATTATATTTGTGTGTTTTAAAAGCAAAGAAAATAAAAAGATGAAAGCACATTCGATGGGATCAGAAAGCCCTACAAAGGTGAGATTTGAAAAACATTCTATAATGTGTACGATTAATTCACATAGTTTCCTTAATCGGCGAACCGAAACGTTTTTTTTTTTTAACATTCTATAATGTTTCCGACTTTTATGTATGAATCATATACAATAAGAAGGGGTTATGACAATGGCATTATATGTAAATAGTCTAGGTAAAGATGTCTTATTAAATAAAGATTATGAGGATGATTCTCATGGTGACACCTAATAATGACACTATTGTTATCAAAACATGAGATAAAGGTTGTTTACTAAAAGTTCTCCTCAAATAATAAGAAGGGGATAAATGTGGTATCAATTAGCTCAATCAAAATATTTGATAACAAAATATACGGAATAATTTAGTTTGTATAATATATATATATATATACTAACCTAAATTGAAGTCGTGATTGCCAATAAAGCTGAGAAACTATTCTGTTAGAAATTATTCACTTTAGTCTTGTAATAAATAACTTTCCTAAATCTAAAAATATGTGGTATCAATTAGCTCAATCAAAATATTTGATAACAAAATATTGAATAATTTAGTTTGTATTATATATATATACTAACCTAAATTGAAGTCGTGATTGCCAATAAAGTGAGAAACTATTCTGTTAGAAATTATTCACTTTAGTCTTGTAGTAACAACTTTCTTTAATCTAAAGGCGGCATTCTGACGTATTAATCAGACGAACATAGTCTATATACTGTCTACATTATTACACTACCATATTAATTATTCGAAATCTAGAAAGATACTCTTTTAAATACAAATTAATAATAACATTGATTACAAAACGTGTTACTGCTTATAATGTTATCCTTTTTTGCAATAATATTTCACCATTTTTTAAATTATACAAACTATATTTTTATATATAAGTTTGTAGCTTAAAAATTAATATAATAAACTAATATTTATATAAAAGGTATAAGTTTGTAGCTTACAAAATTAATATAATAAACTAATATTTATATATATATATATATATTTGTAACAAAACTAATATATATATAAAAGGTTTATTTCGAAGGCAAATAAAACATTTTATAATTGAATATTTTTTAAATAAAAACTCACTTTTTGTATTGATTTCACTTTTATAATATTTATGTGTGTATGAAAACCTACGAAAATAAAGATATCAAGCCTTATAATGTTATCCTTTTTTGCAATAATATTACACCATTTTTTAAATTATACAAACTATATTTTTATATATAAGTTTATAGCTTAAAAAATTAATATAATAAACTAATATTTATATAAAAGGTTTATTTCAAAGGCAAATAAAACATTTTACAATTGATAATTTTTTAAATAAAAACTCACTTTTTGTATTGATTTTGCTTTTATAATATTTATGTGTGTATGAAAACCTACGAAAATAAAGATATCAAGCCAATCTCTCACGTCCCAACTAAATATATCAACTTATCAATTGTTTGTTCTGTATGTATTAACAATAATAAATACTGTAAAAAAAATATATATGGCAACTGCATCTGATATGCATTCATGGACGAAAATGGACTACATCACCTACATAAAAATACATGTGGAGTCACAATGGCATTTCTTTGTAATTTTTCTAGAGAATCAAGGGTGATTCTATATTTGGGCTGAGAATGAATATGGTGTCGCCACGTCAGCATGGCACTCATGTAAATAACTTACACATTTAAGGTTACTCTTTAAAAATGCTCCTTGATTAATAAGAAAGGGATGTGATTTATATATTAATTAAAATGTAAGTAATCCGATCTAGATCCGCGTTCGAATCAATAAATCCGGTGACAGTATATTCCAGTTTCAATTTAATGAAAAACTTATTAATTAATAATCCGAGAAAAACTTAAAAAATCGCCATTAATCTATGAACCGATATCGATTGACTCATTATAACCCCGACAAAATCTGAATATTTTAGAAAAAAATTGATTAATTGTCTCATATATTTCTCTAGAAGCAGTTTAATAAATATGGAGCTTTTGTTGTGAAAAAAAAAAAAAAAAACTGGAACCATGCCAATAATGAACTAAACCAACTCTCTTTCCAGGAGAGGCTAGCAATTACACGTTATCTTCCAATATTTTCACAGCTTGGGTGAAGAGAACATCTGGAGGCAGTGATCCAGTGGACTCAATCGTAACTGAAACACAGCAAAAGAAAAAAACACCAAGAAAACACAAAAAAACCAACAAACTCAATTAGGTTTTACTTTCAAACAGATCATAAACTGCAGACCAAAGGATTATTTTTTCTTCTTTTATTTCCTTTCTCTTTTACAAAGCTCCCGACTGAGAGCCTACATATTTGGGGTCCTTCTAGAGCTTCTAACAGGTAAAATAAACTGTAGGACCTTGTTCATGAATACGTCTGATTCTCCACATGGGTGCACGCGGTGAGAGAGGCAGAGACTAAATCAGACTGACAATGGATTTTTGGAATCACATTAAACTCTCTCACAATGAACCGATGCTTGAGAGTTTGTGTGATCAATCATGTCTATATAGTGTGGTACTGCTTCATTATGCATCCACACTCCACCATTTCTGAACAAGAGGCAACGTTGCTTAAAAGAAACAAGAACCACTGTGACACAACTTCAGACACCAAGGGTTCTCTTGCAGCTGGGTTGAGTTGAGAGCGAAATTAAAAAGGGCCTGTCAGACAACCGTGCGACCACCCTGGAGAGGTCAGACCAAACCAGGTAGCGATCCTCTACAGCGCGGAGAGTCCGAGGACAATCTTAGCCGTTAATCACACTCAAATCGCACGGCCATGATTCATCAACCAGGTTTAGGGGGCTGTCTCCTTAGAAATCAAGGATACAGAGGTACGAGCCTATAGAACAGATCCTGTTCAAGTAAGGTCGTGAGCAGAACATTATTCTCGTGGATATATAAACAATATGGCTTCTCTGTAATCCAGCGATGTGGGAGGAAATAAATAACTTCACATATCCAATACTCTGCCGTATTTAAACTCAACGCATTAATGCCACATACGTCGTCGTTTAGTTTATCTCAATGTATTGCAAGCAAGCGTTTTCACATCCATTGGTTTTACCACAAGTCTCTGTTTGGGATTTTGAGCTATAACACACAAAGGTGGGGATCTGAGAATTGAAACTCTCTCTTGGATTCTTGTTGAACACGTCTACTTTTTGGACAAAATTATGAGGCCAGTTTTTTCGTTGTGTGGTAATCTTCTTCAATGATGTAGATGGAAGATATGATCAGGAGTGTACAAGGACCTGCAAGAAAGTCCCAAATTTTGTTAAAACAACACTATGGAAAAAGGCAAAACTGTTGCTTTAGTGACTTTGCCAGAAATAATTTAATTGAATTCTTTACTTGGTTGTAATATCTTGCGTGTAGGACTTGTTTTATCCCCAGATGGATCTTCTCTTGCCAAAGATTATGAGAGCCAGTGGTTTTGACCGTCTGAACACGGTCACTTCACAAGGTACGTTACTGGCGTGTCTTCCCCATATTTTCGTGAAACTTTTTGTTGCCCGAGGATAAACTTTAGAAGATAAATCAAGGAGAAGATTTGATACTTTTTTTTGTCAACATATTTGATACAAAACCCAAAACCTAAAGTTGAGAGCAAAATAAAAAAGTAAGCCTGTCAGACAACCGTGCGACCACTCTCGAGAGGTCAAGACCTAACCGGATAGCGATCCTCTACAGCGCAGAGAGTCCGAAGACAATAGTAGCCATTAATCACACTCAGATCGCACGGTGATGATTCATCAACCAGGGTGAGGGGCCTGTCTCCTTAGAAATCAAGGATACAGAGGTACGAGCCTATAGAACAGATCCTGTTCAAGTAAGGTCGTGACCTCTACCTTCTTCTCTTCGCTATATAAATATTACGCCTTCTCTCTGTGTTTCCGATGTGGGACAAAATAAATAACTTCGAATGCCCAATACGCTGCCGTTTCAGTGCTCAACACACTAATGCCTTACGTCATCGTTTTAGTTATCTCAATGTCTGATAAAGAAACTGTGAAACAAAGCTTTATTTTCTTAATCAGAATCTCATTTTGCTCAAACTCTTTTCGATTAGCGTTTCTTGGAAGTCGCTTCGGTTACTTGTGGCCTTGTGGGGTAAGGTCTCAGTGAGATTCTGGATTCAGAAGATCATCTCTTACTCTACAGTTTTCAAATTTTTGTGAATGTAACAGACAAACTTGGGACTACTAGGTTGATATTGTGAAATGTTGAGTAATTTTCTTTTTATGATTGTGAAATTGTTTGATGAGATTTCTATTAGAATTTTATGTTACTAGTTCCGAGTTTTGAAGCAAAACAATGGGACTACTAGGTTGATAGTGCGATTTGAGCATGTGAATTGAGGCTTATTCCGTCAGGTTTTGGTACATGTACATAAAGCAAAGACTCTTTTATCTATTGTCTGTTTTGTATCTACGTTGTCATTCCCTTACCAATCTATTTGTCTTGTTAATCTGAATAGTACCATCACATTTATAAAGCAAAACAGAAAACAAACAAATTCATATGTTACGGGGTTTGGCTTTTAAGATATCAATGATTGTCTCTCTCTCTGAATTAGCGGAAAAAGCGGGGAGCTGTCCTTTGAGGCACTTTCCCTTGGAGCTTGAGCCTACGGTAGGACTCTCGGATGTGGCAAGGCCTGATGTGTCCTGTCTCGTTCCTTTTCACCATAACAAGTCGAGCTGTTTCCACAAGCTCACCAACAAACATCTTTGCGATACCACTAACAACGGAAAGCCTAGGGTCGTCGTTGTTCATATTCTTAATCCCTGTGATACTCTCTAATAGCTTCTTCATGTTTGATTTGTGAAGAGTAGACCTCCTGAAACATTCGTATCTGCTCATTTGTTCCTCTGTGAATTGCGAGATAATGCTATGCATCTTGGCTACCTTCTTCTCACCATCATTAGCTTCAACAGTTGGGATTAGGGTGAGATCAACTTCCATATCCTTAGAGGTTTAGGCTTCATTAAAGATTGATTTCTTTACAAATATATGGGACCCTTTTATATACTCATGTCTGTTGTAGTAAAATAAGTTGGTTTTCCGATGTGGGACAACTTATACATATATATACTTATCTCTTGCGTAGTAAAGCTAGCCAAACACCTAGATTTCACTTCTCAGCTCACACAAGTGTGACACTCAAATCTTCAAATCTATCCATCAAACTATTAGAAACAGAACTCTAAGCCAAGAACATAACAGTTTCTAAGATAAACTGCAATCTGTTCGTTTACACAAAAAGAAAAGAGAGTCGCTCTTTACAGAAAGCTTAAAGGATTAAGAAACTGTACACAGAAACTAATGACAATCTGTTCTTACAGAAAGCGTAAAGGACAATCTGTGTTTCCCATTGAGGATTAAGAAACTATAATCAGCCATCACCAGTTCTATATCTTTTAAAGAGAAACAAACCAAACAGAAACAGAATCTGAAGGAATATGCGTTTAGATCTACATGAGAAACACACTTGGAATCCTCGAATCCCTAGAGTAAAGTTCCCACCTAGAAATGCCGAACATGAATCTCTAGTGGTGTCGGGAAGAGAAGGCTAATCCTGCAAATCACTTTACCTTGATCCTTCTTCTTAGCCAGCCTATACTCATCCATCACCCAAGTCACCTTACACTCATTCACTTCATACTTCTCATCTCCCCAAAACTTGTAAACCGGCTCTGCTTTCCCCCTGACGCAGAACTTGAACACCCTCTTGAAACCAAGCACCTTGTTTCTCTTCGAAACGATCACTCTGTCACGTCTCATGATCCTCCAGCAGCCACCATCGCATCCGTCTGTTCGTCCAGATCTCTCTGTGCGGTTAACGAAGAAGTAAGGTCCCTCTTGTAGCTCGGTAGAGCTCTGATCAGCATCCACTATCATCCATGGCACTACACCGTACACTTGCTCGCTTTGGAGGAAATGGCTAGGCCAATCGTTTCGATCATCGACCAACATCTTCAGATAGTAAGAGATGATCTCATCCGTTGGTATCGTCGGTGCACAGAGATCCCACCTCGGCTTGAAGTCTTTACGAGAAAAGGGTATGATCCATTTAGGGAGAAACGAGAAATGCTTGGCGAGCAAGGAACTAACCTCAGGCTGTAGCAAAAGCCTAATCTTGCAAATCACTTGGTCGTGTTTCCATCTATCGACGAGCCTGTACTCTTCCATGACCCAAACTCTCTGTTCCTCCTCTTCCTCTGATTGTTTCTTCTCCTTTTCACAGAACTTGAGAATCTTCTTGAACCCTAGAATCGTCCCGGTCTCTTCCGTCTTGATCAGTTTATCACGGGCCATGATCCTCCAGCAACCAGAGTCGCTTCCGTCGGTCTTACCGCATGCCTCTGTTCGGCGTTTGACAAACAAGAAGTAGTTAGGGTTGTGAGTATTGAAGAGTTTCCATGGGTTCAGGTTGTACACGCTTGCTTCTTCGTCACGGATGAAGTGGCTAGGCCAGGATTTGCGGTTGTTAATCATCATGTTCAGATAGTACGCTATTATGATCTCGTCTTCTGGTTTGATTTTGTTGTCTACTATAGAGTGATCTTCCATGTCTTCTTGAGATACTATAGAGTAATCTTCCATGTCTTCTTGAGATATTATAGAGTAATCTTCCACGTCTTCTTGAGATGTTACAGAGTTATCTTCCATGTCTTCTTGAGATGTTGCAGAGCTATCTTCCATGTCTTCTTCTTAATAAAGTATGAAACTCGATTGATGGGATGAGAAGAAGAAGATTTTGCAGTGAGAAATGAATCTAAGAGATTTAGTGAGAAGCAAAGAAGACTTTTTTTCTTGGGCATCAAGCGAAGAAGAAGAAGATGAAGAAGCGGAAGAGCGTGATGTGTTATAGGGCTTTATAGTTAGTTGTTACCGTTATGTCTTTCTTTTTGTTTATCTGATAAACTTAAATTTTTTATTCAAGAATAAATGTCAGTTCACGTAGTCATTAATTAGTGTATGTATCTTGGTTGGATAAGTTGATTCATTAATTAGTGTATGCATGATTTAAAATTGAATATTAATATATGTTGGATTAAACTGGGTATTATTTTCTATTTCAGAAAATGAATGTTTAAGAGATTTTCCTTTTTTTTTTGTCAAATTGAGATTTTCCTTTTTTAGTTCACAATGGAACTAACACAACAAAGGATAAATCATAAAGGGTTCAGTTTATAACTGTTGATCAATGAATTTTTTTTCATATTAATATATAGAAAATCATCAACAACACTAGACTATAAGCTCTGCTCCAAGGAGAATCAAAAGATAGTGATTTGCAGCTGGTTCACATATCAAGATGTTACATTTTGGTTTATAAAAATTGGTGTTACTTAGAGAGAAATCTTACATTCCAAGTTCGTCACTAAACCATCGTCCAAAATTGCATTTTCATCTTAATAACAATTGCATTATGCGACATAGTTATATTTCTTTGAGTGAGTGGGCTTGCAGCATATTGGAATAGCGTCTGGTTACTTGACAAGGTACGTTACTGCCACTGGTGTCTTAATTTAGTTTCGTGAAACTCTTGTTGCCAGAGAATAAAGTTTAGAAGACAAATGTCTGTGACCTATAACGAGACTATAGACAGAGACTTCTGATGGATCCAATACTGAACCAAAAGAAAATTCTATGGGGTATGGCGTCATCAAGATGCTGACCCAGACTTTGATTCTTGTCAAGCCAAAAAAACCTACTTGGACCATAAAGAAATAGGCTTTGTTTGGGCTCAGTGTTTCTCTGACGTTAGCGTTATTGCTGCTAATATCGATGTCTTCATGCCATTAGCGTTCTTGTGTGTTAAAAAACACTATATCATAGCTGGAAACTTAGAATACATAGGGTGAAAAAAAAAACACACAGAGGCCTCATGAAACATGATCATTTCCTCGGATATTTAAAGAGAATGAGTCACTGAATACAAATGGAATCTGGAACAAGCACTCTCATGACTCACTATCAATTAAGAAACTATATCTCATGAATCATGATCAGAATGTGACACTAAATAGAAATGGAATCTGGAATATGTACAACGCTCTCGTGAATCAGTGATCATCAATGCTGTTTACCTCCGAGACGCTTGATAACGCACAACACTTTATCCTTCATTGCTTCTTCCACAAGTCTATACTCTTCCATAGTCCAGGTCCGCAACACTTCTTCTCCGTCCACAATATCAAAGTATCCGCCTTTATCCTCTTCGTAAAACTTGAAAACCCTCTTGTAACCCATCACCTCACGGCTCATCGAGTAGATCGCATCATCCTCTTCCATCATCCTCCAGCGACCGCTTTCACACCCATCGGTATAACCACAAGCCTCTGTCCGGTTAGCGAATACGCAGAGTCCAGATTCTTTGAACCTCTTGTCTTCGCGATCCACAAGCGTCGATGGATGCACGCAGTACACGTCGTTGGTAACGTAGCTAGGCCTTTCGTTTCCGCCAGAGTCGAATATCGTCTGGAGATGATACGCACAATCGTCTTGTGGGTTGGCTAGAAAGACTCCATAAGCTGGCAACGACTGTGCTGCAGGAAACGGGTCTGATGATGATGAGTAGGAGAAATGCTTGGCGAGCAAGGAACTGATCTCGGTTTGGAACAAGAGCTGAATCTTGCAAACCACGTGATCTTGCTTAGGGTTCCATTTACTCGGAAGCCTGTACTGCTCCATCACCCAAGTTCTCTTGTAACCTCTCGCTTTTGTTCCTCCGCAGCAGAACTTGAGGATCTTCTTGAACCCTAGAATCTTCCCTGTTTCCTCGTCTTTGATCAGTTTATCTTGACCGATGATCCTCCATCCACCACCAGAGTCGCATCCATCGGTTCTACCACAGGCTTCTGTACGAGGGTAACCGAAAACGAAGATAGGGTTCTCGGAATCGAATACCTTGTTTGGTTTCTTGGTGAACACGTCTGCGTCTTCGATGAAGTGTTCAGGCCATGAATCTCCGTTGTCCTTCACGCATTGCAGATAAGTTGACATTATTTTCACGTCATTTGCTTTGCTGGGATCGTCGTCGGTATCCGCGTACTTGGCAGCCCGGATCTCCTCCATAGTGAAACTCAGTCGATCAATAAAAAAAAAAATGGAGATGAAGTTATCTAGACCAAAAAGAAACGCAAGAAGCAAGCAGAAGAATAGTTGTTTCTTGGAGACGAAGGGAACAAGAAGAAGGAGTGTTGTGTTGATGGAGTTGCTACGGGTTGTTACGAATTTTTATCCTATGTCGACACATTAATAAGATGTACTTTCTTAATTATAAAAAGAGTTTGCCATTATTTTTTTCTACTTCATATTTAACCGGTGTTTGAGAACTGAACCGGACCGGTCGGTCAAACTGGTCCGATCGTGACTCGTTGAAGAAATCGAGTTCGATTCGGATTATAATTTGTATTTGAAAAATCTGGTAAAACCGGTGAACCGGATCAACTTCAAAACCTAATTCTTATTTTATCATATTCATAAAAATCAAGACTTTAGCTGTAATAATAAATAAATATGGTCATTTGAACCGTCAATAGTTTGGTTTTTATTAATTTTAAGTTTTTATAGTATTTACTTGTTTATTATATATAGCTTAAATTTATACTTATTATTTCTTGTAGTTAATAAAAGAAAACATAGAACATATCATATGTACAGCTAGGTTTTAAATTTATATAGTGTAAATATATGATTAAATTTATATAGTGTATATATATATATTTATTTATTTTTAAAAATAGAAAATTTGGTTTCGACCAGTTGAATTGGTCTAAACTAGTCAATCAGTAGCTATACTGGATTGGTATATGGTCCGGTTTTCAAAAAAGTGTATTTAACACATTGGGATGATTGGTTGGGATTTCTCTTCCTACTTTAATTTTATTTATTTCTAAAGCACTAAATTTAACCAATCATGTTGTAGCTTTATTTTTAAGAGTTAAAGCCTACAACAAGTTTTTATTTATTTTTACCAATCATGCTTTAGCTTTACTTTTAAAGCTACATCAAAAAAGTTAAATCAAATATTTTTATTGTATTTTAAATGAAAAATCTACATCCTTGTTTTATAAGCTGTAGAATCTGTAAAATAAAAAAATTGTCTAGAATATCAAATAAAATAGAGAATCCATAATAAAAATCATCTATAAATATTTTAATTTAATTCTAGGTATTTTTAAATTATTAAATCATTTAAAATAATATAAATATTATTTACTGATCCCTTATAAATAATACTATAACTTTATAATTTATAAAGAATATGAATATAAATTATTTTAATTGATAAAAATAGTAATTTTCAATATACATCACATATTTTATTTCAAAATATCTACAACCTACAACTTAGAGTTACAACAGATTTAACTACAACAAAAATCTCTGCAAAAAAATCTACAGTAACAATTTTACAGCTACAATCAACTTACCTACAGCTAAACTTTTACAGCTAAATTTTTACAGTTACAGTCAAACTAATCACCACCATTATTCTTAAACAGACAGTAGATTTATACTCGTACTTTAAAAATATGATATCATTTTTTGATTGACAAATAATTTGCTTACTAAAAATTATAATTTTACATAATTTATGTAATTTTAATTTTATTTTACATAATTTATCATTTAATTTGTGAACATGATTATTTTAATAGATTTAAAGGTGTGAAAATTTTTTAGATTTTGAAAAAAATCGTGACTTGTTTTATATAATAATATATTTAATAGTTATGTCAAATTTCAACCTGTATTATAAACATATAATCATAATTTAAATAAATTAATATTTTTATAAAAAATAGTAACTCTAAAATATATATATATATATTACATTGATTTATAATATTTATATTATAGGAATAAAATATGTTTCAATAAATTTAATATAAAAATCAAATTTGATAGCCTGTTTGTTTTTATTTTAAGGATTTAAAGTTAAATTGAGGATAATTCATTGTTAGTAATAATTAATACTTTTAATGGATTTGATTTGTATACCCTTTCGCAAAGTAATTACCAATCGAGAAATGATGTTACTGACAGATGGGGAAAAGGAGAATTTACAAATTTACTATTTCAACGAAAATCTTGCAAAAATTATGCCAGCTGATTTCATGCTATTTATATATGCTTAGCCACGTTTAATGCTTTGATTTGTTTTTTATTGAGAAATTTCAGAAGATTTGAAGTGAGAATATCTGTGAACCTATACTGAAAATATTGTACATGATTAGTAAAACTCTTATTTTATATATTTGATTTCATTATGTTTCATCTTACAAATATATTCTTGATCATGTTTATATGTCTAAATAGTTTTGTATTTAGGTTTAACAATTTTACAGATATTAGTAAATCATTGAACCAGATGTGTTGGAATAGAGATCTATCTTCTAGTTTTACATCTAGTTTAATTTTAGTTCTGATACATGATTCACTACTATGTTTTTGATATTAGGTGGTTTAGCGCATCAACATTGTAATTAAATACTAGAAAGAACATGAGTATGCACAACACACTTAGTTAAAGAAAGTTTATGTTAAAAAGTCTTGTGGATCTATCAGTCTCGAAATTAATGCAGCTTTAACTTCCTGAATTCAAACAATAAATCTATGTTTTGTGTTATAGATTATGGTTATTGATTCCCACGGATAACTTTAATATATTGCAGAAATTAAAAAATTAAAATAATGCTCGAGACTCACATGAGATCCATAATACTACTACATACAAGAAAATAAATTATATGGAAATGATGAATTAGTTATCAGAATTTAGTATTGGTATATCTAATGGTATATCTATGGTTCATTCAAATGTGTGTATTTTAAATTAGTTTTTTTTTTGCTCAAGAGAGACACTATTGTCATTGATATATATAATTCATGGAAAGAGATTGATAAATTTCATGGACAAAGACAGTTCGATAGTCGGGAGGGAGTGCAAGGTTTGATAATGGGTGTTGTAAACTAACCAAGAACAAACAAAAATAACTTTCAAGAAATTTTTTTTAGAATTGGTGAATTTGGTGAATACATAAAAGGATGGGTTTTAAATTAATTTTGAAAGAATTTCAGAGGTTAAGAAATTATTCAACACACTTTGTATCTTACAAACAATACAAAGACATATCACCAGTCTCAACATTAAGCTTTAAAAAAATTTATCATATCATTCATCTCGAGTTTAATTTGAAGTTTAAATATCTAACCAGTTATACCACTCAACATCAAGTGTTTAAACTCTGTTTTCATATCATTCATCTCGATTTTAATTTGAAGATTAGACATCTAAGCCGTTATAGATTTTCTTTTTCTTTTTTTTTTATAAACAAACAAATTTTTTTATTATTTTGAAATATTTTTTTAGCTTAAACAATAAGCTAAAAATTAATCAATTAGTTGTCTAAATATCATAAGATTTTCAATTAAACTGCAAAATAAAAAGAGGAGCTTAAGGTAAAATGATAAAAGGAAACACAAATAAAGATAATACACATGATTAGGTCTTCCTATAATGTGAAAAGGAAATAAACAAAACAAAATCGTTAGTAGAACTGAAAAAGTAAAAAGAGGACATGAGCGAACGTCCAACAGAAAACAAAATAAATGAAATTTAGGAAAGTGACCAAGTCTTTGTTCAATATTAAACCCAAAAAAGGAAATAAACAAAATAAAATCGTAAAGAGGCGGCAAAGGGTTAGGATCGTAGGATAAAGCAGTATATAAAGAGGGTTAGGGTATTCTTTTATTTCCATCAGCAACACATTAATTAATACTCTCTTTATCAATCTATCTCTCTCGTACGTACGTATAGATATCACACCATGGCGATAACAACAACTGTGAAGAAGATGATCTTGTTCGTGATAACAACTTTGACGGTTCTCATGGGCACCAGCTCCGCAACAATCTACAAAGTCGGAGATTCCGATGGATGGACTGCGAAGGAAGACACCTATTATTCTTGGGCCTATCCTAAGGAGTTCCACGTAGGAGATTCTCTGGTCTTCGATTATGATCGCAACATCAACGACGTCACTCAAGTCTTAGGCGCCTTGGAATACCACTTCTGCGACTCTTCTTCTCCCAAAGCTGTCTACAAGACAGGACAAGATGTGGTAACCCTTACGGAACCAGGTTTTCACTACTTCATCAGCTCAAATCATTCTCAATGCTCCTCGGGGCAGAAACTCGACGTTCTTGTAATCCATGACCCGTCACGTCCGGTTCCTCCACCTCCACCGAGCAAGATTCTACCGTTTGGAAAGATGTACAAGGTCGGAGACTCCAAAGGATGGAAGGTTTATAACAGTGACTTCTATTACAAGTGGAGTGAGGAGAAACTGTTTCACGTTGGAGACAGTCTCCTTTTCGAATACGCAAACGAAGTCAACGATGTTTTAGAAATCAGCGGTGATCTTGAGTTCAAATTCTGCGACCCGACCTCTCCTATAGCAGTGCACAAGACAGGACAAGATCTAGTCAAGCTCACCAAACCAGGAGTCCACTATTTCATAAGCTCAGAGCCAGGTCACTGCGAGGCTGGGCTTAAGCTCCGAGTCGTGGTTGCTCCAGCTGCTGTACCCAAGTTTTCACCTATTGATCGTTTCATAAGCTGGTTGCGCACTTTCAGGCATCATCACTAAGCATCCGGATCAACTGCATGCTCCCTTCTTGGGTTGACTTTCCCTTTTTTTTTGGGCAAACATAACAATTTCATTCACTACGGGAATTACGCTCCCAAGTTGGAGTTACATACAGACCCAGCGAGAACAGATTTGCCACTAAATCTGCCTGGGAATTGAAATTACGAGAAATAAAGTGAAAGGAAATTACATCAAAGAGAGAAACAAAGTGATAAATATCAAACATGATACCGAACAGTTCAGGATGATACCCTCCCGTCTTCAACAGATTGATTAGGGACAGAGAATCAGAGAGAACCGCCAGGGATTGGACGTTTGAGAAGACGGCTAAGGAAACCGCACGATGAACAGCGATGGCTTCTGCCATTAGAGCTGAAGAAACATGGTTATGCGCTTCTGAGACTACGGGAATCTGCATAGCACAATTACCAGAGAAGATACCACCAATACCACAGGCACCTGAAGCAGCATCCCAAGCCGCATCAACTTTAACAGTAAGTATATCAGGGTGGATCGTTGGGGGAGGGCAAACAGAGCGGGGATTGTTTTGTTCCCCTATAGTTACCTTTCTACTAGTAGTTAATATTAGTCTCTTTGCCTTCATTGTTTTCCTTTTGAATTTGTCTCTCCTAGTTCTTATTACTCGTGCTGTAAAAGTTTATAATCAATTTAGTAAAGAAGAATTTTCTTACTTCAAGTGTCTGGTTTCATTATTAATCATCACGAGAGTATTGCCCTTCATCACTAAAACTATAGATTTTTTTATAAATCGAAGTTGACTAACTGAACCTAATAAAACAAACAAGATGAGCACATGATAGTCGGTTAAAAAAAGAAACCTTAACTTCATATAATTTATATAGCTATGACTAATCAGTTTTCGTTAGTTTATTTTTACCCTCACCACTTTTTAATGATGAACCATGTATCTACTAGTAATTCTTAAATCATTAATTGACACCTAGTTTCTTAAATCATTGCTATACTATTTTACATTCGCTCCATGAAACCTTTTATCTAATCATTTGCATCTTTTAATCTACTTAGCCTTTGGGGTTTGATATTAATCTTTCATCTAGGTTCATTTGACTAATCATCACATCAGTGATCAACATATTCAACATATGCATCGTAGGCGTTTTACGCAAATTTAACTAGTGGTCCCGTGACTAACTTTAGATGACCCTTATGGGCTGGCAGTTATACACCGAGGGTTCGAGGATCAGAGTAGTGTCTTTCTAGTTTCTTTAAATCATTAATGTACACCTAGTTTCTTAAATCATTGCTATACGAGTTTACATTCGCATTCGCTCCATGAAGCCTATCTAATCATTCGCATCTTTTAATCTACTTAACCTTTGGGATTTGATAAATATTTAATTTAGGTTCATTAGACTCATCATCGTCACATTAATTATCGACATATTCAACATATGCATCGTAAGATATTATATTTCTTATAAAAACTCATCTTATTTTAATTTCTCTTATCATTCTAAAACATGTTGATTTGGTAAAAAAAAACAAGAAATATACATTTGGTAAATATATATGCTGCTGAATAGTGTCGCGCGTGGAGATTAAGTTGACACGTAATCTGGAAAGTTGTTAAGATGTTTAATTCTGTTTTTCTGTTTTATTTTTATTTTTTAAAATTATTTTTATTTATAAACTATAATATTTGAAGTTGTTAAGATGTTTAAATATTGAGTAAATATTTAAGATGTTTAATTTTTACAAATTAATTTATCAGGTGACTTATGGTTTATATAGTATATAAAGGATCCTTGCAGTTCTCCCAGGTAACCTAAACCCAAATATTTTTGTCCTGTACGTCTTCCTATAGGTGACTACTTTCTTTACGATCTTCTGCTTTGTGGTCAGGTTAAATCCTCTTTTGTTAGTTTTATCTATTTATTCTAACTTCAATTTATGTATATGTTCTTTGTCGTGAGTTTTGATTGTCTTTGTAGACTTTAGCTTAAGTCAAATAGTATGCTGATTTCGCATATATATATTTCTTTTCGTTGAATTTGTAATCATTTCAGAATTTTACTTTCGTTGCATTGAGAGGAACACTGTCTGGTCAGTGGTTCGCTAAAATCACTCTGAGAAACGAAGTAGCTAAGAAAATCGTAAAATCGCATGGATGTTAACTGTGAGGATGAATTTCAAAAGTGGAAAACATATTACTTGAGTGATTATGACTAGAGAATATTGGATTGGGAAGATTAGTAGTTAGCTAAAGTGTTATTCATAGGCAGACTAATGAGTTTTTATTTAAATGACATGTTTTGTGGGAAAGCTTTGTTTTGTAGAAAAAATGGAGTATCAAAAGCAGACAAGTTTCACGTTTGAGATAGATAACTTCTCGGATAAGGAAGCTTTGATACGTTCACCAAATTTCTTTTGTGGAGGCTGCGAATGGTAAATGCAAAGATAATATATTTTAAATTCTGATCTCACTTACAGAATCAATAATGTTTAGTCAATCTGTTTCCTTTCTTTTCTCAGGTTTGTTGATGTTTATCCCAAAGGATACGGTAGTGAAGATCACCTGTCTGCGTTCCTCTGTGTTGCAAATCCTGAATCATTGCTACTTGGATGGAAAAGAAGAGCTATTCTTTCCTTAGTTCTATTAAATGAATCCGGCAAAAGACTCTACAGTAATATAGATGGTAATTTACTTATCAGAAGTAAACTATATATATATATATGATTGATGAAGAAGAAAATGTAACTTAACCTTTCGTTGTTTTTTTTTTTGTGGTACAGGACAACCGTGCAAGACGTTCTGCGCTCGGTTTCCAGAATGGGGTTGGGCAGATGCCATGCCTCTTGAAAAGCTTCAGGAAAATGGGTTTATGGAGAAGAACAAACTGATAGTCCAAGTCAAAGTACAAGTAATTGAAGTTGTTGATGAAGCAAACGTTACTGGGAAGGAGACATTAGATGTCAATGGTTTCCAAGTTCTTTATTGTCAAGTATGATTGATTATACACGTTATGCTTCTCTTGTTGTTTCTTTTCTTTCTTTTTTTCTTTTTGATTAACTATAAGAAGGTTCTGCTTGACAGGTTGGCCAAGTGACTAGTATTTTCACGAAGCACCCGGACATTGCCTTGAATTTCATACCAAAGAGCCAATTGGTGAAGACAACATACATGAATCTGCTCATGGGTCTCATCGAGAAACTGAACAAGCCTCCACGTAGCTTCACCAAGAATGAATTAAGCGACACTCGCATGCTTTTGATGGATCTAACAAAAGCAGGGTTCAAGCTAGAGTGGTTGAAGGAAAAGCTTGATGAGATTTCCTTGGAGTGGAAGAAAGCAAATGATGATGGTTCCTTGAGTTATTATGGTTCTCGAGTCCAAGAACTCGATGAACAAGTCAAGAATCTCAACCTTGAACTGGACACGGAAAAGGTCAAGTCTGCTGCTAAAGTTTTGTCGTTGGAACAGACGGTATCGGATCTCAGAGACGAGCTGAGCATGGAAATAGGCAGATCTACTCCTAAAGACGTACTTGTGGGAGTTGTTGGGTCTTGGGAAGTATTGGATTACCCGGATCTCAGTAATAAGTAATGATATTTTATTACAATGTCTTTTGTTTTATTTTACTAATTCAAAAAGTTCTGAGATCATGGTCTTCTATATTTGAAATTTATCAGTGTTGGAACACCATAAGTAGTGATTAAATTATTATAACATCTCAGGAAAAAATATATACGTTATGAGGAATACCTTTATAATTATTAAGATTTTTTAAAATTTTTTATATATTTAGTGGATTAATGTAAACAAGTAAATAGATGTAACTGATAAAATAGATATAGTAACTCTTTTTTAATGTAGATAAAAATTGTACTTATCTTTTAATAGAAAAGAAAAATGTATTGATTTTTATTTTGAAATGATGATACACGTGTCCAAATAAGATTGGTTAGAAGTTATGAAAGAAACTATAAAGTATTTATGTTTGCGCGCCTTCTTATAATAAAAAAATCTTCTGGATTAAGAAAAAGAGCGTAGAAGAAGAGTAGTCTCTGAAACGTCTTCCTCTTCGTTCGTTCCTCGCTGCTGCTCTCTAGGGTTCTATGTTTCCTGCATGATAGCTTCTGTTTCTAGGTTAAGTTTCCTTCTTTTTCTTCGCATTCATCTGGGCTTTTCATTTGTCGCTAGATAAATGGGTCCTTCGTCGTCATCGTCGTGGGTTTTGTTCGAAATGCAAAAAGAATGTAACTTTGTTTTTCCTTTCAAGTTCTTGGCACTTCGCAATCTTCTTGACCCCCCTTTACGAAAAGATCCCATCTTCACCTTTGATTCTTTTTGATCCTCTTTTGCCACCTCTCGTGCTTGCTTGCTTCGCTTGATCAGTTCCCATTTGATATCCCTTCTTACCCCCTTGTTCAGAATCAATCAGTGTCTAGGATCGTCTCTCTGCTACTTTATACAATGTTCCCTGGTGAAAACCGTTGGTATTTTTCAAGAGAAGAGATAGAAAACAACTCACCATCAAGAAGAGATGGTATCGATTCCAAGGAAGAAACTCGCCTGCGCAAGTCATACTGTACATTCGTGAGAGATCTCGGTTCCAGATTCAACCTGTAAGTTTCTTTCTTTCCTCTGTTCTTGCTGCTTCAAGCTAAGTTTAGTTTCTTTGCTGAGTATAGGGAACATGTAGCCTTCTGAGATATAGGCTTTTATCATTGGTTTTGAATTCCTTTGATGAATGCGGCATTGATATTGATCTCTCAACGCAGTCACCAGGCAACAATAGCCACTGCTATGGTCTTCTGTCACAGATTATTCCTTCGTCAATCACACGCAAAGAATGACAGATGGGTAAGTTTCACGCCAGAAACTGTTAGTCTATTTATTAGCCGTCACCTGTTTCAAAACAGAGTGTACCAAAGAGAAACCATCTGTGATAGAGATGAAGTTCTATGAATTTTTGGCGTAAATAAATGTTAATTGTTAATTTATTTTTGGTTGGTTGATTACTTCTGATGCCTATTTGCCTGTTTATGTTTTAACTCCAGACAATTGCAGCACTCTGCCTGTTCATTTCTGCCAAGATTGAGTCTACTCGACTGAGTTTAAAAACCCTCATTATTGCTTCTAATGAGATCTTACACGAGAAGGTTATTGCGGCCGAGCAGAAACAGGTTTCTTTAAGATTCCTACAGCCCTCTCATCCTTCTCTCCCATATTTCAACTTTTTTTGTGATTAGATCTGTTTATTTTTCTCAGGAAGTATTTGAACAATACAAAGAGCTTTATTTAAG
This sequence comes from Brassica carinata, assembly GCA_016771965.1. NCBI lineage: Eukaryota > Viridiplantae > Streptophyta > Magnoliopsida > Brassicales > Brassicaceae > Brassica > Brassica carinata. The sequence goes on from CM028690.1 coordinate 50,392,721, forward strand.
TGGAGAGAAGCTTGTTCTTACTACACTCAACTTTGATCTCAATGTTGATCTCCCTTATGACATTCTTATCGAAGCAATGCAAAAATACATCCTTGACGAGGCTACTCAGGCCGAGTTTCCTTCAGTTGCATGGAAATTTGTCCAAGATAGGTATATGACTTTAATGGTCCTTCGAAATCTCTGAGAGGCCTTTGCGTTTTCATACAGTCACAACAAGTCATTTTGCAGTTTGTGGACGACACTCTGGCTGCAGTATCAGCCTCATCACATAGCAGGTGGTGCTTTTTTCCTCACTGCCAAGCACATAAAAATGGACGTGCAATCAAATGGAGCGAGATGGTGTCAAGAGTTTGGTATCACGCCTGATCAAATAAATGGTATGTGACTGTGATTGATGTGCTCTAGAGTAGACACCTTGTTCCTGCGGTGGACTTGAACATTCTTTTGTCATTCATTTTTCAGATATCCGTTGCCAAATGAGTGAGCTTTATCATGAGAAAAAGCGTATTCCTGCATCTACTGGAAGCATAGGGGGAACTAGTAACAGTGGAGACGTAGCGCAGCAACCTGTACCTGCGGATAAATGTCCAACCTCTGAAACTGAAGGAGGCTCATCGAGTGTTGCTGATGGTTCAGTGCAAGATAAGTCGAGGCCCGAGGGAGTTGCAAAGGACAGCCCAGACCGTGAAGCTGGAGATAATCAAGAAGACAGTTGTGTTCGTGATTCAGCTGCTGAGACGAGTGATGATTGATGTTTGGTCGTTGACTATGGTCAAAATTGTGGTTTAGATCTTTTAGGCGGAAGAAGAGTTTTGAGCATACGTTGAGTTTGGGGAAACAACTATTACAGTTTTCATCCAACAGTAGATGGTTCGGTTTCAAGATATTTGGTCTGGGGTTTTCATTACTTTGCTTCATGCTTTTAACCGTTAGTTTTAGTCTTAAAGAAAATTGTATATATAAATGCATGTAAAATGTTCTTTTTCGCTTCTTCAAAATTACTAATGATTCTTTTTGTGAACACTAACATTTTTCATTAATATGCATGAGATGCATACATACAATTATATTTTTTTTTGTCAGCACATACAATTATATATAACGTGTGTATTTGTATGGTGGAAAACGTATATTTTGTATGCTGGAAACGATATCTGAGAGCTCGCTATTAGTAGAGTTGAGCAAATTAAACCGAAGATGCCAACCAAATTCGTTAAGTTCGTGCAGTTGATTTGTCCAATACGATCAGGTGGCCTAAAGCAACATAAATATTTTTTTCAGAAATTTTGAATTTCGTTTATCATTACTATGTTTTTATAATATGAATATATTTTTTTATATGGGAAAATGTATTGTATTAAAAACAAAATTCTGTTATCTTTTAGAAAAAAATTCTAATAGTTTAGTTGTGATTGTTGTAAATTTAACCTGGATTTTTATTAAGTTATTTTACAAATATAAAGGAACCAAGAAAATCATAAAAATATAAGAAAATGCATTACTATGTGTTTGAAATATAAAATATTACTGTCCTTAAATATGATAAGTTAGATGACAATAATTAATAGTTAAAATGAAATATGCATGATTATATGTTATAAACTCATACATGTAGATTTAAATTATTCTACAAAAAGACACTTAAATTATTCTATAAACTCATACATGTTGATAACTCTTTCATGCATTACATGACCCAAATGAACATTTTACATTCTTTATGTAAAAGTGATAGACTTTTTCAAATAACCTCTCTAATGTGATCATTTGAGCCTTTTGTGTTGTAGAACCAACATTGACCTGAGAAAATACCATATTCTTTACAAACACCTTCTCATATCTTCTATTTTTAACATCGAATATAGAAAACCCCTTTCTTATAGAGTATCTAAATCTTTAATTTGTATCTCTGTTCATAATCTACTTTCTATTTCTATTATCTATAAAATTTCTTATGGATCCTCCTCATTTTTATTTTTGTGGATTTTATAATTATTTTTTTTCTAAAAAAGCATAACAGAGAAAATAGTTTAGTCATATTATTTTAAAATTCTCCGGAATACATAATCTATTGGAAGACTTTGGGAAAGGTCTTTAAGTCTTTGTATATGGTAAGTTAAAGGTTGGTCTTTAATTAGTGGGAAGATAATAAAAATGTTTATAAATAAGTATTAAGTACTAACTAAAAAGCTGCCAATTTTTTAATTATGGAAATATCACTTTGTATTTAAATTTAATTTATCTTAAACTTTAGTTTTTGGGAATTAATATTTTAAATTTTGAAATTATGCGTGTTTTCATTAATTAAGCAAAAAATATCTTATAATTTGTTAATGGGAACATTTACCTTAAGACAATAAGACCTAAGGAGTCGCATTTTATTAAATAAAATAAAAATCATATTACGCGGAGAGAAGAAAGCTTAAATAGACGCCTTGAGCACATCTGTCCCTCACCAAAAGTCGAGAAGAAAAAAAAAAAAAAGACAGACAGACCAGTCTTCTCGAATTCGATTCCGAAACAATCCATGGCTGAAATTGCGAAGGAAGTTAACGGTGGCGATGCCAGGGATCTCCACTCGCTTCTCTCTTCCCCGGCGAGAGATTTCCTCATTCGTAACAATGGCGAGCAGGTAATCAATTGTTTCACTCTTTCTCTCTTCCTCTTGATTCTGCGTTCACAGTATCGATTTAAACTTCTGTTGATTCTCTAGATTATGTATATAGTACACCTGTTTCGCGAAGTTTTGTGTTCTTAGATGAGTAGATTGCTTCGTCACCTTGTTAACGTTTGCTATGATTAGATGATTAGTGAATAGCAATTATAGTTTTGAGCGTATATTCATTTTTGTTGATGTTTTGCAGGTGAAAATCGACAGCCTGAAAGGGAAGAAGATCGGATTATACTTCTCAGCCATGTGGTGCGGACCGTGTCAGCGTTTCACTCCACAGCTCGTTGAAATATACAACGAGCTCTCTTCCAAAGGTTGTTTCGAGGTTGTGTTTGTATCAGGGGATGAAGACGAAGAGTCCTTTAAAGACTACTTCTCCAAAATGCCGTGGCTCGCTGTCCCTTTTACTGATTCCGAGACACGTGATCGCTTGGATGAGGTTTTTAAGGTCAGGGGGATTCCCAACCTGGTGATGATTGATGATGAAGGTAAAATCGTGAATGAGAATGGTGTCGGTGTCGTTCGAAGCTATGGAGCTGATGCTTATCCTTTCACGCCTGAGAAGATGAAGGAGATCAAGGAGGAAGAGGAGAGGGCGAGGAGAGAGCAGAGTTTGAAGTCTGTCTTGGTGACTCCTTCTCGGGACTTTGTGATTACTCGAGATGGAAACAAGGTAGCTAAGATTCTTATTGCAAGTTTTTGGCTTTGTTGAGCTAATGTAACTGATCACAATTGTTTATTTACCAGGTACCTGTGTCGGAACTCGAAGGGAAAACCATTGGTCTTCTCTTCTCGGTGGCGTCTTACAGGCAATGCAAGGAGTTTACTTCGAAGCTTGCAGAGGTTTACAAGAAGCTGAAGGAGAATAAGGAAGATTTTGAGGTTGTGCTGATATCTCTTGAGGATGATGAGGAGTCTTTTAAGAAGGACTTTGAGACCAATCCGTGGCTGGCATTGCCGTTTAATGACAAAAGCTCGTCGAAGTTGACTCGGCACTTCATGCTGTCGACGCTACCGACCTTGGTCATTCTCGGAACCGATGGGAAGACCCTTCACTCGAATGTCGCTGAAGCTATTGATGACTATGGAGTTCTTGCGTATCCTTTCACTCCGGAGAAGTTTGAAGAACTCAAGGCGATAGAGAAGGCGAAGCTAGAGGCTCAAACACTCGAGTCTCTTCTTGTCTCGGGTGATCTCAACTACGTTCTCGGAAAAGATGGGGCTAAGGTGCTGGTATCTGAGCTTGTGGGGAAGAACATTCTGTTGTACTTCTCAGCTCACTGGTGCCCTCCATGTCGCGCTTTTACGCCAAAGCTTGTTGAAGTCTACAAGCAGATAAAGGAGAAGGACGAAGCGTTTGAGCTCATCTTCATCTCCAGTGACCGGGACCAGGAATCATTCGATGAGTACTACTCGCAGATGCCCTGGCTGGCTCTTCCATTTGGTGATCCTAGGAAAACGTCTTTGGCCCGAACCTTTAAGGTCGGTGGCATCCCCATGCTAGCGGCTCTCGGACCGACTGGTAAAACCGTTACGAAAGAAGCAAGGGACCTCGTGGGAGCCCATGGAGCTGATGCCTACCCATTTACCGAGGAACGTATAAAGGAGATTGAGGCCAAGTACAATGAGATGGCGAAAGAGTGGCCTGAGAAGGTGAAGCATGTTCTTCATGAAGAACACGAGCTAGAGCTGACTCGTGTTCCGGTTTACATATGTGATAAGTGTGATGAGGAAGGGCAAATCTGGTCTTACCATTGTGACGAGTGCGACTTCGACCTTCATGCCAAGTGTGCTTTGAAAGAGGATGCCGACATAAACGGTGATGATGCTGTGAAAGAAGGTGGTGGTGGTGGCGAGTCCAAAGATGGTTGGGTTTGTGACGGAAACGTGTGCACTAAGGCCTAATGTATTGGTTCAGACCCAGTTATATGTATGCTGAGCTAATTTTTATAACAAATAAGAGTGAGAAAGTGTGGTGTCAAAACTGAGTACAAATACTCGTTATGTCTTATATCCATTGACGTGTTTCACTCAGCGCAGGACACTGATTATGAAGTTTACATGTAAGCATATAGAGTCTGCTGGTGGTTTTTCTTGATATAATTAATTTTCAAAATTTGAGAAACATGGATCTAATTTAAAGTATCAGTGTGTGCAACCGTCTGATTAAGAAATAAGATGTTTTTTATTTATTTATTTATTTTAATAAATGAGATGTTGAATTATAAAAATACTTTTAGTTAAGGATAATCGTAAACTGTTGATAGAAAAAAAGGATAATCGTAAACTTATTAATTTAAAATAAAATATTTATTTTTGTTTTCAACAGCGAGCAACAAAATTTACAATGTGTGTACGTATATATATTACACACATAAACAAAGGATTGCTTAACAATTAAAAACGTTAGCTTCCTGTCTTCCCCTACTGGTGTGTGAGTTTCTTTGTTTCTCTCCCGTTTTTGATACGTTGATATAATATTTTATATAATTCCTTCTTTTAATCAGGAAATATGGCAAAAATCTGCCAGAGATGTACAAGTACGACATCCGTGATCCATTGCGTTACAGAAACTCAGAACTTCTGCCTTACCTGTGACTACCTTAGGCATTGTGAAGTCGATGCTGCAGGACACATTCGTTACCAAATTTGTGATGAATGCATGAACAATCCAGCTTTACTCCTCTGCTCGGACCACATGATCGCTCTTTGCCAATCCTGCTATTCACGTCACTACAACTGCGTCGCCTCTGGCCATCACATTCAAATCATCAATCGCTTTCCTCAACAACACCATAACAACAACAATAGTTGTAATGGGAATGATCTTGGTAGTGTGAATGACCATGAGCATGGTAATGGTAATGGGAATGATCATGAGCATAAGAATCATGTGGGTGACAACCAGAGAGGAAAAGGGTTGTTTCAGATGAGCTGCAATGGAAATAACAGTTGCGAGATATTGTCTGCAATGGACTGTGAATCATGCCTAAAGTCAGACGCTGTCACTTACTGTCCCCTACACAACAAGCTTCTATGCTACTACTGCGACATAAAGATTCACCTTCCCGAGCCCGTGCCGCCCCATATGAGATGTTTGCTTTGCGTGACCTGCAAGAGACTGTCTCCGACTTTTCTCGTCGGAATGTTTCGTTTCGTTTCACCACCGACACTTCCTGTGGCGGCAGCCAATGAGACCTACACGCCGGCTCCTCATCCTGCCTCATCCGAATAGGTCATCGGGGCCCAGTCAACATGATCGGAAATTCTTCTATTTTCTTTTCAAGTCCTTTGTTTCAGGGTTCTGTTCGGATTTTATTTTACCCGTAATGTTAGACTGTTAGTTTTCATTTTGACTTCGACCAAAAAAAAAAAAAAGGTTTTTTCATTTTGACATCATAACAATTTTCAAAGTTGGACTGAATAGAAAAACGAATAAAATGGTTACAACTAACTCCAAGTTGTTCGGGGATGGATGGAAGATCGATATGCTCTTATATGTTTTATCGTCTATAGAAGACTTAATAATAAATAATTAGAAGATATTAATACATAATTAGCAAATCTATATCAAAAAAATATTAGTTGGATTATAATACAATAAGGTTATAGTTAAGTTAATGATACCCTGTACAACCAAGTGTATATTATTATCTTTCCAAAAGATTTATATAGTGTGAATGTGAATATTGTTTCAAATTATCATTTGTATTGCGTTTTCTTTATAATTTATTTATTTTATTAGTTTTGACCTCGATTTTTAGATTGGAGAATATATTGCAAAATAATTTTTTTAAATACTATTTGTATAAATAAATTATATATTAATAAATTTGGTAATTAATGTATAATTAAATTTAAAATTATTAGCAATATATAATTAATTAATTATCTTGACATTTTATTTTATATTTAAAGCAATAACACTAATATTCATGTACACTGATAAATTAGATTTTAATAGGATTAGTTATTTTGGTTTGCAAATTGAGAATGATATATTGGGGGATTTGGTAAACAATATGTTGAGGAATATTAAGATATTTTTTCATGTTTGAATATATTCTTTCCGTTTAAATAAAATATACAAATTTAAGAAAATAAACAAAAATACTGTTTATATAATGATGTTTCTCACGATTTCCGCATTTTGATTATATATTATATTGAATATTCCATTTAATATATATGATTCGATTTTAACACTTCAGATTTGAATATATCCAAATTTGAAAACAAAGTCAAATTATTTTTTCAGATTCCGTTTTATATCATATCACTCGAATTTCTCTGTAGCATAACTTATTATGCGTTTTATGTTGACATATATTTTAGGAAATATTGTTGAGAGTATTAAAAATTTTACTATCTTACATGTTTATAGATAGTTGGTATTTATGTATTACTAGGGTCGGCTCGTCTGTAGGACGGGATAATTATTTAAAAATAATTTAAATAGTTATAGTACATATTTTTGATTTTTGTTTGATACTTGTTTTTATTTTAAAATATTATATTATATAACTTCATTTTTTATTAAATGAATTATGATTCCTTTCTTTCATTTTATGATAAAAAATGACAAAGACATTTTTGTAATAAATTAAAATTACTCATATATATATATATATATTTACAACACTTTACTTTTATTAATAAAATGGAAGGGTTGACATAGTTTTCTTGTAGAAGATTTGTGACAATCGGTGGAATGAAACTATAGTATTTACAAAGAGTTGACGGATTTATTGTAGCTTTTGCTAGGAAGATGTGTTCTCAACCAACAACGTGATTTGACTGAGTAAATAACATTGATGTATATTTAAATTATCAAAACAATCAATAATATTTTACATTTATTTTAAAAAATAATTAATAAAATAGAAATAAAATTTTAATTATTTGTATTAAATATTTTAGAATTAAAAATATTATTATATTAGTGTAACCAAACTTATTAATTTTATTATTTGTTGAGTTTTGTTTTATGATTTTAAAAAATTAAAATTAGTTTGGACTTTGGATTGAAAAATATGCCATTGATTATATTTATAGACAATTAAAAGTTTATATAATAAGATATATGATCAAATGATAAAATAATAAATATATGTGAAATGTTTTCATGAGTGAATCAAATAGGGATTTATTATCACTTCTTAATATCATGTTCATCATTAAACGGCAGAGAATGGTGATGGAATGGTACATTCTTCTGCAATTTCATTATTAAAAGATAGTAACAAAATTGTTCAGTTATTATATACAAAAACCCCAGGAGTAAGCAATATGCATGAGTTCTCACTTCTAACAATCGGTCTATGAGGAACCTGCGAGTATATATATATATATACAAAAGAAAGTATTCACTTTTCAAGATGTGTAATGAATAATGCTATGTACCGTTGTGAATATTGTAAGATCTCAACTCTTGATTTGAGCTTCAAGTAGTTCTCGTACTTCTCCAGTCACTTAGAAAAAAATTAAGGACAATCTTGAAATTGAGATTAATCTTTGACAATTAAAGGAGACAAAAGAACGAACCTATTTCTTCATTTCATTTGCTGAAAAAAAAAAGGAGACAAAAGAACGAACCTATTTTTTTGCAAAAAGAAATCAACTCAAACCAATCCTTCATTGCCTTAATCGTACAAAAACAAAAAAAAAAAATTTATGCCACAAATTTCGGAAACTTATCTAACACCCACTATTAAAAAGTTACAAACTAAAATTATTCCATAATATCAGCTTTTATTCCAACAAATTATATCTATATATTTGTTTAATTCTCTTTTCTTTCAACTTTTACAATTAAAGGCTTTCTAAGTAGAAAATTAATGTAATTCTTAATCTATTACACGACGTTACAATAATAATGGCTTTCTGGCAATTTTATTTTGTCAAGTATTTACCAGAAGGTGTTGTCAGGTGAACAAAAAAAAAATGTCAAAGCTCAAGCCTCCTTCTGAGACCTCTTTTCTCTCTTCTTTATTTTTAGATTTGGTTGGTTAGTTATATAGCAAAGAATTCAGAAACTGTTACTGAATAGCAAAACTATTGAAAATGTTATTATATAGCAAAGACTAAACTGTTATTATCAATAACAACTGATCTCAGGGGTCTCGGTGTTATTCAATAGCAATGAATAAACTTTTAGATTCAGTTGTTTGCAAAAGAATCAGTTTACAAATGATAAAATGATTTAGGACATAAAATGATTTTATTGAATCAGTTTACAAGGTATTTTAAGGATAATATTAAGAATGATCATGTTTTAGTAAGATACATATTAAAACACGGATAAGAAAACTAATAAGACTTAGTCGTGGAAATATTATCCCAGACTTGAAAAGTAAACCGAAACCGAAACAAAAGAACCAGAACTAAAAACTGGATAGAAATTTACAAAAATCCAAGCGGTGCCTATTTCTCTAAACTCGGAAAAATTAAAATCAAACCAAAAACTGAACAAGTACCTGAATATTTAAAAATATAATAAAATATTATTTTATATAATAATAATAATATCCAAAACTTCGAATTACATGAATTGCTTGATTTTTTTTTGTTCTTCTCGGGTTTTTGGGCATTTTTCAGGATTTTTGGCTTTAAACCCGAATTAAACCCAAATTATTTCTAATTCGGTTCACTTTTTGGGTGTTATGAAAAAAATAACTAAAAACTGATTCGAACCCGACATTATCCAAACCGATCTGATCCTAAAAATGCATGGTTACCAAACAGGTCTTAAACACCCCAACCTCAATAACTTGAAAACTGAATAACCCAAACTGACACAAACCTAAAACCCAAATGCTATCACTATGAGACGTCAAAATAAATTACTCAGTTATAAATGTCAAAACTAAAATATACAATTATCTTTTTTTTGCTTTATTCTATTGAAAATGTAAATTATTTATCAAGAAAAACGGGTTGAGTGAAAATATTTGTCATTTCTATTATAAGCTAACAAACTGATTAGTAATTTTATCAATAAAAAAACAATTCCGCACTTTCAAAGCGCGGATCAAAACCTAATTGATCTTTCTTATCTTCTTATCCTTTCTTCTAATCATCTCTCCCTTTCTAGTTACGGATAAGCCTTGCTTATCAGGGTATTCGTTCAATTGAATGTTAAGTATCAAATTCTAGTATGAAATCGCTGATTCTGATTGTTGATAATGCAGATGGGTTACTCTCCGTCAAGACCACTTGTAAGTTTCCAGTTGCTTCCTTTCTGGGTTTATATGATTCATTGTTATTGTTGTTCCCTTATTCTTTCTCCCCTGTGCTGATGGAGTTGCAGGCTTTTCTGACGACGACGTGTTCTGACTGTATAAGCCTATTTATATTTTACATGATAATAAATGAATCATATATCAACATTTTCATACTAGACCCATTAGTCCACGGGCTTCAAGCTCATTATAACATGATTAATCTAGATTCAGTCACACTTGTAATTGTTTTTTTTTTGAACTTGGCTTTCATAGAGTGACAAAGATAAAGTGTTTGGCTTTCATATTAAATAAGGAAAATTCTTTAAAAATACACGGACTATTTCAGTTGCTAATAAAATATATGAACTATTTTATATCCCCATTTAATACACTAACTAATTTTTGTTGCCAATAAAATACACGAACTTTTGAAATTCATAAATTTTACACATTGTTTTAGACGGCGTTAACTATGTTTAACGGAAATGATAACGATGTTACTGTTTAGTTACACGTGATTAAATTGTGAAAATAAAATTCCATTAAAATACACGAACTAATTTTCATTTGCTAATAAAATACACAAACTATTTTGGATCTCCTTTTAATAAACGAACTATTTTTTGTTTCTCATTTAATTCAGAAACTTTTAAAACTTACAGATTTTACACATCGATTTAGACGATGTCAACTATGTTTAACACCATATGACAATAGTTTTAATTAAATATGTGGTTAAATTTTGAAAAGCACGTTCACCCTCAGCCAAACCCCTTAAATCGATTGAGTCTTAATTCAAATTAGTTTCAATTCGAGTATGAAAAAGGATGAAGAAAACTAGGTAACTTAAAACGAGTTTCTGATTTGGGAAATAGTTTAGTTTTCTTTTGTGTTTGTGTTTCTGATTCTTATTCTTTAATTTGATTGCATTGATAATGATTTAAGAAAGATTATTTTACACTATGGAAGCGTAATGAAGAAGGAAGCTAACAATATAATCTATCGGGAGGATTTTTAAGGAACTTTTCCTTCATAGTTGAACCACATGTTTAATCAAACACTAACATCATCTCCACTTATGTTAAAAATTGTTGACATCGTCTAAATCATGTTAAATATAGTTGACATCGTTTAAATCAATGTGTAAAATCTGCAAATTTCAAAAGTTTGTATATTTAATAGGAAAAAAAAATAGTTCGTGTATTAAACGAGGATCCGAAATAATTTGTGTATTTTATTTGCAAATGAAAATTAGTTTCGTGTATTTTAAAGGATTTCCATTTCACAATTTAAACACCTGTTTAATTAAATATTAACGTCGTCATCACTTCCGTTAAATATTTTAAACATAGTTAACACAGCCTAAAATAATATGTAAAACCTACAAATTTCGAAAGTTCGTATATTTTCTTGACAACAAAAATTATTTTGTGTAACTAAACATAGATCCAAAATAGTTGCAAATTGAAATTAATCCGTGTGTTTTAGGCCCAATGTAGATGTTATAAAGAACCAAATAAAAACCCACGGCCCAAGGCCCAGAGGAATGGAGTGGCAAGAGAGGTTCACTTGTAAAGTTGGAGAGAGAAAATTAGAGGAGGATTTTGATATCAAAATTCTGGAAAAAAGCGGGACAATTTTGAGAATCCCCAAGGACCTGCCATGGAGATCACTGATCCGGTTCCCAAGCTACTTGTACAAGTAAGTCACACACCCATCATCTTCCTGATTCGTCTTCTTCGATCTCATTTCAAAAATATTGTGTTGTCAGTTGATCTCGTCAGCTTTTCAAAGATGCCGTTTAGCAGAAGATCTCTGTCGATTATCACTTCTTCTTCGTCATCATCACTCTACTGACAATGATGACTCTCCGATTACAACTATTTCGGGTAATCTCACTCTCACGGTGATCGAATCTGTCGGTTACTAAATTGGTCCAGATATGTATGTATCTACAGTTTCGGATACGGGGATTGGATGCAATTTGGTGGAATTTCAGGATCTGAGGTGCCCTAGAGAGTTAAATGGAGCCAAGATTTGGGGTTGGGTATTTTAATTGAATGTTAAAATTCTAGTATGATTACGAGCTGATTCTGATTATTGATAATGCAGATGGGTTACTCTCCGTCAAGACCACTTGTAAGTTTCCTTTATATGATTCCTTGTTACTCTTCTTCTCTTATTCTTTCTCCACTGTGGTGACAGGCTTTTCTGACGACCACGTGTTCTGTTATCATATCAATCTTGACGAGTTTATATCAAACAACAGAATCAAAAGACAACCTTCTCAGCCTAAGAATGGCGCAAAGTTTAGGTGTGCAGATTCCTCAATCTATTATCTTTGTTTACTTTACTGAGTTTTTTTAAACCACTGACTTATGACGTTCTGCTTAATTGTTGTGTTGTTTTCAGTGGGACAGAGGTATCTCTGAGTGTTTTTGCAAGTATGGATGATCTTGTGGCGCCCATAATTAGCTTCTTTCAAAAGGTCTCCCTTCTCTTTCGCATCCTTGTTTCTTGTTTTTTTTTATACTAAATCGAGAATGCTTATTGTGACCACAGACGCAACTTTACAAAAACACTGCTAACAACTTGTTATAGAGCCAAGATTAAGAGCAAACATTTCCATCTTTAAGTTGTAGTTTGAAGTCTTGAAAACATACCCACTACTTAACTTAGTTGAACGATCGGCCTCCTGGCAATATTACTTAATTTTAGTCAATTTTATGTTTTATCAAGATATATATTGCTCTCATCTCATGATTGCTTAGCTGCTCAGTAATGATATATCTCACCATGTTATCTTGCAGATGCTTGTTCTGCACTTACCTGTAAGTTCAAGTTTCTCCCTTCGGCAATTTGACAAACTTCTTTGGACAACTCATGAAACTACAAATCAATGCGTCCTTTCTACCTCTCCAGAATGTAACAATGGATCTGGTGACTGAACAAGGACCTTCTCCTGCTACTCAAACTCAATACGTCTTTGTAATGGACGCTGATCAAACTCCTTGCTTCACTGCCTCCAACCTTGACCGCTTAAAGTCTGGTCTTGAGGACTATGTTTTAAGGCATGGCAACTGTTTGGATATGATGTGTGAACTTTGCTTCTCTGATAGGTCTTGTTTCTAAAACATTTGCGACTTAACTTAGTCTTGCTCGAAGCAATGTATGTCCAGTCATTTAACGTTAAGTCTGACAAATCTGGTTGTATTCTAAATATTTTTCAGAAAGCATCTAAAAGTTGGAAGTGGAACAGCCTGCCCTGAAGAAAATCGTAAGAGACCTGGAGGAACAATGGAAGTGGTGATTGTAATAAGTGACTTATTAGAGACAACTCGCCATTGCAGCAGATCATGTGACGGCAAAACAGAGGTCTGATCAGTCCTCATACATTAGTCTATATTGACATGGACTGTTTATTTGTTTGATCTTAAATGGTGAATTTCTCCAGGTTTTATACTTTGACAGTTTCTCTCCTTCCCCCATTCCACAAGTTGCCTTGAGTGCATTGAAAAAGATTGACTGGAAAAGTTACGGTTTGATCCTAGCGAAGGTGAATGACCAACATGGACGTGTGTTTCTCGAATGGGAAAATTTTCCTTCATATGTTCAAATACAAATCGCTCTCCACTGGTATCACAATAAGTATCCAACAAGACAGAAGACCGAGCCTGGTATAAATCTTGTGAAGAAGGGGATTAAAAATGCATTAGATGATTTGAAGACTAAACATGAGGGCTTTCTTCTAAGCTCACATGCTCGTAAGGTGATCTCTGAGTCAACCTCCTTTGAACTATTTGTGTGATTCTCTTGAATTTTCTAAAGGTATATGACCAAGATTGTTTTTGCTGTTGTTTATCTTTCTTAGATTTGCAGCTATGTTCCAGACCTTGCAAGATCATTAGCAGGCCTCATATTCTCCTCTACTGACATGGACTTTCAAGGAGATTGCTTATCAGTTCTTGGCTTTCAGCCTCAAGAAGTTGAACGTGAAGATGTTGAAGACTATATCCAGAGAAAGATCGTTACGGTTATAGGAATGAATGAGAGTAAACCCCAGGAAGCTGCTCCCTTTCTGTTTTTTGAAGGCGGGTCTGAGACATCATACTTTGATGATGAGGAAATCGAAGGTGAGTATTACTCTACTTTTCTGGAATGATACATCTGCTTCGATACAGTAGATAGTCGATATGTGAAAACTATATATGTTATGGATATGCATGTAGCATTTGCTTTAATATGTTTCCACCACGGCCTGAGAATGAATCCTCATGGGTAGACAATGAATTCCCTGTTCTTGTAACAAATTTTCTTTCAAAGTGGCAAATTGTAAGATGTGAATTAACATATCCAAATTCCATAATCAATATGATCTCCAACTAAAAGAATTGAGTAGAGAATAGCATATCCAACAAAGACTAGCCCAAAGAGAACACGTAAATTTGCAATGTAGCAACTGATGATCAGGCACAAGAAATGAAATGAAATGAAATGGTACACAAACAAACAAAAAAAAAATTAACATACCTTTTTTACATGTGTTAACCTAGGGGTGGGCGTAAGGCGAATACTTGCGTTTTTACGTATATTTGATACTCACCTTGCCTTAAACGAGTAATGAATTTTTGGATTTGGTATTTGCCTTGTCGGAAACGAGTACTTGTTATATCGAATACTTGTCCCAAAACATGTTACTTGCAAGTTACTTACCTTGTTCAATTACTTACTATTATGGCTGGACGCGAGACAAATATCCGGGATTTTTGCTACATTTGTAACCCGACTTGTTTTATTTGAGTAGTAAAATATTTGTCTTACACTTGTAATTGCTAATACCAAATACTTGATTAAGCGAGTACTCATCTATATATGAGATACTTGCGATTAACTTGTTGTACTTGTACTTGCTCACTTAACTTAAATTTTTTGTAGTCGAGCCTTTAAAATAGAAATTCTATTTCAATGATTTTATGATTAGATGATTATCTATATTTATAGCAAAAAAAAATTGTTTGATTCTTATACTATACCGATGTAAGATAATGTAGCGTAAAATTTGAAGAAAAAAAAGAAAATTATTTAATTCCACATGTTTGATATATTATATAAGTATTAAACTAGATAAAATAATAATGGAAATGTTATAATATATTTTGAAAATCAAGTAACGGGTCAAAACGAGTCAAATACTTAAAATAAATTTAAGCCTTGTTACTTGATTTGAACTTGCAAATATTTAAAATTCTTAACTTGTTACTTGCCTTGATTAAGACGAGTACTTGTATTTACGGGGCAAATACGGGTCGGGTAGCGAGTTTAAGGCGGGTAACGGATATTTGTGCCCAGCCCTATGTTAACCCATGATTTTCTGAGTCTCTTTTAGTGGGTAAGACATTAATTATCTATTAAATTATATTAAATATTATTAAAATTTTATGTCTGAGATATCTTTGGTGAAATACACACTGATGGAAGTGCTAGCTTTTAGCGTGTTTTAAAACCGGAAATCAAATTAAATTATTAAAGAGAGATGGGAGAGAGAAGGCGCAGACTTAACTCACTATTTACGAGAGAGGATGTGTGTGTCCACAGGTTTCTATTTTGGAATGTTCCACTTATGGAAAGAATGTATATATTATCTATTATCTATCTATAGCTCCTGTATAATAAATATGATAAACGTTATAGCTTTTTTTTTGAACTGATAAACGTTATAGCTTTCGAAAAAAGATTCTTGTTTTGTATGAACACCGTTCGTTTTATTTCTTATTTTATAAGTTTTCCAGTCATTTCATAAATGTTATGTCATCTTAGCATGTTCTTTCGTCAACTCATAAAAGGAAAAAAAAAACGTATAAACAAGATCATCCAGGCCGATCTTTATTCTTTTTATGTAAATGTGAAAATTACAAAATTTTGGATGAAATTTACGTTATATTATAAAAAAGAGTACTAATCCTTCATCTGAAAAAATTATGTTCGCATATAGTTTGCCCTAAATGCTTATGGCTTTAGCGGGGAATCCTATTTTCAAAACCGGAAATACAACTAAAGAAAGATATAGAGAGAAGGCACTGTCTTTTTGCTGATTGATTAGTGGCCGTTCCTCAATTATGTTGTGTTGCTCTTACAGCTGTTTTATAATTCCACTTAAAATCTTATAAGTGATATGGTCATAGATTGAATATGAGCTTAATAACGTAACATCTTGCCTTAAAAAGTGTCTGCTGCTGGTTGCCAGCAAGAGGATGAAAGAGAAGCTTAAAACCAGCATCAATCGTTTGAAGGAGATCCATGTTGTTGAGAATCCTTGATGTGGAGATAGTTGATATATTGGTTTATTATCATTTTGGTAAAATTTGGGTTTCTAATTTCTATGGTTTTCGGATCTGAAACTTGTGACTTCTTGCATTTTATTATTTTTTCACTTTTAAATAAATTTGTAGATCAAGTGGGACTTCAGTACATTGAAGAGTCTGTCAGCGTTAGTTAGGATCAACCTGTCAAATGCCATATTTTCGTTAGATATTACATTACGCTTAGATTTTCCAAGTAACAAATAGACTTATTAGTTACAAAGAGAAAAAGATGGTTCCCACGCAAATAAAATCTTCCACCAAATTGCATATAACCGAAGAGAGAGAAGGAAGGTTTCTTTTTCGAATGTTCCAATTATGGAAAGTGTATATATCAATCTGTAGCCCGTAACGTGTATGATAAATTGGAACGTCACAGTTTCCGAAAATCATTCTTGTTTTTAGTTTTTGTTTTTGTCATTCATGTTTCTTTTTGTTCATCATTTTCAGGTTCCTTTGTTCATCATTTTGGTCATCCCAAAATTAAAAAAAAACTTATAAAACAGAAAAATGAAACAGCAGTTTTCTTATAAAAATATTTTTTTTTCTGCAATTGCAAATATTACGTACTATAAAATAAAACAAAAATCCGTGATCTGAAACAAATTCTACACGCATCTTTTTTGCCCTAAAAGCCTTAGAACTTTAGCTGGGAGCTTATTTCCAAAAATGGGAAAGAAAGAGAGAAAGCACTTAGTCACTGACTTTTTTTCAAGCACTTAGTCACTGACTTGCCTCACTACCTCTGGTTTTTATTACAATAAATAAAGAAAGAAAGAGAGCTAGGGAGAGAATAAGAAGCTGTTTGTATATTTTTTTTGTAACAAAATAGCTAATAATTTGCACAAGCTCTATCCGTCTCATCCCCGTCGACAAGCCTAGGGTTTCCTTTTTTCCTTCACAACTCTCTTCTCCAAGTATAAGGTAAACTTCCATGGACACCTTCCTTGGTTTTGGCCTGATCTAGTTGAATTAAGTCTTTATATTAGGTTGAAGTTTCTGTGTTGAGCTTTCTTTTTGTCAGCTATATATGTTGACAATTTATCGGGTTTCCCCTAGATTGGTGATTATTTAGTGTGGTAAGTTATAATCTTTGCAGACATTTTGTCTTTGAAGTGGGGCATTTTTCGCTTAAGAGAATTTTGAAGTTTTAAAGAATCTGAAATTGATCGCGGTCTCATCATCTAATCGAATTGGTTGTTTTCATATTTTTTGTTTGGTTTCAGATCTGCTTTTCTGTGCCTGCGATGGATTGCTCAGTTCTGCGGATCTTCTTGCTGATTTCCCTCATCGTCACATTTGCTCGTTCGGACTTCATTCTGGTTCAAATTTCTGCAACTTTACTATAAATTCAAATTTAATACTGAAATACAAGATGAATCCTAGGTTTGTGTAATGGTACAACAGGTTAATACATTCAAACCAATTTTACAAATTGGTTTAAGTTTCATATATAAAAATATATATCTGGCCTTCAGCGGAATCATATTGCTATTTGTAGTAGAAAACCATTTGTAGTATTTATATATTATAAAAGGAAATTATTTATTCCAAAAGTAAAAAGTCTATTCTAGTAGCTGAAATGTATAAAAATTACATTGAAAAATAAACAAAGAAAACTACAACCAAATTAAACTGTTTTTTTTTAAAACAACTAAATTAAAATATTCAATGTCGAAATTTAATTAGATTCCCATTTTGGGGTTTATGAATATATGTTTAATTAATTGTAAATATCTTAAATTTCATTAAAAGGTAAACAATCTTTATAAAAAATTAAACAACACTGTATTTATGAATTTAGTAAATACTTCAGCTACAATTGTGAAAGAGAATTAAATAAAAACATTGACCAGAATATAAGAGAATTACACTAATACATTTATAGTATATCTTTGTGATTATTCAAACAGAGTACAGATGGAGAATATGTCGACTGCGTCAATAAAAAGGAGCAACTGGCATTTGACCATCCTCTCTTACAAAACCACCGGATTCAGGTTCGATTTTGTTTTAAATAAGCTTTAGTTATCAAATTATGTTTGTCTTTATAATCATTTTGCTTCAGATTATTTTCTCAACTTTAAAAGTCATATATTTTGGATAACAGGAGTCACCATCAGAAATTCCTAAATCGATAATAAGAACGAAAAGCAGACGACAGACTCGACAAGCGCATGTGAGCACTGCAAACTGCCCTGAAGGAACCATTCCGGTACGGCTGGATCAAACCAGCTCTTCTCAGTCTAACACTAGTGACACAACTGTTCACGAGGTACCACATATCCTAATCATATTAGGAACTCTCACACTGATTAGTTAAAGAAATATGATATTTATTATCAAATAGATCGTTAGTTAGCCATTTAGGTAAGTTTGTAGCCTATTATTAACGTTTCTTAGTATATATAGCGGTTTAGATGGCTAAAGAACCTTGATTTCATACTCACACGCACGTCACACCATTGTAAACCAGAATCAAGTTGGTATTTATTTTTAAGAATTGATAGAGCTGGCCCAACTATGGACTTTACCGTGTGATCTTTTTTGGCCTTAATGAAAACTTAACTCCAATGTCTTGTGAGATCCATAGTGAGTTACGTTATTTCCCGCTAACTTAGCTAAGGATCTTTACTGAGTGACTATTTATCTAGCTTTTCTCACTTTCAATTGTATATTGTATAGCTTCTTAAGCTTTAAGTGTATATTAATTTTTGATTAGTCGATAAATAATAAAAGAAAGGTTAAATTTTTTGTTTTACTTGTTACGACTAGAACACGAGTGTTTTGAACGGAATAAACAAACATCTAGTTTTAGATTTTTAACTAAATAATACTTATATTTATTCTATGTAACTTCCACTACACCACTTCATTAGAACATCACATGATTCACATCTATAGTTGCCTAGATGGTTATAGTCATAGTTTTTTGTAAGAAAATTCCAAACCTGAAAACAAGATTGAAGAATAGAAGGATAGGTATCTGCTTGAACTTGCATCTCAATCATACTACTGAAAGAAAGCTTTGCAGCTTAATATTTACAGACTGCAGTGTGTTTGTGTAGCTTGTTGAGCCGATACATGTTTCAAACACAAAACATTAATGTCTTTAGTGCTTTCGATTGAAATAACTTTTTTATAGTAGCAAACGTCTAACTGATTATGATTCTAAAATATCCTTTTGTGAGTTCTTGGGTTAGTCTTGTTCCATGAATTCTGACACTAGCTTTAATTATCGTGTATTTTCTAAGATATGACCTTCTTTCATGTCCTCTTTATTAATTTGGATGGGAGAAACGATCATACTTTTAAGGTTGAATCTCCAAACTAGTTACTAGGAAAAACTTTAACCGTTTCGAAAACCTTCCTTAATCGCCTTTTTATACTTAAATGAAATTAAATGTTGTATTAATTACTGTGTAATACCGGATTGAAATTACAGCATGCGATCGTAACTACGAAAACCTCACCAGAATTCTATGGGGCGAAAGCTACGATCAACGTGTGGGAACCGATGATTGAAAAAGATGCGGACGAGATGTCTGTATCGCAAATATGGATTGCTTCGGGAGAATACAAAACCAACGACCTTAACACCATCACTACAAGAAAACAGGGGGATTCTGATGGCCGAAATCGTCAGAAATTCGTCGGAATCGGACAATACCGACGAATTTCTGACGAACCGGTTCGTCGGTATGCTTTCGTCGGAAAAAAAAGTTTCGTCGGAATTCCGTCAAAGAATTTCGACGGAATTCGGACGAACACCGAGAAACGACATACTGACGAACTTCCGACGATAAACCGATGCGGCCACAGGAGACAAGAGTTCATCGGAAAATACCGACGACCATACATCCGTCGGTATTTTCCGACGAACTAGGTCCGTCGGTAATTACCGACGAACTCTGTCCGTCGGTATTTACCGAGGAACACTGTCCGTCGGTATTTACCGAGGAACTTTGTCCGTCGGTATATACCGACGCCCTATGTTCGTCGGAATTAAGGGTTTTTATACAAATTAATATTGCTTTTATATATTATTTTTAAATTTTAAAATTAATTAATTAATAAATAAAATCTGAAATTTAAAACTAATAATATTATAGAATTTAAATTCATACAAACCAAATAGAAAAAATATTCAGAAAGTTTACAAACCGAAATAAAAATAAAAATATTCATAAAGTTTTAAAATGCCGAAGAAAAACTAAGAAGTCGAGGTCAAAGCCATCAACTGGTTCAGCTTCTGCATTATCTCCTCGTTGAACTTCTTTTGAGTTGCGAGCTCGGCAAGGATTGTGGCATTCTCCGAACGGATAGTGGCATTCTCAGAAATGATAGTGGAGTTTTGCTCCTCCAATACCCCAATCCGTTCATCTTTGTCATGTAGCTCCTCGATGATCATGGGATCGGCATACGGAGCTTGCGAAGAAGATGTCGGATATGAAGAAGCACGGCGGGCCAACCCAACTAAACGGCCTCCTTTCCTTTTAGGAACCGCCTACAAAATATTTAAAGTTAGTAAATAGTAAAATTACTAATGACATTATAATAAAAAAATTTTGAATTAGAAAATTACCTTTTCGACCATCTCATTTATTTGCATTTGGGACAGGTTTGTTGAAGCTCCCGTAGAATCGCCGCCATCGATTGAGAAACCATTTCAGTTTGCACCAAATCAACGACTTCTCCGATCACGGCCCCGAATCTGGCCCGTCTTCTTGTTAGTGTGAGCGCCTTAATGAGTTGGAGACAATCAACGGATTACCGCCATTTGCTTCGACCTGAAAACCACCAATATTAATTAGACAAGAATATATAAATATTTATTTAAATAAATATAAAGAAAAATAATTAAAAAAAAAACTTACAAGATCATCCTCCTTAGTAGACATGGAGCAGGCGCCGAGGTTATGCACATACATACCGTTCCTAGTAGACGTCTCGGCAGTTTCCTCCTTCTCCCAATGAGCTATCAGCTGGTCCCACACCGCCCCGCTGAGGTACTGTGGCCTCTTGTTCTTCTCGCCAAACCGTCTTCCACGCTGCATCCGTTGATAAGAGTCCATGGCCTTCTCGTTGAATTTCTACGGACTGCTTCCGTAAGATCGGGATGCCGCTTGAACTCTTGCTACAAAAACATAACATTTAATAAGTAGATATTTTTAAAAAAATGTAAATACTTTTAAAAAAAATTGAAGAATTACTATACCGCAAACTGACGAAACCACAACTCTCGTTCGTCCTGAGGGATCACACTCCACTTCGGATATCCATAATGGAGCATGGAATACATCATCTGGTTGATGCATCTGCTAATGCCATTCCTCGACTTGGTGAACCTTTTAAAAAAATACAAGTTAGCAAGATAATTAATGGGAAAAAAACATAGTACTACAAATAAAAAAAATACTAACCAAGTGCTTTGTCCTCGTCGTGGGTATTGTTGGAGAACCGGGAGATGCTCTCGACCTGGTTGTTGAACCAATAGTTCAACTGGCATGACTCCAGCGGGAGGAGCAGCGGGAGCTGGAGCGGGAGGTGGAACGGGAACGGGAGCTGGAGCGGGAATATAGGCAGGTACGGAGTTTTGTTCCTGGGACGATACCGATCCACGGGATACACGGGAACTGCTCCCGGAACTCCGTCGCAAACGAGTAGGGGCGCGGGGGACATCGTCCGACCTTAAAAAAACGTTTTATTATACATAATTTATAGTAACGTTTTTAAAAATAAAAAAATGTTTATAAAAATCAAAAAACGTTTGAAAATTCATAAAAACGTTTTTAAAAATCATCAAAACGTTTTTAAAAATCATCAAAACGTTTTAAAACTTGAAAACGTTTGAAAATCATAAAACGTTTTAAAAATCAAAAACGTTTATAAAATCATAAAACGTTTTAAAAATCAAAAACGTTTTAAAAATCAAAAACGTTTTAAAAATCAAAAACGTTTATAAAATCCTAAAACGTTTTAAAAATCAAAAACGTTTATAAAATCATAAAACGTTTTAAAAATCAAAAACGTTTATAAAATTCATAAAAACGCTTTTAAAAATCAAAAACGTTTATAAAATCATAAAACGTTTTAAAAATCAAAAACGTTTTAAAAATCATAAAACGTTTTAAAAATCATCAAAACGTTTTAAAATTCATGGAAACGTTTATAAAATTCATAAAAACGCTTTTAAAAATCAAAAATCGTTTTAAAACTTGAAAACGTTTGAAAATCATAAAACGTTTTAAAAATCAAAAACGCTTATAAAAATCATAAAACGTTTTAAAAATCAAAAACGTTTATAAAATCATAAAACGTTTTAAAAATCAAAAACGTTTATAAAATCATAAAACGTTTTAAAAATCAAAAACGTTTTAAAAATCATAAAACGTTTTAAAAATCATCAAAACGTTTTAAAATTCATGGAAACGTTTATAAAATTCATAAAAACGCTTTTAAAAATCAAAAATCGTTTTAAAACTTGAAAACGTTTGAAAATCATAAAACGTTTTAAAAATCAAAAACGCTTATAAAAATCATAAAACGTTTTAAAAATCAAAAACGTTTATAAAATCATAAAACGTTTTAAAAATCAAAAACGTTTATAAAATCCTAAAACGTTTTAAAAATCAAAAACGTTTATAAAATCATAAAACGTTTTAAAAATCAAAAACGTTTATAAATCATATAAACGTTTTAAAAATCAAAAACGTTTATAAAATCATAAAACGTTTTAAAAATCAAAAACGTTTTTAAAAATCATAAAAACGTTTTTAAAAATCATCAAAACGTTTTTAAAATTCATGGAAACGTTTATAAAATTCATAAAAACGTTTTAAAAATCAAAAATCGTTTTAAAACTTCAAAAACGTTTTGAATTTCAACCAAAACACAAAACCCAAACAATAATCCTAACTTATTCATCCTAAACTATCCAAATCAACCTAAAATCATAGATCTAACTTCCAAAACCCTAGAAAATTGAGATAGAACAAGGAGGAGGTTGAAACTTACATGATTTGCAAACGGCGGTGAGGGAGAGAGGGCCGGTGAGGGAGAGAGCAAACGGCGGTGAGGGAGAGAGCAAACGGCGGTGAGGGAGAGAGGCACGGTGAGAGAGGGGCGGTGAGAGAGGGCCGGTGAGAGAGAGAGCAAACGGTGAGAGAGATGGTCGCCGTGAGAGAGAGAGAAACGAGAGAGAGAGGCGGTGAGGGAGAGAGCAAACGGCGGAGAGAAACGAGAGAGATAGAGAGAACGGCGGAGAGAAAGAAGAAGAAGGGTTTGGGTACTTAATTTAAGGATTCCGACGAACTAGGTTCGTCACTATTCCGTCGGAATCCATTAATATAAACCGAATAGCGGTTTGCGAAAAATTTCAAGCGGTTTGGTTTTCCCGGGTAAATTAGATATTCCGACGGAACATGGGTCCGTCAGAAATTTCCGACGGAATATTGACGGAATATTGTGACGGAATTCCGACGATTTAGTGTTTAGGGGTTGATTACAAATTTGTAAATGCAAAATCCAAATATTTGATAATATATATAGTATTTGCATAAAGATTTAACAAAAAAAATGTTTTCATACCATATTTTTATACAAAAACATTTTTGTAGTGTAAGATTATATGAATATGATTGTATAAATATATGAATGTTAAGATGAGATGTTACGAAAACAATGATATGCATACATAAATGTTTTAATGAGTTGTTATATTTGAACGGTTATGATCTAATATTATACTAAACACCGTGTTTGTGTTATTTTTATGATCTAATATCTAAATTTATAGATTTTGATGTTTGATATTTTGTTAGAATATATATGTAATTTGTTGAAAAACCGACGACATTCAACGAACCATCCAAGTTCGCCGAATGTCGCCGGTTTTTCCGACGAATTACCGACGCATATATTTCTAATTGAATCCTTATGTCGTTGGATTGTTGAAACCGACGACATTCACCTAACTTGGATGGTTCGTGAATGTCGCCGGTTTTTCCGGACGAATACCAATGACTCTTTTAAACTTTATTGAAACCTTATATCGTCGGTATGTCGCCGAAATTTGTGAGGGAATTCACGGACAAGAAAAAAAAAAAAACTACTCGAATCTTACGAGTCTTCATCAAACTCCCCAACTTCAGCTTCGGCTCGAATGTACAACCGCATCAAGTCCAAACTCAGATAAATTCTCAACGAAGTTCAACTTCGCCAAATCTTCAACCGCCGCTGGTAGACTCTGGTTGCATTGGTTCATCATCATCAACAGTTCCATCGACTCGCCCTTGGGTTGATTTATGCTACAGTGACCCATGGATCGTCTCAGACGCCACCCGAGGGTAACTGATGTAGCACACCTATACATATCAATTATAATTATGCAAGCTTTAGTACATAAAAAATAAATATATAACATTAATTAATTATATTATGAATAGATATCATACCTGATCAGCTTGAACCAAGAATGAAGGGATCATAATATTGAAGTTTTCGCCGCGAATGAACCGATGTAACACCAAACGCATCAATCTTCACTCCTCTATCTGGGGTGGTGTCATACCAATCACAATAGAATACTACACAACGCAGTTAACCATTCCGTGAAATTGAATTTCCAATATTTCTTTATGTTGCCGTAGTAGACATCGCCACCGAAGAAGATGAAACACCAGCATCATATGTTGTCTTCAATGACCTTTCCTTGTGAATGCATATCCTCGCATACAAAATTTTGATATGATTTGACCACATAGTTTGGTCCCTGCACAAATTCGTATCCAATCATCGAACACAAAACCTCCGCCAAACCATCATTCACCAGAATTAGAATTAAACATATATATATGAGTGAAAAGTTAATTAGTTTATATTAAACGATATATGACTTACATAACTACGGCCACGCAGCAAACCGTTATCTCTAAGTTGTTGAAGCTCATCTTCGTCGCATGCCCGTGAGTCATACGCTAACTCCGCCATATATACACTATATACAAAAAATTATCAATATGAAATAAATTTATTGAATATTATAATCTAACAATGTAAACGAATAAATATTTTTACCTCTCATATTGTAGAACATCTTCACAGTTGGTGAGCAAATATGTTTGCAAATGAGCTGCTCGTCCGTAAGTCTCCGCTTCGTGAATTTTCCACTAAGTCGCCCTATTTCCGTGAACATGCTTGGGACAGTAACATGATATGTTGCTCTCTCCCTCTGTCATCATGCCGAGCAGGTCTTCGGTGTTTTGTATGCACTTCGGTGGAAAATAATTTTCAGCAAAGATTGCGCTTTCATTGATCACCGTGCCACTATCGATCCTTCCACCGCTTTGATTTTTGACCATCTTCTTCGATGATACATATAACGCTCAAAAATATACATCCATCTCAGACCGCAGGACCACCAAGTTCCAATTCTCTTGAGATGAATAGCAAGATGTTCCATTACATCAAAGAATGATGGAGGGAATATCTTCGAGGTTGCACATGCTGACTGGTGCTTTTCTCTTCAAATTATCAATACCCTCTTCAGTCAATACTCGCTGCACAAGTCGCGAAGAAAACACTTATCCCTACATAGATAAAAGACAAAATTTTCATAAGTATTAAGTTTATATAAGCATAATTGTTAAATATAAAAATAAAGTAAATTATAAAAATATAAGAAACCCGCAATTGCTTCATGAACATTACGTGGCAATAATGCTGAAAAAGCAAACGGAAGGAGGCGTTGCATAATTACATGACAATCATGACTCTTCAATCCAAGAACTTTCCTTCGCTTCTATCGACGCAGTTCCCCAAATTTGATGCATATCCGCCAGAAATTTTACTTTATCTCGTAATCCAATCAAAGAACTCTTCTTTGCCCGCACCATCCAACCGATAAATGGGAAAAGGGGCCGCACTGCTCTCATCAACATGAAGTTCGAACGATCACGATATCGACTAAATCCAACCTTGACTTCAAATTATCCTTTGTTTTACCTTGGATGTTAAGGACTGTGTTCATCAGATTGTCGATGAAGTTCTTCTCAATATGCATGACATCTAAATTATGCCGCAATAGATGACTCTTCCAATATGGCAGATCCCGAAAATACTCTTTTTGTGCCGCTTATGTAGCTCTCCAACCGCATTAACTCGAATGTTTTCATGTCCACCTACATCCGCCGCCCTTTCGCACCAAAATCCCTAAACTGTTTCAACAAATCTTTCCCACTAACTTCCTCAGGTGGACCATCAAACACCTGCTTGTTCTTCCTAAACGAAGTCTTACTCCTGCGGTATGGATGATCAGGTGGTAGAAATCGTCTGTGGCAGTCAAACCAACACGCTTCCTTCCGTTCTTTAGTTGGAAAGCATCTGTGTCATCTTGACAATATGGACATGATAGCCTCCCATGTGTTGTCCATCCAGATAACATACCATATGCTGGAAAGTCACTTATTGTCCACATAAGTCGCCATCTGAAAGTTTTCTTTGCACGAAACATCGATGTCTCAAAACCATGTGCCCATAGTTGTTGCAACTCATATATCAGTGGTTGAAGAAACACATCTAGTGATCTTCTAGGATGATCGGGCCCGGGACGAATTGAGAGGAACAAAACTCTCGCCGCATGCACAAGCTCGGCGGTAAGTTGACGGTGTCACAATAACGGCCATAGAGAATACTGTCTTCCATGCTTTCCAAATGGGCTGAAACCATCAGTAGATAATCCAAGATAAACATTTCTTCTCTCTTCCGCAAATTCGATATGTTGACCGAAATGTTTCCAAGCCTTCGCGATCAAGGATGTCTAATCTCACCATTTGTGGAATGCTCGCATGCCACCTCATTGCTTTTGCTGTGCGCCACACTGATACAACCTCTTCAATCTTTCCGCCAAAGGCAAATACCACATTCTTTTGAACGGGATCGAACTCTTCCCTCGCTCTCGATAACGAGGTTTACCACAAAATCTGCATACATTTCGTGTCTCATCCTCTTTCCAGATCATGCGGTTGTCAATACATACATCTATCACTTCAGACGGTAGTTGAAGACCGCAACAAGTTTCTGAACCTCGTAGTATGAACCCGTGCAAGATTATCCTCGTAGAATACCTTTGACAAAATCAGTAATCGTGATCCATACATTCTTCACCAAATTATACCGCCTTAATACCCATTAATCTTGTTGCAGATGATAAGACTGAATGACCATCTCTACAATTTGGATACAAAGGCTGTTTTCCTGCATCCAACATGTCAAAAATCTCCTAGATTCGATTTGGTTCTTCCCTCTATAATGATCATGTACCATCTGCTCAGCACCTACACCATAATCTATATCCATTCTAGATTCTTCTAACCTAATATCAGGCTGAGGTTCGCTAACAGGCTGAGGTTCGCTAGTACTACCATATTCATAACCAGTTTCTCCATGAAGGTACCAAACTTTATAATTACGTGAAAACCCTTTCATATACAAATGAGTCCAAACATCAAATTCTTTTATAACCTTATTATTATTGCAAGTAGAGCAGGGACATCTTAACATACCACTTTTGCATCCGTTGCTGTTGAACAAGCTCATGAATTCTCCAATCTCTTGAAAGTATTCATCCGTAAGCAAATTGGTGTTGGGATCCAAATGAGGTTTATCCATCCACCTAACGAAAATAAGCTCTTGAAGACATGATTATTACGGAATTGTTATGATTAAAGAGAATGAGGAGAGAATGAGGAGTGAATGAGTTGAATGAGGAGGGGTTGCTTTTATAGGAAATTGCTTACGGCTTTCCGACGACTTTTTGACGGAATTCCGACGGACATAATGTTGATCGTCGGAATTCCGTCGGTATTTTCCAATCTCAAACGGCTATAAAAAACGGTCACAAGGTTCGTCGGAATTTCGTCGGAATATTCCGACGGAATACCGACGACCCTAACGGTTATATTTTTCATCGAATATCGCCGAATTCGCCGGAATATTCGACGGAATTCGACGGACATAATGTTGATCGCCGAATTCGCCGGAATATTCGACGGAATTCGACGACAGCAATATTTTCTGTTTCGTCGGAAATTGGTCGGAAATCCGTCACAAATTTCCGACCACCTTTCCTTCCGTCGGAACCTCCGTCGGAAATCCGCGTGTTTTCTTGTAGTGCATTGAAGTTGGTTGGCAGGTAAATCTAATGGTAATGTTTATAATATATGTTTAAAACCTTTATTTTCTAACATGGAATGTAACTAATATAGTGAAACTATTTTAATTATTTAATTTAGGTTTATCCGAGCTTCTACTCGGACAAAAAGCCCAGGTTGACTATCCTTTGGACGGTATGTGTGATTTTCATTATCAATATTATATTTTTCTTTGTGTCATTATTATTAATCTAATATTTCAAATTTAATTAATCTGCAATAATATTACACATACGTTACAAAAATGATAACTCGTTGAATTATTTTAATCCAGTCATTTTTCTGGAAAATCTATTCATATTTTTAATAAGGAAACTGTGGAGAAACTATCTATCTAAATGGATAAATATATTACCAAGAAACTTAGCTAAAGGGTGGCTGAGCTATGTCAGCTAGTGAACGACGTTTAGTGAACGACCCAATATTTTATTTGTATCACTGCAATTATGTAAGTTATGTCTGATTTTTCTATTATTTATTGAATTCATTATATTTTCCAAAAATATATTAGTTTATTCTATATATAATTAGTACGAATCAGATACTATAAAAATCAAATTTGAATTAACTAATAATTTTAAGTCTCTTCATGTATGTTCTAATATATAATAAAAATAATAAATGGCTAGTTTTTGTAATCCAATATATATATGTTAACCATACGTCAATTTTAAATTTAATTGTTAGAAACACAATTAGAAAATATAACAGTTTAATTTATCTATAAGAAATCTTGATACAACAACTTATATAATAACATTTTATTTTTTGGGATTTAAGGTTTTTGCTTTTCTCTCGAGAGTTCAAGACACATCTTTTAGTAAATAGTGTCATGTAATAAATATATGCGCGAATATGATTTTAATAAGAAAGCAAGTATTAGCAACTTAGTTGAAATGTTTGTTTGGACATTAAATAGTTATAATACTGTTTCAGAAAACAATATAATAGTTAAGTTTAAACTCGAACAGAGAGTAAACGAAAAACAATACTGATTGGTTGTTGTGGTTTAAGAAGTTACTAGAACTGGACCCATCCGACCGGACGGATATTTATTTTCACCTTTTATATAAATAAATGTTATTTAAATATCTATCGTTTAATATTTTAATATGTTAAATACTTATTATATTTTTTATAAACACAACAATTAAATAGTTTATGTGCTGTAAAAAATAGTGACCCGTGCCAATTGACAAAATTGACCTATTGATATGTTTGAATAATATTTCTTTTAATATGAAATTGTTTCCTAGATGTAATAATAATTTTAATATTTCGATCAGATATGGACAAAATGGTGAGATTTAGATATGTTAGAAAAAATATTTGGTTATAAACATTAGATATTATTTTAAATTTAATTGTTAGAAACACAATTAGAAAATATAACAGTTTAATTTATCTATAAGAAATCTTGATACAACAACTTATATAATAACATTTTATTTTTGGGATTTAAGGTTTTGCTTTTCTCTCGAGAGTTCAAGACACATCTTTTAGTAAATAGTGTCATGTAATAAATATATGCGCGAATATGATTTTAATAAGAAAGCAAGTATTAGCAACTTAGTTGAAATGTTTGTTTGGACATTAAATAGTTATAATACTGTTTCAGAAAACAATATAATAGTTAAGTTTAAACTCGAACAGAGAGTAAACGAAAAACAATACTGATTGGTTGTTGTGGTTTAAGAAGTTACTAGAACTGGACCCATCCGACCGGACGGATATTTATTTTCACCTTTTATATAAATAAATGTTATTTAAATATCTATCGTTTAATATTTTAATATGTTAAATACTTATTATATTTTTTATAAACACAAC
Organism: Brassica carinata; assembly: GCA_016771965.1. NCBI lineage: Eukaryota > Viridiplantae > Streptophyta > Magnoliopsida > Brassicales > Brassicaceae > Brassica > Brassica carinata. The sequence goes on from CM028690.1 coordinate 50,423,016, forward strand.
AATTAAATAGTTTATGTGCTGTAAAAAATAGTGACCCGTGCCAATTGACAAAATTGACCTATTGATATGTTTGAATAATATTTCTTTTAATATGAAATTGTTTCCTAGATGTAATAATAATTTTAATATTTCGATCAGATATGGACAAAATGGTGAGATTTAGATATGTTAGAAAAAAATATTTGGTTATAAACATTAGATATTATTTTAAAATTAATTCAAATACATTTAAATTTCAGTATTAAATTTTCTTTTTGAAAATAATTAATAGCAACCGAAATGGTTAAATATATATTTTAAAATTCTTGAAAAATATATAATCTTAGGTTGTGATTTAATTATATTAAAATAATATTCAGTTACAAATATTTCATATTGATCTATAAGTAATTTAAAGATATTTAAATCTTAGCATATGTAGATTTTATTGTTCAAAATAGTTAATGGTAAGTTAAACATATATTTTAGGAATATTCATTATATTGGTTAATATCTAATTTAAACTTGAATATTGTTCAAAATAATTACTGGTAACATTATTCAAGTTTAATATTGTTAAAATCGATTTTAAATTTAATTATTCCTAGAAAATAGCTAATTTATTTAAGAAAATATGTTAAATACGAAAATTAAGCTAAATTTGATTTAGAAAATAGTTTAATAAATAGGAAAAGACAATGATTCCTTAAAGATAGGTTAATTTATTACTTCAGTGGCATGCCATTGTAAATACTGAGCAATTTTAATGGATATTTTTAAAGTGTACTTCTGAATTAATAAAGTAGATTAACTAATAGTAGTATATACAATAACATCATTTCAACATTAATATTATCCAAGCGATGGATACAAGACAACAGGATGCTATAATCTCCGGTGTGCTGGTTTTGTTCAAACCAATAACAACATTGTAATCGGAGGTTCCATTTCTCCTATCTCAGTCTTGAACGGCAACCAGTTTGAGATCTCTGTTTTCGTATGGAAGGTCGGTTTGTCTTAGCCCTTTTAACATGATTTTATTTTTTAACACAAATCTATAGAGTATATTTCATATTTGACATATGAAAAATTATATTGTGTAGGACCGAAAACATGGAAACTGGTGGCTAAGTTTGGGGCCCGACGATGCTCTGGTAGGATATTGGCCGGCAGAGATTTTTACGACGTTGGCCGATTATGCAACTCAGGTACAATGGGGTGGGGAGATTACTAACGCCCAAATGTTTGGACGACACACAACGACCCAGATGGGATCTGGCCGTTTCCAAGACGAAGGTTTCCGGAAATCTAGTTACTTCCGAAGTTTAGAGATAGTCGATCAAAACAATAGTCTACGGTCCACCCAAAGTCTTTACACACTGGGAGAACAACCCAAATTATACGCTTTGAAGAACCATTTTTCAGATGACTGGGGCAATTACTTTTTCTATGGAGGACCAAGATTGAGCCATCTTCATTCGGGAGTCGCTCGTTCGTCAATGTATTTGTCTTTCATTTGTTTTAGTTATAGTTTTAGTTTCAGCTTTCTCTTTATCATTTAGATTTTTCATTCATGCGCATGTTTTTGTTAGTATGTCCTAAGATGACTCTTTATATATTACGTATTATAATCAGGATTTAAAATTCATTCGCATTAGAGGCAAGTACGAGATACGAAATTGAAAGAGCAATTTGAATGTGTATTGGTATAAATAAATAAGCAAAACAGCATGCACACGTTGACAGATAGAAAGCAAGTTATTACACTCCGGTTTCGCACTTGCAAAACTTCTTTGACAGGATGTCACCGTCTCACAATCATTCGTGTCTTAGAAAACACACAACTGGTACGAATCTGCCTTTATAATTTGATAATTCAATTTCAGATCGACCAACATCTGAATTCAGCTGGAGCAAGCTCAATAAATTACATTGCCGGATGGTATTAGGAGTTAAGACTAAGGTAGTACACACGTCTTGAACCAAAAGTGTAAAATTGTTGTAATTTCATAGAATGTTCATTAAGTTTTTTTTTGTTAAGGAAACAAAGCTGGAAATTTTCCCAAAATTAACTTAAAACAATCTAAAAACATTTAGATTTACAGAGATAAATTCGACACAATCCGTTAAGGTTTATCTATAAAATTATACAAAAATCTTAGTATGAATTTGTTCCAAAAAACAGTGGACTAAATCAACACATTCAATAAACGCAAAACCCAAGACCCAAACTCGACCCGGTTGGCGAAGACGCACGTAATTTGCATAATGTCCCCTCTTACTTCTTTTCTACAGTTTCCTCACAAGCTATTGAATATTGATAAGAGAATGTCATATTTATTCTAGAAGTTTTCTCTTATCATAAACAATGTGAGATTTTTTACTCTTCCATTTTATTTAAGTAAAAGGTTTTTCATTTAAAACCAAAAAAAAAACATATCCAGAATTCTCTTAACATTATAACCAAAATTTACTCAATAATCTAAAGGCTTATAAATTTGGGTTCCAACACAACAGCACATTTTAGTTTTTGGATCACAGTCTCCGTCTCTGAACCGTTCTTCCCGACAGTCATGAAAACATTCATAACGGTGATACGTTGCATTACAATTTGCAATGCAATGTCCAGATTCTGCTGGCTTCATTACTACACATATACAACTCCATGTTAATATTATATATATATATTTTTTATTTTTTAAAATAAAATGTATACACACAAATGGCCATGAATAGCTTAACACATCTGTATCTTTTGAAAAAAAATGTTCAATTATTTTCTTTATGAATAATAATAAAAAAAATAACAAATTATTATTATTATACCTGGAACAGCCATAACGTTGTAGTTGGACAATGTAATTGCTAGTATTACTACCCAAAAAAGACTCACACAAGTTTTTGTAATATCCATCATGTTTTCTTAAGTTTTGCTATTGAGAAGAAAAGATGCTCAATAATGTTTTAGCCCTTCACATAAGAACTATATTTATATGATATTTTGGTGAGGAAATCTTGTAATTATATTTTGGCCATGAGTAAATCTTCTATATATGCTGATAATATATCATTTTAAGGAATAAAATATTAACATATATTGTACTTTTTGGAGTCATGACATATCTATACTATTAAAACAGAAAATCCTTTTGAGGCACCCTTTTGTTTTGAAAATATTTACAGTCATACCATTATAGATTTTACCTTTTTTTTTAATTACAAATTAATTATTATTCTTAATCATATTGACAAGTAATGTTTTAAAATATAAAATACAATTATAAAAATATTATCAGTATTATCTGGGTTTTTCAATAGATTAACCAGGGTTAGGTTACGTAAATAACAAACACTGTTTGAAACTCATACATTATATAGATTTTTTTTTAAAATTATTTATTTTCTAATAAAAAATTATAAATTTATAAAAAATTTATCAAAATAATAAACAAAAAATAACTACGCTTTTAAAGCGTAAAGTATATATACAATGAAAATTCAATAAACCTGACAAATTAATCATGCATTTAATTAGAAAACATTAAATCTGATTATAAAAGAACAAAATTATAGTAGTCAAATTATAAGTGACTTCACAAAAACACATCATTTCTTTCTATTATAATAACTAATCTTACATTTTTTCAACTAATCTGACATTAATATTAAGCAACCCATAAGCACATTATATCACATCAATATACAATTAATACAATCATCTACTCCCTCTGTTTCCAAAAGATCCATATTCTAGAAAAAAATTTTGTTTCAAAAAGATCAATATTTTACATTTTCAATGCATATAATAATGATAAATAGTAAATTTCAAGAAAATTAATTGTGTTTATTGAATTTTGATTGGTTATTACTTATGAGAAATTGTTCAACACAAAAAAAATAATGTGTTTTTTTTTCAAAATTCAAGATGTTTTCTTAATATGCGTGATTTTTTCTAAAATATGTATCTTATTGAAACAGAGGGAGTATTAGTTAAAATAATAATACATGAGCTCTATTAATACTTTTATACATGAATTAAAAATGATTAAATTTATTAGGAAAGGAGGGTTAAAACAGGTTTGGATTTAAATCTAATCGATCCAAAAGAGGACGGGTCTACTTATTAACACCTCTAAAAACAAGAAATATGTTTATTAAGTTTTTCCAATGCAAAACATTCCGCGCTTTAAAAGCGCAGATCAAAATCTAGTATATTTTTTAAAATGTATAATGTGATATGATTTTTATTTATTTATTGTAAGTAGATGGAAATATAATGATATACACAGTTACTTATTTGTTTGAATTTTACATGTATAGCATGATATAGTCAAAATTATTTGTGGGAATTAATGGAAATATAGTATACATAATCAACAGTTTGTTAGTTACCAAATTACTCATAATTAATATTTTTATCATTTATTGGGTGCTTACGGAATTATAGTGTACACAGTCAGTATTTGTTGTATGTTTCAATTTCTGGATGATACGGTCAATATATTTTATAATTATATGTTGGAAGCTTATGGAAATATAAGATACAATTAAAAATATGTTTGTTAGCAATGTTTCTAAAACCAATTTCAAATTGAGCCGGATAGTTATTGGAACCACGGTTCAATATGGTTCGATCAGATGAACCTGCATCACAAATTATATATGTATATTAATTTTAATATATTATTCAAAATAAATTATAAATATGATAGATAATTAAATATGAATAAATATTAGATATAAAACATTGGAATTATTAACTAGTTTTTCATCAAGTTCATGGATTTTTGGTAGCTTTGATTGTTTATGTCCGCGACCCGACCGGACTACGTGACCAATTCATGGTCGAACATGGTACAATCATCAGGTAGGTCTGGTTTTAAAAACATTGTTTGTTAGAGTAACAATAATAGAGATATTTCATCCACTTTTTCAATGTTTAATCTGAAAAGTATGGCTAAGATAACCAGTCATAAAAACGTAAGAAAAGGAATGAAACAAAAACACAAATTAACTTCAGTAGGTGTCGCGGTAAAATCCAAGTGTTGGAAAAAAAAACAGAACCTCAGAGAGAGAGAGAGAGAGAGAGAGAGAGAGAGAGAGAGAGAGAGAGAGAGAGAGAGAGAGAGAGAGAGAGAGAGAGAGAGAGCACTATGTCTTCAGGAAGGAATATAGGCATTTTAGCCATATTTAAACAAGTATTTAAACAAGAAGAGGTAGTTGGAGACATGACCACTATGAAAGAGATCTCTGTGTTGATCCTCGGGTTTGTCAACGCTGAGAAAACTCTTTCTAATGACAGCTCAAAAATTTACTCTCCAAACCTGTAACGCATTGGAAAAATATCCCAAACAAGGGCCTGAAGCTCAGCTTGTAAAGGAGACTCGTCTCAGAGAAGGACCTTCTGCAATGCAAACAGGTATGCCATGTGAATAACGAGCAATATAAGAAGCTTCCTTGTGAAATGTGTTCCTCACAAAACCCCCACGTTGCCTTTAAGCATATTTCATGGAGGAGTCTTCAATTTATATGGATTCCCATGAGTCATCAGGGACCTAGGTTGGTCTACCGTCAGTGGCTTTTGTCGTTGGAACCATATCGATGCATCCTATGCAGCATTGGTGAAGATTTATTCAGCCTTATATCTAGTTTGCTCAAAGCAAAAGGCATTACGAGCTTTCCAAATTTCAAAGGATCCCTGGAAACCGGAGTCTAATGTCTTCAGGACTGTTATGTTATTTGCTAAAGTTAAGTAGGTGGTGGAAGTTGAGGAAGGCTGAGTTTGGAGGAAACCTAACAGAGGAAGTGGGAAGGATGATTATTCCCATGTATCTTGAGCCACTTTGCAATAGAAAATAATATGAAAATAGATTCCTAGATTTTCACACCCGATATAGGCCTCAGTGACAAATCCCTTAGAATATAGCCTTTGTCTTACTGCTAACGTCCTTGAAATTGCTCTCCACATAAAGTGTTTCAGCTTCGGGAAGCTTTCACTTTCCACAGGTAACTCCAAGTTTTTTTCAATGGCGGGAGCTGATTAGGATGAGCGATTGGAGTTTATTCAATTTCTTCCAACAATTTTTAACCACCTCATGTTATGTAGCTTCCATGTTTCGTGAAACCTCCCACCTTAAAGTCATTTCGAGAAGGTGCACTTAATGTGTAGATCACTAGCTCAACGTCTTCCTCAATAATGATCTGTATGATACTACGTTCAACATTCCATGAGAGATATCGAGTTGACTGTAAGGGTTAAGTCCAAAACTGCATCTTGCCAATATCAAGTTGAGCATGGAATCGAGTCAGTAATCCAGTTATCAAGTGAGACCTTTGTACTTTATACATTCCCAATCACATGTACCAAACCTTCTGTAACATCCCGAGTTGTGATATGTGGAAAGACTTAAGAAAATTGATTTGGCTATCTATGTCACCAAAGTATACTTACCTTTTCGTAAGCACATCCAGAAAGAACTCCAGATTTAAGCTTGATTGAGCTGGAATAGTGGAATGATGGGTGACTTATCGGGAAGTGATTGCGATATCGTGTAAGTGAGGCCAAAGCATAGGGAAAGATCATGTGGTGATTGTAGAGTCAGTAAACAATGATTTCGAGTCTTCGGAAAAATTAACGCACGGCTTGTCAGACAGGATGGGGGCTCACAGACCGAGAGAGTGGGCGTGGATAGCCCATTAGCCGTGGGCGGTCGGGGTGTTATACCTTGTTTCATGAGTTTTTGGCCATGGATGATACTACGTACGTCAAGCATAGGTAGAATTGACAAAGTATTTGTGTTTCAAAATCTGCACAAACAAAGACTCTGGATTGTCCCAAATACGCCAAACTTGTTTCCTCATTAATGCTTGATTGAAAAGCTCAATGTCAGGGAAACCTAAACCTCCAACCTCGTTGAATTTACATATATTCTTTTACGCTACCTTAGGGATTTTTTCATGTTTTTTCTACTACTCCACCAGAACTCAACCTTTGCGCTTGTTAACTTTTAAAATGACATCCTTTGGAAGCTTGAAATATGGCATTGGAAAAATCAGTAGAGCAAGGCCCACTAATTTCATAAAAATATTCTTGCCCCTGAGATAAATACCTAGAGAACAATCCTTGAAGTCTTTTTCGAAGATGTTTACAAAAAAAGTTAGTAGCTTCCTCTTGGATCCAGTAAATCACTTGGGCAGAAGAAGGTAAAAATTGTCCCTGCCTTCTGTGTTTCTTCCCCAGACAAGTTTGACCTCTTCTTTTATTGTTTCATGAACTTTAGCACCAAAGATCATATAAGATTTCAGTGGACTATTAATCTGATCGGAGGCGGGGCTATATCAGTTGAGGCATGAGATTATTTCAGCTACTACTTTCGTACACTCTACACATCAGGAGACAATCATCCGCGAAGAGGAAGTGATGGATAGAAAGGGCCCGACTTAGCAAGGAAGATATCATTAATCTGTCCCGATATCTCAGCATGGTTGAGAAGATTCACCATGCTTCTGTGCAGAATATAAAGAGGAAAGGAAAGAGATGGTAGCCTTAATGGATACCCTGCTCAGGTCTGATAAATCCATGATAATTTCCATTCATGAGGACCGAAAAATACATTGAGCTCACACAAGCCATGATCCATCTGATCCAAAAATGGTTAACCCCCATCGTCTCAATCAGTATCTCCAAAAAGTTACATTCAACTCGGTCAAAGGCTTTAAACATGTCGGTTTTAATCACCATAAATTCATTTGATACCATTTCATTCGTTTGAAGGCCATGGACCATTTCATGGGCTATTCGGATTGGTGTCCGAGATCAATCGACCCGAAATAAAGGCACCTTGAGTTTCAAATAAAATGTCTGGGAGGATGACATTGAGCCTGTCATTAAAGATCTTAGACATAATCGTGTACTGCACCAAGCAGAAGCTAAAAGGACTCATGGTTTGCATTCGCGTGGAATTCTGGATTTTCGGGATAAGGCTCTGATGGGTATGATTCCATCCATCAGGAAGAGTAGATTATTCAAAAAACCGTTGAATCTCCGACGTCAGTATAGGACCCACAATATGCCGAAAACATTGGTAAAATACTCATGTTAAACCATCCTCTTCCGGAGTGCTAATATCTTTTACACTAAAAGCATCACACTTAACTTCTTCCACTGAAACTGGATGTCAACATGTTGTTCATATTTTGAGATACATAGGTGGTGAAATCATCAAAAAGAGATCATTGCATGCGGATTGGAACTTATGAACAGATCATGAAAGTAGTTTACAACAAAGTTCTCTTTATAAGGGGAAGAACTTTATCAACTTCATATCAAGCCCAAGAAATGTTTTGAGCCGAAGTATTTTGTCTCACGAGTTAATGGCATCATGCTTCATCCATCTCAAAATGCCACGACGACATGAATTAATTCTCTCCATTATTAAATTGTCAACATTATTATCCCCACGCCAAAAATATCTCACAGACTCTTCCAAGCCTGCTTTCAATAACATTCTCTTATCAAAGAAAAACTTTCAATGGTCATTTCATTCCAGTGCAAAATATTCTAATAGGCCGATGATCAAATGGTACGATCTTGGTATAAAACCAGATTTTGTGGTTTGGTAGAAAAATCTGATTTTGTTGATTTGGTGGAAAACATGATTTTGCGGTTATGATGAAAAAAATATTTTTTTGTGGGGAACATTTTTTGCGGATCTAGTATGATTTTTTTTTTTGGCGAAATTTTTGATTTTGCAGTTTTTGGTAGAAATCACACTTTTGCAGTTTTGGCGAGAAAATACATTTTATAGAAAAACGTGTTTTTGCACTTTTGGTTGGAAAACATTTTGCGGGAAAACACGTTTTTGCGGTTTTGGTGAGATATCACATTTTTCAGTTTTGGCAAAGACAATGTGATTTTGCAGTTTTGGCGAGAAAACACTTTTGCGATTTAGGTGGGAAACGTGATTTTCCGGGTTTGGTGGCGAAATGTAATTTTGTGTTTTTAGCCGAAAACATGATTTCCTGATTTTGGCGGACTGGTTTTAGTGGGAAAACATAATTTTTCAGTTTTGACGAAAAGTTGATTTTTCGGTTTTGGCGGAAAACATGATTTTGCATTTTTGGTGGAAAGCATAATTTTGCGATTTCAGTGGGAACATGTGATTTACAGTTTTGATAAGAAATCAATGTTATGATTTTTTGAAAAATATATTTTATGGGTTTTGTAGAAAACAAATTTTATAATTTAAATGTATATATACATGTTTTAATAATAATTATTAACATAAACTAGTTCTTTTATATTGTATTGAAGAATATTGAAGTTTTTTGAATTTTGTGATGCAAATGCTGCATCAAAACTCTTCATTTTTTCATCTATAGTTTATGGATTTATGAATTTGCATCGGGAAGGTGTTTAAATGTTGATGTAATCCTACTATATATTAATTGACAAGTCAATTTAGTGATTTTTGCTAACGTGTCGATCATAGGTGAACTCTCATAAGATTGTTATAATTTGATTGGTCAATAATTTTTAATTTTTATTTATTTTAATTAGATTTTAAAAAGGTAAGTTTGTAAGCAATTAATATCACTTACCAAATATTCTACATAATATTATAAATAATGATTTATGGTAATTAATTTTTGAAATTATAGAAAAAAGTAATAATGTTGATCAGTTTTTTATATTTATAAAATATATAAAATAATAAATGACAAACAGTTTATATAAATCGATATAATAATTTTATATTCTTGTTAACGTCTTATAAAGTTCATATACACTATAAAAATCATTTATTAAATTATAAAAACATATATAGAATTATTTATTTTGAATTATTATATATTTTGAATTATTATAAATTTTTTAAATAATCTATAAAAGCTTCTAAATTAATTTATAAAAACTATTTTAAACTTATCTTACTATCCTACTGTATGTTAATTGAGAAGTCACTTAAAATACCTTAATCATGTGTCGATCATTAATGAAATTTTAAAAAATTGTTATAAATTGATTGTTCGATAAGTTTTAATTTTTATTAGATTTTAAAAGAAAAAATAAGCCTATAAATGGTTAATATCACTTGTCAAATAATCTAAATAATATTACAAAGAACTATATATGGTAATAGTTTTTGAAATAATATAAAAATAATAATGGTTGATCAATTTTTATATCTAAACTAATAAACAATTTTTTAAATCTATATAATGATTTTATATTCTTATATAAAGCCTTATATTTGTATATAAAGTATTATAATAGCTATTAATGTCTGATGAAGTTCATACATGCTTTAGATATCATCTATCAAAATTGTAAACACATTTATAAAATTATTTATCTTGGATTATCATATGTTTTAAATTATTATAAGATGTTGTAAGTCATTTCGACAAGCTTATAAATTAATTTTTAAAATCTATTTTGAAATTTCATTTTATATTAAATTGGAAGTCACTTGATTGATTTTTTCTTAGGTGTCAATGATATA